>JAINUG010000213.1:539836-937336 GCA_029706075.1 Aldrovandia affinis
GCATCGCTTGCTTTTTTAATCTCTGGGGGCGCAGGAAAATGCACTCATAAAACGATATGCACCTTTGTGTTCATGTTTCTTATACATGTTTGTATATATAAACATGGCAGCTGTCAGACTCCTTTGGCCTGTGTGGGTGTTTAATGTACAGATGCACCCGCTGTCCCCCACGCCCATCAGCCTTGCACACCTGATGATGTCACACAATGCGTAGGACTGCTCAAACACGTTCTCAACTGCATGAAGCTGCTGTAAGTGCAGTCGCTCATGACATCCGTGTGGTTTTGAGGCCTGTTGCATCATGGGATTAGCTTCGACTGCACTGCCGTTAGCTTGTAGTGTGCAGAGTTTACTGCAGGCCCAGGACTGTGTTTTACCCCCCTCTCCCTCCCTCCCCCCACACACCCCCGGAAATGTGTGGTGACACAGCACGGTCACTGGTTTGACCCATTTAAAGAGAGTCCTTCCAATTCCCTTGAATAATTAGCACGTAACTTTGCCAGAGATTAACCTCTTTTCCTGCGACATGTGTGGCAGCATGCCCAGAATGTGGAGTTTTGCCGTAGTAATTTAAGAGTTGGGGAGGTGGGAGGAGGAGGGGGGGTTCCAGACAAAGCCTGGCAACAGGGGGATTCGCCATTGGCACTTGCATTGTGTGCTTGCCTGGCAAATATAAGATCTGTCCATCTACATGCATGCAAAGATTTAAAAAAAATTATTTCCAAAAAAACAAAAAGACCAAAATGTTGGAATGTAAGCTTCGGGTACCTTGACATTTAACAGTACTGATGGTTTAAACAACCAACAGTCGACCAAAGTGCTGTACAGTAATAAATAAACAGTAATAAAAACAGTACATGTAATACAATACAATAAGAAAAAGAAGAAGGAAAAAATAATTCACATAAAAGTACCATAAAAGTGTCTAGCTCAACCGGAGTTGAAAGCCTGGGAGAAAAGGTAAGTCTTCAATACGGACTTAAAGACCTCTAAGGTTCGGGCAGATCTAATATGCAAGGGCAGGCTGTTCCAGAGGCTAGGGGCAGCCGCCACAAAGGCTCGGTCACCTCTGGTTTTTAGCCTAGTCCTGGGGACATCCAGCAGCAGCCGATCTGCCGACCTCAGTGCTCTAGCTGGGGTATGACAATGTAAAAGTTCAGCTAAGTACAGAGGTGCCAGCCCATTCAAAGCTTTAAAAACAAACAACAAAAGTTTAAAATCAATCCTGAAGAGGACGGGAAGCCAATGGAGTGAGGCCAAAACTGGTGTAATGTGGTCGCGCTTTCTTTTACGAGTAAGAAGACGAGCAGCTGCATTTTGTACCAGCTGCAGACGTCGAAGCGACGACTGGTCAATACCAACATACAAAGAATTACAATAATCCAGCCTCGTGGTTTTAAGATATAAGATATATTATATACTAGTGCTGCATATTATGATTATTATAATATGGACTACTGAACTGTCAGCACAGAAGAGAAGAAATTCCCACAGAGCAGGTTGTTTCATTTCACACTCGGCAGGACATCCACTGTCCTGGCAACCATTCGAGGGAGTCTACTCTTACGGTGTTCCTCCATTGAGTGCCGTTTCGCATATTCCATTTCGCAGTGCTTCACATTCAGCAGTCCCGTTCCCATATTCCTCTCCAGTGCTCCTAACTTCCTTTTTCCGCCTGAGGAAACATGTTTTTATAATTCAAGTCATAAGGATAAATAACACTTGTGTTTGCTCCTTAAAATGCAACCTAGTTAGCAGTGTAGTATAATGGTTTGGCAACTGGGCTTTGTAACTCAAACATTTCAAGTTCAGTTCCCAGGTGGAGCACTGCCGTTGTACCCTTGAGCAAGGTACAATATCCAGCTGTAATTAGGCAGGATATCATTTAGACGGCTGGATATCAGTGAAATATCCAGCTGTCTAAATGGATTGTATGTTAATACGTGTAAACTGTGTCACTCTGGATAAATGCCTAAAAAATATAAAATTACAAACAGACAAGAAGTCAAACAGTTGGTGTAAAACTGTGGGGCTAATTCAAGCTGCCTCAGTGTGATATAGGTAATTTAGAATGTGCCTTTTTGTAAAGGTACCAGCTTCAGTTACTGTATGTCTGCATTCTCTGTGGCTGAAAACAGTAACATTTAAAAAAAAATTCACCTGCTTAAGTAGAGGCTTTGGTTGATGAGGTTCTGAAGCAGCAAAATATCTGTGTGGTGTCTTGATTTTAAATAATTAAAATGTTGTTTATTGTATAAAATCGATAGAAAATGCTGTTATATAAAAATAATTCTGGCATCACATAAGAATAAGAAGTAACAGAGAAATATGTGCACGGATAGAGGCTGTAGATAAAGTCAGGCATGTTTTCTTAATGGATGCTGTGGTGCTTTTGATGCTGTTTAAAATGACACTGTCTTTTAACGCAGCCCAAACAGAGTTCAGTCTCTCAATTAAATGGAATGATCAGTGTGAGCAAGATCATTCAATAGGATTGATCAAACAATTACATTTTGAATCTACATCCAGGTTAAAAATATTGTGTTCAAGAATACATTTAGAGGCCTCCCGCGTGGTCCAGTGGTTACAACGTCCGACGCTGGCCACGGAGACCGGGGTTCAATTCCCCGTCTCGCCAAGTGTCGGCTCTGGCCGGGAGTGCCACCAGGGGGCGGCGATTGGCTGTCCGCCCCAGGGAGGGGGGAGGGGAACCGATGTGACGTTCGCTGCGTAGAGTGGCCCTGTAGTACCGGGTTACGGTCGACGGCCTGCGGGTGCCGTCTCGTAAGAGGCGTCACTTCGCTTCGTCACTACCGGTCGCAGGACTACGGCAGCGAACTCACATTACTAGGGGGGGATTGACGTAAAAATAGCGGGTCTAATTGGCTACCAAATTGGGAGAAAAATGGGATAAAATCAGAAACAAATTTATTAAAAAAAGAAAAAAAAAGAATACATTTAGAGTAAACATACCTTTTCCCACAACAGATACGATCTCTGAAGACCACGATGACAAGCAGGATGATGCCAACTGAAGGGAAAAACATTTAGTGAATGCATTAGACTTCTTATGAGCACACAAGACTGACTGTGCATACCAAAGGACAAACAGGTAACTGCTGTCTTGTAAAGCAGGTGATTCCACACAGCTGTGGTTTCTGATTTATTTAAGCAATTACATCCCACCATGCTTAGGGTCTTGTATAAAAATGCTGGGCAGGCCCAGTTGCCCATTATTTTGGGTAGCATGGCTAGAAAGATCTAGGTGACTTTGAAAGAAGACAATATAACCAGGAACAAGACAATATAAGTGCAGGAGTGATTGTTGGGGCACGTTTGGCAGGAGCTTAAATGCGATGCCAAATGCCCTATTAAGGCACTTCATGTTGGTTTTTCCTTTATTTTGGCAGTTAACAGTAGCTGAGTGCCTTTGAATAAGACTACAACATGGATAACCAAACTACCAGCGGTGAAGGATTACACTTGCCACAGAAAGCAACTTTAATCTCAATCTTTATCTCAGAGCTGAAGAGTTCCTGTTCCATTCCCAAAAACAAGAATGAACATCCACTCACCTGGCACTCCTATTCCCACTCCTATTATAATACTTTTCACATCTTAGGGAGGAGAGAAAAAGAGGAGTAGGAAAAAAAGGTTTGTAAATGTACACAATATGCTTGAAATCAATGCATGTTTGAGAAATACATTTTATGTTTTGATGAAACATTGAATTTAACTTACCAGTGTTTTGGGTGGAATATGTTGTGTTGGCTAAGAGAAATAAAGATATTCAATGACATGTTTATGTGTTCAGGTTCATGTAAGGTTACCCACAGCATGATGGCTTCAACTTTATAACAATGGTCTATTTACTGTATGCGTTGCATAGTAGATTACATAAAGGCCTACTGTATGCAATGGGGAAGGATTGCTGGAGGAATTGGCTAATATAAATGAATATAATCATTTTTATTCAATGTCAGTGGTGATGGAATAACTTGAACACATGGGAACAGGTTATAAAATCAACATGTTTAGTAAACTGTCATTTATATGAAAAAAGACCCTTACCTCCACCATCTCTTTTAGTCATCGATGTGTTATTCTTCAGTGCAGGACACTCTGTAATAATTATTCATAGTTATTAATGAAGTTCAAATTTTATAATTAAAAACCCAAAGTGGACTGCAGATTTGTGCATTTGTGTGTGCGATACAGAGTATGACATAACAAAAATGTTTGTCTTTAAACTAAATACAGCTATGAGCAAAAGAGCCACGGTGTTAAATAGTGTAAACATGGGGCTTCCCGCGTGTTCTAGTGGTAGGAGTGCTCGACGTTAGCCACAGCGACCGGGGTTCGATTCCACCGGTCACGCCAGTTTTGGCTCTGGCCGGGAGTGCCACTAGGGAGCGGCAATTGGCTGTCCGCCCCTGGGGGGAGGGATAAAAAGCCGAAGGAAAGACTCGCTGCATATATGAGTGGTCGTGCATCGGTGACAGGCTTCGGCCTAGGCGGGCACTGGCTCGAAGGAGGCAGTGCAGTGCTCGCTACTGTTCGAGTTCTCACACGAGGGAGGGATAATTGGCACGAAAAAAAGAGGGAATTGGATACTAAAAGATGGGTGGGGAAAAAATGCAGAAAAGCAACAAAAATAATGCATTGAATTTTTTTTAATTTTTTTTCAATAGTCTAAACAAATAATTGTTTTGATTGTTGCTTTTTTCCCCCCATCTTATTTTTCTTTTATGTTTAGATTTTTTGCAAGCATAAGAAAATGAGAGAAAAATGGCCTACCAAATAATCTCTATCAACTTGCGTTGCGAGAGTGCAGATTTTGTGTGTCCCGTGTGCTCATTAAATACAGTTTGGATGCATCATCATGTTTTCAGTCACTGTGAAAGTGCAGGTGTTTGTCCCAGGTCTCTTTTCCTTTGCACACTGACCCAAGCAGGTTATGTGTTTTGAAGGAGACAGAAGGAGAATTCGACTTACCGTCAAGAGGCAATGGTCCAGAGGTTTGATGGGATCCTTTCCCTCAAAGAAGAGCGTTTTTCCTCGGTGAGGTACACGTACATCTTGCCGTCTTTTTCGCAAACCCAGTGTGGTGACTGCAATGGTGGCAGGGCTGTCCCACAATCAGGGAGGTCTGGGGAATTCTTCCGTATCCAAATGTTCTCTCCATCGGTGTCTGTCAACACTTTCTGCACGTCTTGCGCGCATCCAGGTTCAGAACAGGACTCGCAGCCACTGAATGCTGTATTACAGGAACAAGACAATCTAAATGCAGGTTGGTCATTGACACTTTTAAAATAACATGTTTCAATACTCATTTTCTGTGATTCACAACCACAAAACTGAAATAGAATAATGCGCAACTGATTTTAACTTACCAGTGTTTTGGGTGGAATCTGCTATGTTGGCTAAGACAGAATGTGGAAAGAAGGTGGGAGCTTGACAGGAAAATAGAGGAAGAAAGATATTCAATGACATGTTTATGTGTTCAGGTTCATGTAAGGCAGTGCTTCTCAATTATTTTCTGTTACGCCCCCCCTAGGAAGAAGAAAACATTTCGCGCCCCCCACTCTCCGCCGCGACTATAAATAGTATCATTTGTCTATAAAATTGTTATAAGTACACCTCTGCATAACATTGTATCCTTATTAACATTAAAGAAATGCTATGGTGTGGGGTTTTTTGCACTGAGCAATTTGGTACGCCACCTTATATGATGCTAACAGTGCTCGCTGGTTTTCTGAAGTAGCATTCACAAAGCGGGATGATTGTCGGCAATATTCGGCACGTTTTCGCTTAAAAAACTCAAGCGGCTTATCAGCGTGATTGGGGTGTAATGTCTTTAAGTGACGCCTTAATTTATTTGGCTTCATGCTGTCCGCTGCCAACATTTTAAGACACAGTAAACACACCGGTCTTTCCTCGTCTCCCACCGTAGTCACAGTGAAGCCAAGCGCTTCGTCATATTTCCTCGTCTTAGCTTTCGGGTGACTTTTGTTTGTCTCATTATCTTCGTCTCTCGTAGCTTCGTACGGCAAAAAAAAGCATGTTCCCCGGGGTCACGGGGCGCGCCCCACTATTTGAGAAACACTGATGTAAGGTTACCCACAGCATGATGGCTTCAACTTTATAACAATGGTCTATTTACTGTATGCGTTGCATAGTAGATTACATGAAGGCCTACTGTATGCAATGGGGAAGGATTGCTGGAGGAATTGGCTAATATAAATGAATATAATCATTTTTATTAAATGTCACATTACTCACCTCCAGTCGTCGTTGGTATAATGCAGAATAGCGCTGCAAAAATTGAAAGCACACTGCAGCTGTCCCCCGTCATTTTGTTTCCAACCCTGCGTATCCGTCCTGTAAGGGAGAGATAATTGCCATATATCATGTTAGTTTTTGATTATTTTATGTCATTATTGGCAACACTCACCATCAAAAATGTTTTCCTACATCCCCAATCCCTCTTAAATCACAAATGTTGAGGAATTTCAAATGTCTTCACGTCAACGTTCACACCACCGACGGGGCGTGGAATTCCTTCTCTCTGTGCGTGAGTGCCTTCGGTGGTACGGAGGGCAAATCTACAACTGCAGGAAATTAATGCGACCTTGACAGTGAATTCCTTTTACTTGGAGCCAAATCCTTAAAATAACACGAAACGACAGCTATGCAAAATATGCAGAAGATAGGCGAACTGGTACGAGAAACCACCGCTTTCAGTGAGATGTAGTAGTCTATAAATTTAACCGCTAACGAGAAAAAAAGAAGGCTGATCGATACACACCAAAGAGACTGATATCATATTTATGTTCATTCCATTAGATCCTTCGCATGCATACGGGGGGGGGTTGAGAGATGTGGGTTGAAAGCTTCCTTTGGCTTCCTCCAGACATAAACCCGCCCAGATGTAGCAAAAGGAGTAAAAGACGCTTCATCAGACCATATTACTTTATTCCACTGCTCAGAAGTCCAGCTTTTGTGCCCATTGCTCCAGGTTATGCGTTGTTGTGCATTGGCCTTGGTTACAAGCGCTTTCCGAATCGCAGCCCAACCATAAACATCAGCTTTTGTTGAGACAAATTCAGTTCGGTGGTCATTTTTGAGACAGTTGATTTGCGGTCTTTAGCAACTATCCTGTTAAGTGTCCGTCTGCCCCTGTCGGTGAGCTTAGACTTGCAAGCACTGGTCCTCTTTCCTGAAGCACTTTCAACACCGCTTCCCTTCAAACGTCAAATCATTTTGACCTTTCTGTGGCTGACGCACCTGCAATTTGGGCACCAAATATGGGACTATTTCACTAATCTGTTAGATCTCTCATGTTGCTTTAGAGACTCACATATTAAAGTGTTGATTTTAAAACATCTTATCTGGCAGGCACATATTGATAATTAGTAGACATTAATATGTAACATGTGTAGACTCCTTTTTAATTGCAATTCAGTTACTTCAAAATATGAGTCATTTTTCATGTGTGTTTTACATTATTTTTCATACCCCCTGTATGTACATTAGGATAGGACTTTGCATTTTGTAATATGTATCCATGTTGATGACTGTCCAAATTTTTTTTTGTAAAAATCTAATAACTTTTCCTTCCCTGTGTTACAGGTACAGTATGCAGCTGCCAACAATTACGTCTATTACTGTATTACGACACTGATCTCTTGCGTGGACTATGATTGATCTTACCACGTATTAATGCACATCTTGTAAGTCACTCTGGATAAGAGCGTCTGCCAAATGCCAAAATGTAAATGTAAGCAAGTTGTGCCCAATGGTACACAAAAAGGCATTCGTAAAACTGTGACAGGAATCGGCTAATTCATTGTTCAGACAAAGGCACGCAAGTCAAGCCAGTAATACATCAATCAAATTTCAAATACAATACAAAAATAGAAACCACATCAAGCGCACAAATTATTTCAAGAAAGACAAAGTAAAAATGTTGTGCGACAATTACCCATTTCAAACACATCAGCGCGATTCCCTGATGCCAATATGCGCAGAAGCCTGCAATACCGAACAATGACCTCTGGGCTTGGAACACAAAATTGTAAGTTTACCATCTGCTTCAAATTCAGGCTCCCTGTCTGATACTTTGAGACCTAAATAAAATGTAAAAAAATCGACAACAGCAAGAGAGAGCACAAAACTAAATCTTGCTCATGAAAATCTGCGAGCCAAACCAGATCACCCCAGCCTCCAACGGGAGGGGGTGGAGGTGGAGGGCAGTCTCACAATAAGGGTCCTGCAGGGTCACCAAGAGTACTGTGCCCCATAACAGCCCCAATCCAGCACGTCCCGCAAGAACAGGGAGCAGATGATGCTAAACTGAAAACAAATGATGCAAAACTTAATCAATTTAATATATACAAAGCAACCTGTCACACTGGAACCTCCTTCCTATAAACAGTGTGTGTAGATGATGCTTTGTCTTTACAAACCCTACAGAAGAAAATGCTCTTGTCCCAGAGGAATGAGACGGTGTGGCCGGTTTACATAAACGATAAATACGATTTTTTATTTTTTTAATGTAAACTTTAAATATAATAAATAAACGGACATCTGGATCATATATTTACATCGTCAAGTTCGGAGACACTTTCTGGGCACGTGCGTGCATCTGTATTTATCGTTCGAAAACCTACAAAAAATAAACTTACTAACAGTAACAGCTAGTAAGTAACCTGACCAAACTAAGCTCCACATAGCCTAGAACTTCTAGAACACAAGCTTAAACCCTGTTGAATGAATGAATGGGGAAGCGACATGAAGGGGAAAGCAAATGAAACATCACTCAAACTGTCGTTAGTGATTTCATTAACCCAAGCACTCGATTTAGAAAAGTACGGGCAAGAAAGCAAAATTAACTTAGAAAAACCAAACCACCACCAGGAACACATGATTAAATATAAGACCAAAAGTTTCTAAAGACCGTACTTTGAATGTAAGTGCGGCACATACAGCGAACTGTAGGCGGCTAGGCAAAAGTAGTTGATTTCCAAGTTGAACACGTTTGTAAAATATATTCACATCTACGTGTTTTAAGTGATAGAGCACGTACGATACATGGCATTTACAAATACACTTTACGTTTCGGTTCGGAGAATGGAGCCGGGAACGTGTTGTACGTTACTTACCCCTTCGCGTCCCCTGTCTGAGCGAACTAACTCAGGGAGTTTAGCAAAGAGCCATGCTCTCATGACGTAGTGCCTATATGGGACTGCCCATTTGATAAAAATGGATTGTATAACGACAATAAATAACCTCAACAATCCTACAAGAAGTTATTTGTTCAGATTCAAATTCAAAGAGCTCAGAGGGAGGAAGCAACTATCGCACTGTCATTTGACTAACTAATACAATCACGTGTTTAAATTTAAAGTTAGTGATAGTTGCCAGTGACACTTAAACTGACGTGACATGGGGGTTTCAGCTCCATACACTCAATAGACATTCGCAATTATCAATGTAATCGAAGTGGAGATTGCTATTTTATTTCTGTTTCTTATTATGCATTTTGTACTTTTATATTCTATTGATATTGATGTCAGGTTTTGATTCAGCATCAAAATCAGGATACAAAGTAGGCTACATTTAATGACAAGTCTCATCGCATGTTTCCTGGTAGTTAGATTCATTTTAATTATTTAATTTAATTTTCAAAATAAGATTTGAAATGTAAGCCTAACAAATAGGGGCTCAATTGTACAACTGTAGTAAATAAGGTGTGTTACACACAGGGGATTTATATAGGCTACGTATGTGAGCTGTTTTGTGAAGTTTTGACGATCCCAATACAGTCTACTTAAGTCTGCTATTATGTAATCGCACGAAATGAAGTGACTGATCTGAAGTGAGTTTATCCATTGAATAAATACGACTGTGAAGTCATTATATCAAATGTGTTCGTTGTTGTTTCGTCTCACTGTTGGGCGTCTGCATGTATCTATGTATATATGCAATATACCAATGTCATCCACTTGAACCTCATGCATTTTTGGTTTGAAATGTGTAAATAAAGCTGGAAAAAGATGGATTTTATGTACTTTCATTTCAGGCTGTAAGACTGCAAAAAAATGTAATTTCCACCTGTGCCCTCTTGTTCTGCTAACTGAACTCTTATGTTTAGCTGTTGTGAGTTCTTGAAATAATATATATGTATAGGTATAGGTATGATATGAAGGAGAATGCCTCTTTTATTTAGGCACTGCAAGCTTATTCCACTCTACAGGTCACATCTGTAATAATAACAACAATAACATCTGCGTTCTATGATCAGATGCTCACTCACGCTCTGTGCCTGTGTGTTAGTCTCAGGCATGAGTAACCTATATAGGCTATCACCATCTTACATCTACTATCATTATAAACCCACATACAAAATCATTGGTAGTTCACTTTCTTAATCCCTTTCATGAATTTAAGAACCTCAATCAAATCCCCCCATTGTCTCCATTTGCTAAACATTACATGTTTTAAGCCTTGCCTTTCCTCATTCCTCAACTTTTACCTTTCATACAAGAAACCAATTTAGTTGCCCTTCATTTGTACGTGTTCAAGAGCTTCTACAGTATAAAAAAAAGTAATCACCCCCTTTGGCATTTTTCATTTCTTTTATTTTCTTACTTCATCGAATCAAAATGGATTTAATTGGGATTCTCGCCACTGATCAACCCAGCAGACTGCATAATGTCAAATTAAAAAACAACAACTCTAAAGCTTTGTCCTAATTAATGACAAATAGGTCTCTTGCAGACTGCAGCAGGTTTTCCTCCAAGATTTGTCTAGATCTTGAGCTATCCATTTTGTCCTATATTTTGACAAATTTTCCATTCCCTGAAACAGAGAAGCACCCCCATAGCATCAGGCTCCCTCCACCATGTTTCATGGTAGGGATAGTGTTCTTGAGATGATGCCCAGTGTTAGGCTTGCGCCAAACATAGTGCCTAACGTTCATGCCAAGAAGTTAAATCTTGGTCTCAGACCATAGAGTCTCCCACATACCTTCTGGCAAACTCTCGGCAACATTTTATGTGAGTTTTATTCAACAATGGCTTTGTTTTTGCCATCCTCCCATAAAGCACAGATTTGTGAAGTGCCCAGGCTATTGTTGTCCCATAGACAGTTTCTCTGATCTTTGCCATGGAAGACTAACTCCGTCAGAGTTGCCATAGGCCTCTTGGTGACCTCCCAAACAAGATGCTCAGACAGCCTGTTCTAGGCAAATTCACAGTTGCGCCATTTCTTTATGTTGGATTTAATGGTGCTCTGGGGGATGTTCAAAGTCTATGAAACCTTCTTATGTCTTTCCCCTGATCCAGCATTCCCTGTTAAGCATTGCATTGCGAAGAGACAATCCGCACAGTCCTGTCTCCATTTCAATGGACGATTTAAGGGTGATGTTAGGTCGACCTCTACAACGGGGAGAGTCTGGCGTCCAAAGGAGGACACGACTGGCTGGCTCATTGTGCCGAATGATATGTCCGGCTAGCCGAAGACAACGCTGTCTGATGACACTTGAGATGGAGGGGAGGGCACTGTAGAGGGCGGAGTTTGGAAGGTGGTCCTGCCAGGAAACATTCTGGACAGCACGCAACATCCGTGTGTAGGTACCATCGATGGACTTAGTGATCTTGCTGGTGAGGGCCCAAGACTCACACCCATAGAGGAGAATGGACTCCACCGATGTTTTAAAGATGCTAATTTTGGAGCTTTTACGGATTGCAGATTGCCAAACATTCCTCAATGAGTGGAGAGCAGACCAAGCTTGAGCCTTCCTACATTCAACATCATGGGTCGAGTTTGTGTAGGAGCCCAGGTATCTGAAGTCATCAACTTTGTCGATCTTACTGCTATCAAGCGCTATGTTGTCGCCAGCGGTGGAGGGATTGAGGTGAATGTACTTAGTTTTCTTTGCATTAAGAGAGAGACCAATGGACTTGCAACAAGTTTCGACTTTGTGGAGGAGAGATTCTGCATCTCGAAGGGTGTCAGCAAGCAGACTAATGTCATCAGCATAATCTAGGTCAGAGAGGTGTTCAGCAGGATATCTACTACTTCTACGGCGAGTCAGAGTTAGACCATCAGTGTCGTTTATTGCTATCCGCAGGGCATAGTCCAAAACTATGATGAATAGATAGGGGGCAAGTGGATCACCCTGGAGAACGCCGGTGTTGATGAAAAATGAATCAGTTTCGCCTTCCGGAGTGAGAACGACTGCACTTGTATCCTCATACATAATTTTGATGGCATTTACAATCTCCTCCGGGATTCCGTAAGCATTCAAAATTTTAAACATTGTGGGTCTGTTGATGGAATCGAATGCTTTGCGGAAGTCAATGAAGATTATTGCAGCTTCTTTTTGATGATTTCGAATTTCCTCAATTATTCGTCTGAGAGCAAGGATTTGTGAAGATGTAGATCTCAGAGGCCGAAAACCATTTTGGTTGGGGCGAAGGACCTTTTCCAACTCAGTACGAATACAATTCAGCAAAAGACGGTTATAGATTTTTGCAGCTGTTTGAGTTAGACTGATTCCCCGATAGTTGTCTGGGATGGTCAGGTCACCTTTTTTCGGAACTGGCACAATGCTGGAGATGCCCCATTCAGGCGGGCGATTTCCTTCCAAGGTTGTATTACAGAAGTGTGTAAGACACTTCTTCAGTTTGGGAAGCCTCCAGACTTTGATAGGGATGCTGTCCATACCAGGGGCCTTGCCAAGTTTCATTTGCGCGATAGCCGTATTGACCTCGGCTTGAGAAAATTTGCCAGTTATGTTAGTCATTCAAGGGCACAACAGCTGAAGTGAAAAACATGGGATTTCCAAATGGCTGAAAATCAAATTGACCTTATTTCAAATTATTCTGAAATGTATTTGTCCTTAGTGAACCAAGAGAGGGGCCATTAAGTTCACATTAAGTTCACATTTCCCACGACAGCTTAAGGGCTTAAGTTTATATCTCAAAGCTGAAGGTCCCTACTGTAATTTCTATATAGAGACATGAGTTTCATGTTTATGAAAAAGCTCGGGTCAGCTTTTAAAATTGTGATTTGGCTCAGACACCCCTCAAGACACAACATATATGACCCGTGGAATCCCTGCCATAATTACTCTAAGGAGAGATTAAGAGTGACTCTCCTTTGAGTTTCGTCTGACGAATAACCCACCTTATACACATGCCAGTGTATACCTTATAATATTTCTTTTGAGAAAACAAAACACACAGTGGTGGAAATACGTCCACCGGATTACCAAATGGTAATAGAAAAACAAACAACTAAACCAAAGACACAGAGTGTCCGAAAACGAGAAAAGGGCTAGGAGACCCAAAAGAACAAGAATGTAACCCAAAACACAGTCGAACCGACTGAACAAAAGAAACCAAACGGAAGCTCCTATTAGAGAGCAAGGTTCCTATTGAAGGTACAAATAAAGATGTTATTATTTGAAGTTGGTTTCGGACAGAAAGAGTATTTTCTATAGTAAGTCTTTATGTCACATCTTTAAAAAGAGACAACTACCTTACCGGCTAAATCGTAAAGATGGCTTACGATTTCGCGCCGATCAAACACCAGGTGCGGGTTTAAATAGGAGGGTGATTACAAATTGAACCCCACCTGTGCACCTCCCACAAGGAAGGCGCAAGTCTGGGGAACAACCATGACAGTAGCTTGTTGCTGCAAAAATTTCCCAGCACGAGCTATGAGTAGTAGTGAATGATATATCGTATTCCGATATGAGCATTTGCAATATCATACCGCCAATGTTTGCGATATAAGTATATAGCGATGCTCGATGCTGGGCATGTTTTGTCTTACATTTGTCTCACAGACTAGCTTTGTCTCCCCAGAACTCATTTACCAAAATCACATCCCAGCCCAAGCAAGTATCAATCTCGGATGCGTTTGAAAATGCAACGCCTTACGAAGAAAATACCTCTCGTAGGCGCAACGGTGAAAGAAACAGTAGGACAGCTGTGTTCATTCAGTAATGTGATTTAAAAGTTCAACAGAAACAGTTGAATTTTTTTTCTTCAACATTTCAGTAGGCTAAACTAATATTGGGAAAATTGTTATTGTTTAGGTTCCCTTAATTTGCCTATTCTATGATGTCTGGAACACCTATCATATCAATGATCAATTTTCCACCCATGTGTTGAGTTACATCGTGTGCTATATCGCAATATGTAGCAAGATTATCGCAATATGAGATTTTGCCCATATCGTGCAGCCCTAGCTACGAGCTAAATGTTTTTTTAAATGCAAGTGTCGATTTACTATACTTTGTCCTTTCAAAGAAAACGTGTCTATTTCAATTTTCATAACACAAACCTAACTCGTGGAATCACGTAAACCTGACAATAATGAATTTTGAAATGTATGCCATTTAGCAGACGCTTTTATCCAAAGCAACTTACAGTAGTGAATGCATACATTCTTCAGTATATGTGGTCCCAGTGGGAATTGAACCCACAACCTAAGCATTGCCAATGCCATGCTCTACCTACTGAGCCACACATAATGCCAAACTCTATATAATACACGGTTGTGTCTGAGCCTGTCTGAGATTTAGCTTGACGATTCTAACGATTGTGCTTGACCAATCAATGCGACAAAAGTGACAAAACGTGGGAGTATGGATTGGTTACTACTTCGGGCCGAACCGTACTGTCCAGTGGAAAAACGGCAATAGGGTCAGGGTTAGGGTTACCAGCACGTCTTTGAAACTTGAAATGTCAAATAAAGTAAACTAAACAATGGAGATGGTATATTAGACCATTAAATGTATCCCGGCGTAACAACGGAGAGTGTGTTTCTCTCATTCTACGACGATGAAAAGCATCATCAGCATTACCGTATGTCCGCCAGGACATTTGATGACTTGCTTGGTCGGGTGGCCCCACTCATTACTCATTACACAAAACACGTACAGTGAGCCAGTGGGTGAAGCAGAGCGGCTTGCCATCACCCTCCGCTTTCTTGCCCGCCCCCACGATTTATGTCGGTATTGCACCTGGGGTACGCCTAACGTTAATTCCTTGAGGATGTGCACAAAGGACACTCCCAGTAAGTAGTAAGCTTCCTATGTCTATTCCCAATGTCTTTGCTTGTGATCTAAACACAGTAGCCAACACTAGAGGCAGCTAGATAGACACCAGGGGCCGTATGCATCAAGCCACTCAAAGTAAAAAAATGGTCTCAAATGTAACTTAAGTGTAATAATTGGTGACTTTTACTCCTACATTCAAATAGAAGACATTTATCAAATTTCTCTTGACTTAAAAGTACTCTTAATCTGTTAGGTATTTAACAGACCGCTTTCACTTTCCTCCGGGCTCCGAATGGTGGAGGCGAAGCTTGAATTAATGTTGTCTGTGATCTGCCTCCATGTCTCTTTTTTATAATGACTTGTAAGCGTGGGGCTACATTTTTCATTAATTATTTCCTTTTTTCGCATCTACCTTCTCTACCAACATTACCATTTCCTCCACAGTCCAATTTTCCATAAATCCATTTTGCTTAGCCTAACATTAGCCAACAAGACATATTTTACAATGAGGGCCTGTTTAACTTTAATGGAAACTTGTGTTGACCATCAAAGAATAGATTTTTTGCAATTTTGGCAATTGATGACCTCATCTTAATCTTTTATTTTGTGGCACCTGTGATTTTTGCTAAAACACACTTACGAGTTAGTCTTGAAAATATTTTAAGACTTTTAAAATGTGAGCTGTTTGATAAGTACGTTTTACTCCATACTAATAGTATGATTTCACTCCTAAGTAAGCTCTTAGGTGTGTTAAGTGTAACTCTTAAGATATTTGATACATACCAGCCCAGAACTATCTTCATAATGGTGGATGTGTAAATTCTCATTTTAGTATTGAACCTGATTAAAAATGTGTTAAAATGATATATCTTACATATATTTTGCACTGACAAAGAATGTAAAGGGTCGTGTAGCCTTTATAAAATATAAACCGGTTGTTCTGTCCTTCATATTGGGGCTATATTAATGTGAATTACTTCACTTTTTTAAAGACAGTGAATGCATGCATGCTCCCATAATAGCCAGTAGCTGCGCTGGAATTGTTTGGGGATGGGATGGGAGTTGGGGGACAGTCTGTCAATCAGACGACATCATTTATTAGAGAATATCATTATCATTTCCATCCAGTAGGATTCTATATCTCAAAAGTGAAAATAGGCTTAAAAGGGAGCTGCTTTTTTCAAGGTTTGTTAATGAATTTGATTGCCAAAAGGACAGTGTACCGACAGTGTACCAAACCATTATGGATTGTTGTTTTCCTCACAAAACTGATAGTAATGTGATAGCTCAAAGTGTCTTCTAACATCACTGGCACAATTCACTTCTGTGACACTGAGAATCACTCCACAACATGTTGTTGCCTATGAGACACACACACCAAATTCAAACCAAAGAATTGGATAGCAACAACAGAAGTTAATCAATATTGAAATCGATATATTGCCCCAATATAAATAATAGTAGTAATATAAAACAAATTTGTTTAGCCAAGACAAAAGTGCTCTTTTGGCAATTATCTGCCCTCATTGCACAAAACTACAGTGTCTGTGTTTAGTCAGGCAACACAGGAAAAGCTATAGGTTATTTTGGTTGTGCCAGTCACGTGTCAAACGCACTACTCCATAAAGGCATCAAATGTTAAATTTAATCTTTAAGACCGGCCCTGACCGTTTGCCTTCCAGGGGAAGGGGGGAGGGTGAGCCAGCTCGAGTTCGCCGTGAAGCACGTAAGGGTGTCTCCAGAACATGGGTCCATCTCAAAGGCCCTCTGAGAATTAGCTTGCCTCGTAGAGACGAGCGGGGGACTCGTGTGGGGAGGGTAAATCAAAATAAATTATTATTATGGGTATAATTGGGTCTACTGTTGAAGATAATTAAATGGATCAGTCTCTGCTGTTGTCCAAAGACAAGCTTGTAGCTGCACAAAAAGCGGATCCATCCTTAGCCTCTTTGTTAGCTTCTGTGGTACCAGAAGATGAATTGAAAATCTGAGTCACTATGTCAAAGACAAGTTGATGCATAAATGGAGCCCTTCAAAATATGATAATGCAGCCTGGAACATTGTACCTCAGATTGAAGTGCCTGAGTCCTACCGAAATCATGTTCTGACATTGGTGCATGATCATAGTTATTCAGGTCACTTTGGGGTTACGAACACATATGATCAAATCTTTAACCACCTCTTTTGGCCTGGAATGAAGTCACATGTACGCAGACATTGTCGTACTTACATTTACATTTTTACATTTTAAGCATTTAGCAGACGCTCTTATCCAGAGCGACTTACAAGATGTGCATCAATACATGGTAGGAACAATCACAGTTAGCGCATGAGATCAGTGCAGGAATACAGCAATAGACATCATTGCAGGCATCTGCGTACCATACCTGTAGCACCGGGAAGGAAAAGGTATTTAAATTTTTTTTTTTTTTTTAAAAAAAAATATATATAGAGTATAGTGTTGAACAAGTAGACAGTGGTGAAGACAATTTAGCTAGATGGACAGAGATCAGGGGTAGTGGAGTCTGAAGAGGTGGGTTTTGAGTCTCTTGCGGAAGATTGGAAGTGATTCCGCAGTCCTGACCGATTGCGGGAGGTCGTTCCACCAACGAGGACCAGGACAGAGAAGAGGCGAGACCGCGAGGAGGCGGCTGCCAGCCGCCCGGAGGGATGGGGCAGTCAGTCTGCCAGCGGAGGCGGAGCGGAGGGGTCTGGACGGGGTGTAGGGCGTGATGAGTGACTGGAGGTATGGGGGAGCAGTACCTCTGGCCGCTTGAAAAACAAGCACCAGTGACTTGAATCTGATGCGTGCTGCGATGGGGAGCCAATGCAGAGAGGAGAGTAGAGGGGTGACGTGGGTGAACTTCGGTTGGTTGAACACCAGGCGAGCAGCAGCGTTCTGGACTAGTTGCAGTGGCTTGATGGCACAGGCCGGAAGGCCTGCCAGCAAGGAATTGCAGTAGTCCAGACGTGAGATCACCAGGGCCTGGACCAGGAGTTGAGTGGCCTCTTGGGTGAGGAACGGTCTGATCCTCCGGATGTTGTGGAGGGAGAAACGGCAGGTCCGAGAGATCGCTGCAATATGGCTCGAGAAGCACAGCTGGTTGTCCAGGGTTACCCGAGACTCCTGGCAGACTGGGACGGAGACACTATGGAGCCTTCCACGGTAATTGACGCATCAATCATCGGGGAGCCCTTCGCTGGGAGGAAGAGCAGCTCTGTCTTCCCCAGGTTCAGCTTCAGGTGGTGGGTGGACATCCATGCGGAGATGTCAGCCAGGCATGCAGAGATCCGTGCGGGACCTGGGTAGCAGATGGAGGGAAGGAGAGAAACAGTTGAGTGTCATCAGCATAACAGTGATAGGAAAAACCATGAGCAGAAATAACAGAGCCAAGTGACTTGGTGTACAGAGAAAATAGGACAGGGCCTAGCACCGAGCCCTGCGGGACACCGGTAGAGAGGGTGCGGGGAGAGGAGAGGATCCTCTCCAGGCCACCTGGTAGGACCGGTCAGCCAGGTAGGACTCAAACCATGTCAGCACAGATCCAGAGATTCCCATCTCGACGAGAGATGAGAGCAGGATCCGGTGGTCCACGGTGTCGAATGCCACCGACAGGTCAAGGAGGAGGAGGACGGAGCTAAGGGATCGGGACTTAGCGACGTGAAGAGCCTCAGTGACCGCGAGGAGAGCAGTCTCTGTGGAGTGGCCGGCTCTGAACCCAGATTGGTTGGGATCAAGCAGGTCGTTCTGTAAGAGATGAGCAGACAGTTGATTATAGACAGCCCGCTCTAACGTTTTGGAGAGGAAGGGAGGAGAGAGACAGGTCGGTAGTTAGAGATGACAGCAGGATTCAGAGAGGGTTTTTGAGGAGGGGGACAACCTGAGCGCATTTGAGGGAGGAGGGGACAGAGCCAGAGGAAAGAGAGGAGTTAATGACATTAGAGACAAGGGGAGGATGTCCATAGCAATGGACTGGAAGAGGGGGAAGGAATGGGATCAAGAGGGCAGGTGGTGGGACGGTGGGAGAGAACAAGTTGAAGGATGTCCGAGTCAGGGAGGGGTGAGAAGGAGGACAGAGAGGTGGGAGGTTTAGGTAGCGGGATGGGAGAGGGAGAGGTAGGGGGGAAGGAGTTGCGAATGACCTCAACCTTCTCGTGAAAGAAGGATGAGAAGTCATCGGCGGTTATAGAGGAGGGGGGGTGAGGAGAGAGGAAAATGTAGCATAGAGTTTACGTGGGTTGGAAGCAGAAGATTGAATTTTAGAAAGGAAAAATGCAGACTTAGCAGAGGAGAGGTTAGCAGAGAAGGAAGCCAGGAGTGTGTGGAAGTCAGACAGAGCAACAGGGGATTTTGATTTTCTCCATTTCCTTTCTGCCGCACGCAGCTTCAGTCGGTTAGCCCGAATGGAATCGGTTAGCCAGGGGGCAGGGGGGCGGGGACGAGCGGGTTTAGCAGATAGAGGACAGAGTAAGTCAAAGGAGGAGGAGAGAGAGGAAAGTAGGGTGGATGATGCTACTTCAGCAGGTAGCTGAGAGAAGGCATCAGCGGGAGGAAGGGAAGATAGGACAGTAGCTGACAGGGCAGCGGGTGAGAGAGAGCGGAGGTTGCGACGGACAAGGACAGTGGGAGCAGGTGAAGATGGTTTAGGGACAGAGGGGAGGGGGAGGGAGAAAGACAGAAAGGAATGGTCAGACACATGTACTGTACTTGTCATGTGTGTCACACTGTAGGGAAGCCTAATCGGAATGTTCTCCCTGCGCCATTCTATCGCATACCTGCAATTGGAAAACCATTTGAGAGCGTAACTCTGGAATGTGTTAGTCCATTACCTAGGACAAAATCAGGTGACCAGTATTTAATTATTATGTGCACTGCAACTAGGTAATCGGAGGTGATACCGTTGTGCAAGATTACAGCCCCAGTAATTGTGAAGGCTTTGGTTAAAATACTTTTCTGTAATTCAAACAGACTAGTGATCAAACTTTGTCCAGACTTTTGTCCGGCCCTTTGAGGGCAACCATAATGCTGATGTGGCCCGGGATGAAAATGAGTTTGACACCCCTGATCTAAAGTACAGGTTACAGCAAAGCATAGTGTTTAGTCAGTGTCAAGAGGGCATTCCTCTTGCCCAAAGTCTTGAGCCTCTTTAAACTTGAGCAGCAGGTGCAACATCTTCAATTAGCAGGATGAGGCCACATCTCCCAGCAGCAGGTGAAAGCAGCACATCAAATGGCTCCGTCTCCTTTGGTACACCGCCTCCGCTTTAGGCTACAATTTAAGACATTAGGCTATGTGTGATCATTTGTTTGTTAGCCTATTTTTTTGCAAAAGAGATTCTAAATCCCAATGAGACCAACCTGGTTAATTAAATAAAACATAGCCTATGCATTAGAATGTGTTATGGTTGTAGTCAAATAAAAGCATCAGCCTATTATGTGGCCATACCCCAATTTCACAAGCGCAACGGCAGAATCTGCAAGGGCAGCATGAAGAGGAGGCTCGGAACGGAGACGTTTTTTTTTCTTTCAGGTAATCTTGAACTCCGGCTCCATAAAGTCATTAGCCTATTGTTACTCATTTATGTCATTCACTTAAAAAGTTATAAAACATGAGACAAGCGCAGTGCATATACTTGCATATAGTTGTATTTATTAAAACAAATAGGGTGTGTGTTACGCCCAGCCCCTGGCCAGTTGCAACATAAAAGAGAGCACACAAAGTTGGTTCAATTCAAGAATGTTTTTAATTAAAGGAACCTAATAAATAGGAAACCAAGAACAAGAAGCATAGCCAGACTGCAGGTTGCCCTCTGAATGGAGAGAGAGAGAGAGAGAGAGAGAGCATCAGCCAGAGGTCCTAAGTAGACCCCCTCCAGGTGACTCCAATTTCCTATTAGGAAGACAATCAAGACAATTAAGGCAACACCACAAGCAGCCATTAGGGCACAAGGGGTAGGGGCCATAACACCCCCACCACCAAATGGTGACACCAGTCACCACAAAAATGGTCCGTATATACAAGAACAGGGCATGACACCAAGATGGAGCAGTCACACCCTCCTCACTCTCCTCCGGGAGTGAGGACAATGCAACATTCCTACCCCGGAAATGAACATTCACATCCCCCACACTCCTCTCCAGGAGTGGAGATGAGGCAACAGTTAGCCCTGGGAAGGTGAAGAAAAGTGAAGGTGAAAGCATAGCAGAGAGTGATACAGGCTGTATAGTAGGCCCCCTCACATCGTGAGCAACACTCAAAACCTTGTTTCTGTAGTTAGATGGAATCACCATCTGAGAAATCACCCTCCACCCATCAGGAACATCATGTGGCCTCCATTTCCTCATCAGCACACCATCTTTAAGGAAATATCCTTGGGGTATGGCATCAATCTCCTGATCAAGAGAGACAGACTCAAACACAAGGGTTGGATCGGCCTTCTGAGCAGAGATACATTTTGCTCGGGATAGTGGCATGTCGCAAATGGTGGTCTTCACCGTAACATTCACAGTATCAGCCTTCTCTGGAACAAAGTCTTCAGATGTCTTCACAGTAGAGAGACAGTCAGACATTTCAGGGTGCCCAAAAAACGTGTCACAAAGGTCTACAAAACCCTCTTCCTGCAAACAGTCACTAGCATTGCGTTGCTTTGCCATAGCACGAGTGACAGCACATGTAGGGAAAACATTGGGATATTTCCGTTGCAACTCATCTGGACCCTCACACACCAATGGCACAGACACAACCTCAGGTGGAGTGTCAGACTGTCTCCAAACATTTCCACCTGCCAGATCATTTCCCAAAATGAATGAAACACCAGGCACAGGGAGGGACGGTCGCACTCCCACTACGACACTGCCAGTCACTAGGTCAGAGGTGAAATCAACCCGATGTAAAGGCACGTCAACAAAACCCATCTCAAACCCTCGGATTAAGACACTAGTGCCAGTGGAGGTCTGCTCAGACAGGGGTAAAACTCCTTCTAGCAAGAAGGACTGAGCAGCTCCTGTATCCAGGGTATCTGCAGGTTTAGCCAAGTCAGATTTAAGGCTTTTTAATACTTTTTTAATGCCACTCAGAATGAAATTTAATACCAATTTCACGATAACAAAATGGCAAAAATCACGCAACGACACCAATTAGTTTAGGTTTATGGACAAATTTGTCCAAAGATGTTTATTAAAACATAAAGGGGTAACTGGATTGGATGAAACAAAGGGGTGACACAAACATAAATAACAAAAATAGAAAATAATAAATTAAAACATCCAAATACAATCAGTGTCATCCAGGGCAGGAATTTCACCAGTGTCTGGCCTGCTGCCCCTGCAAAAAAATTAAGCGTAATGTGACCTCACTGGTCTTGGTGCCCCCACTGGCTGTGGTCTCTTCCCTGCTTCTATTCTTTATTGTAAAAATGAAACAGCAGCCTATTGCGATTCAGATTTAATTTTGCCTTATGGACCACTGCATAGGGACCACTGACGGGCCTAGCATTGAGACTGCCATATGTGTAGTCACTTGGGGGGCATGTATCTCAGTTCTGTGGCCCTCTTCTCCAATTCTCTCAGATTGCTCCTGCTGCAATAGTTCCAGAAACTTAAAGTTCACATTTGGGCCATCCATTGAGACTGACAGGAGCTTTCGCATGTCCATCTGCTCTGCACATTCCTTAAGATGAAATGAGAATAATATATGAAGCATATAACATCTTAATAATACACTGATCATATTTATAGCACTTTATGTACTGTCTTTTTACAAGCTTTTTGTGCTCCAATATTTTAGCTAACGTTATCATTTCTCACTACTTACTTTGAAATGGTGCAGTAGATCTCGAGCTGTTCCATGCCCATGAACTGCGAACCCAGGTATCTGGACCGAACTTGATCTTTGTCCCAGTAGCGCACATGAAGGTCCAGTTGTTTTGTTTTCGTGGTTTGGTTGAGGCTCTCATCGAACATCAACACAAACGTGTCCTCGTTTACATCCGCGATTAGATTATTTTGGAGATAAGCGGCCAATCCAAACCTTGCTATGTAGGCCATTTTCTTTGCCGCATGTGAATGTCTTAGCGATTTCCGAGTCAGGGAACATAGCACGGAATACCTCTCCTACCCCGTCATTGCCATTGTAGGACTGGTGCTTCGTGACAGTGTTCAGAACCCACCGTACCTACCTCAGCTTCTGTTCGTGCAGAAGCGTCGGCGTGGAGAACCGAAATAAGTCGTTTTGGGTCCGGACTTCTGTTCGTGCAGATGCAGGCCGGCCGGACTAAATCATAATTAGCACTGTCATCAAACAATAAAGAGGAATATGCCTCTTGGGCCTTACCAGTAAGGACACATTGCAGCAGCAAAGTCCAAATGTCCTTGGGCCAATTTAAAGAGGTGGCCACCCTCTCAAAATGAGAAAAGTACTTCTCTACTTCCTTTTCTGAAAACGGAGGGACCATGCGAATATGCTTACCTACCTCAAATGCAACAGGAGGTAGTCTTCTTACGTTCAACATCTAACCTCTATTTCCAAATCTGCCCCTTTTGCTGCTAATTCCAACCTTTTTATTTCCAATTCACGATCAAGTAACTGCAATTTCAATAAAACCTCAGACTCTGAGTCGCGAGGGAGCCTCATAGAGCCACCACGGCTTGAAAGCACACGCGTCACAGTTCACGAAGCAAGTTGCAATGTGGACGCGCCAAGTTTGCTACACTCAAAGCACGAACAAACAGCCATGAACATAGAAATGGAAATGGCTCTAAATAACATGCTAAAACACAGCTACCGATTGCATTATTGAAAGCAACAAACTGCAAATGTAAAAATGTAGCGAATTTCCACACTTACCCAAAGACAACCGCACGCTCTCATCA
Organism: Aldrovandia affinis; assembly: GCA_029706075.1. Taxonomy (NCBI): domain Eukaryota; kingdom Metazoa; phylum Chordata; class Actinopteri; order Notacanthiformes; family Halosauridae; genus Aldrovandia; species Aldrovandia affinis. The sequence goes on from JAINUG010000213.1 coordinate 563,784, forward strand.
TAGCGTCTTCCGCCTCAGCAAAATCACAAGTGATACTAATCACACTAATTGCAACGATAAGCGGAGTTACTGTGCGTTAAATTGCCTGGTGTTTGCGTAGGTTGCCAAGGCTTCCCCCCAGGTCCTAACTGCCTAATAGAAACAAAAATATAACTAACAAACCTAATCTAGTCTTCAGTGCATTTACCGGACTCGAGGCGTCTTTTAAATGCAAAACCCGTCAACGCTAAAGAAGACCAATTGAATAGCCAACCACAGCGAACCGGAGCGTACTCCCATCCAGGATTAACACCAAAAAATAAAAAAGGCAAAATAACAGTGACAAGCCCACAGGGCATGCCCGACGACTACAATTATCTGAGGGAGTCACGACAAACCACGCACGGTAAACCAAAACTACGCACAACAAGAAAGAAAGAAAGCATGAAAGCTGGCAACAACTATGGCTCGAAAACACAAAAGAAAAATCTTGGGGCGAATCAAAACCGGATCAGATCTCCCGGACGAGCGCCCAATTATGTTACAACCAGCCCCTGGCCAGTTGCAACATAAAAGAGAGCACACAAAATAGGTTTAATTAAAAAATGTTTTTAATCAAAGGAACCTAATAAATAGGGAACAAAGAACAAATAGCGTAGCCAGACTGCAGGTTGCCCTCTGAATGGAGAAAGAGAGAGCATCAGCCAGATGGCCTCCTAAGTAGACCCCCTCCAGGTGACTCCAATTTCCTATTAGGAAGATAATCAGGACAATTAAGGCAACACCACAAGCAGCCATTAGGGCACAAGGGGTAGGGGCCATAACAGCTTGGGTCAGCTTTTAAAATCGTGATTTGGCCCATTAAAAGCCAATGAAAAGAGACACAACATATATCAGAATCAGAATAATTTATTCGCCAAGTACGATGTACAAGGAATTTGCCTTAGTGCAAGGATGTCAACATACAACCAAAATGATAACAAGTGCTTAGAAAAAATATAAAAATAAAAATAGTGTGATAAAAATACAATACAATACAATACAGTACAATGCTAATATACAAATACAAATACAAATATACAAATACAGTACAGATATGACCCGTGGAATCCCTGCCATAATTCCTCTAAAGAGATTAAGAGTGACTCTTCTTTGTGTTTCGTCTGACGAATAACCCACCTTATACACATGCCAGTGTAGCCTGTAGGATGCCATCAACAATCTCCATGGATTGGACACATCAGGAATAAAGGTCATTTGAAACTCGTCTGGGGAAGGGGGTGTAGTTGAACTACAAGAAGGTACTATTTGGCCACCAAAATGTGAAAAGAAAATCAGAAATACATTTTAAATTAACCAATAATCAAGCCAGTGGATCCCAAGTAGTGGATCTCATGTTGAGAAAAAAAATAAAATAATATATATATACGAGTGGTACCCAAGTGACCACAAGCAGATAACCAAAAACAAAAGAAATAACACAGTGAAAGTATTTAATTATAACTTACATAACATGACATTGTTGGGATTACTGAGACATGGCTTGGCACAGCGGATGGGGAGGAATATAATCTAGAGGGGTACAAATTGTTTAGGAAGGATAGAACTAATAAAAGAGGGGGGGGGGAGTGGCCCTATATGTGAACGACGATCTTAATGTGCAGGAAATTCCAGGTATAAACTCTTTAGTTTCTTGTGAGGACATCTGGATTAGATTATTGGGAGATCGTGAGAAGGGCCTTAATATAGGAGTATGCTATAGACCTCCAGCTTCAGACAGTAACATAAATAGTACGCTCTTTGGTAACATAAAGCAAATCTGTGCTGAAGGAGAGAAGATTGAAGACTCTCGCCGACCAATCTCCAGCTGACTCGGAGATTGAGTGGTTGTGCGTGGACGTTGCCGGTTTAAAAATCGTAAACGTCTACAAGCCTCCTCACTCGCGATTCACGCCAGCGTCTGTCCCGGTATTCCCTCACCCCTGTCTTTATGTTGGCGACTTCAATTGCCAGCATGAAGACTGGGGGTACAACACTAACACACCCGACGGAGAGAACCATCGCCTAATACCAACAGCGTGGATGAGGCATACCAGGACTTCTGCAGTGTGCTAGTGAAAGCGGCCAAAAAAATCCATCCCACGTGGACGTCGCAACAGCTACAAACCATGCTGGGATGTGGAGTGTGAGAATCTCTACCGCGCCTTCCTCCGGGCTCCTGCAGGAACTGAGTCAAACAGAGCTGCTACAGCCCTGTTGTCAAGACTCGGTCGGAGGAGACAAGAGCGCTGGGAGGAGGCTGTCAATACCATCGACTTCTCACACTCCAGCCGCAAAGGCATGGAGTATCCTGAACAACCTCACTGGCATGTCAAGACACTCCCCTCGTCACTGCCCCATTTCTGCAAATAAAATTGCATTTCAATTTGTGAAAAATGGGGTATACGAGGGTAAAGACCGCGAGTCATCACGACTCGTGGCAAAAGAAGTGTCTGACCTCTGGAGGGCCCCAACACCTAGTAGCGACAACATCTCTGGCGAATTCACACCGGAGGAGTTCGCTACTGCCCTCCAGCACATAAAGCCAGGAAAAGCTCCGGGCCCTGACTCCATCTGCCCGGAGCTTATACTCCATGCTGCACCTGCTCTGAAGTCCTGGTTAAGAGCTTTCCTCTCTTCCTGCTTGCGCCAACTGAAGATCCCCAAAATCTGGAGAAGAGCCCTAGTTGTCGCGATCCCGAAGCCGAATAAGCCTGAAGGGGACCCTAAGAGCTACCGTCCCATCTCTTTGCTCTGCATCCCCTTCAAGATCCTTGAGCGTCTTATCTAGAAGGGATCGGTCGACTATCGCTACATGACTTAAATTTCCAGCATTAAACCCAGATAAAAAAATAAAAATAAAAACCCACTTGGTTTATCCCCTCATTTAGAGACAGAAATTATTCCGGTGAAGCGGGCCAGTCCTGTTTTGTCAATGGGGGATGTGTGCTTTGTGGGCATTTTCCCAGAAAGAAAAGCACAAAAACGTTGCAATGGAGAGAAAAACATGCAAGGCCTGGAACACAAAGCCATAGTCACTTTACATTTTCATACAGTTTAAGGTAGGGCTAGTTATACAATCAGAAAAACTTGGTCAACTGATTAACTTTTAACTGATTGTTCTATTAAATGAGCGGATACTTTTTTCATTTGATTGTTAGAACCATTTGATCTATCTATAAGTACAGGTTACAGCAAAGCATAGTGTTTAGTCAGTGTCAAGAGGGCATTCCTCTTGCCCAAAGTCTTGAGCCTCTTTAAACGTGAGCACCAGGTGCAACATCTTCAATTAGCAGGATGAGGCCACATCTCCCAGCAGCAGGTGAAAGCAGCACATCAAATGGCTCCGTCTCCTTTGGTACACCGCCTCCGCTTTAGTCTACAATTTAAGACATTAGGCTATGTGTGATCATTTGTTTGTTAGCCTATTTTTTTGCAAAAGAGATTCTAAATCCCAATGAGACCAACCTGGTTAATTAAATAAAACATAGCCTATGCATTAGAATGTGTTATGGTTGTAGTCAAATAAAAGCATCAGCCTATTATGTGGCCATACCATCAATTTCACAAGCGCAACGGCAGAATCTGCAAGGGCAGCATGAAGAGGAGGCTCGGAACTGAGACGTTTTTTTTCTTTCAGGTAATCTTGAACTCCGGCTCCATAAAGTCATTAGCCTATTGTTACTCATTTATGTCATTCACTTAAAAAGTTATAAAACATGAGACAAGCGCAGTGCATATACTTGCATATAGTTTATTTATTAAAACAAATAGGTGTGTGTTACGCCCAGCCCCTGGCCAGTTGCAACATAAAAGAGAGCACACAAAGTTGGTTCAATTCAAGAATGTTTTTAATTAAAGGAACCTAATAAATAGGAAACCAAGAACAAGAAGCATAGCCAGACTGCAGGTTGCCCCTGAATGGAGAGAGAGAGAGAGAGAGAGAGAGAGAGCATCAGCCAGAGGTCCTAAGTAGACCCCCTCCAGGTGACTCCAATTTCCTATTAGGAAGACAATCAAGACAATTAAGGCAACACCACAAGCAGCCATTAGGCACAAGGGGTAGGGGCCATAACACCCCACCACCAAATGGTGACACCAGTCACCACAAAAATGGTCCGTATATACAAGAACAGGGCATGACACCAAGATGGAGCAGTCACACCCTCCTCACTCTCCTCCGGGAGTGAGGACAATGCAACATTCCTACCCCGGAAATGAACATTCACATCCCCACACTCCTCTCCAGGAGTGGAGATGAGGCAACAGTTAGCCCTGGGAAGGTGAAGAAAAGTGAAGGTGAAAGCATAGCAGAGAGTGATACAGGCTGTATAGTAGGCCCCCTCACATCGTGAGCAACACTCAAAACCTTGTTTCTGTAGTTAGATGGAATCACCATCTGAGAAATCACCCTCCACCCATCAGGAACATCATGTGGCCTCCATTTCCTCATCAGCACACCATCTTTAAGGAAATATCCTTGGGGTATGGCATCAATCTCCTGATCAAGAGAGACAGACTCAAACACAAGGGTTGGATCGGCCTTCTGAGCAGAGATACATTTTGCTCGGGATAGTGGCATGTCGCAAATGGTGGTCTTCACCGTAACATTCACAGTATCAGCCTTCTCTGGAACAAAGTCTTCAGATGTCTTCACAGTAGAGAGACAGTCACTTGAACTCCGGCTCCATAAAGTCATTAGCCTATTGTTACTCATTTATGTCATTCACTTAAAAAGTTATAAAACATGAGACAAGCGCAGTGTGCATATAGCTATATTTATTAAAACAAATAGGGTGTGTCATATAGAAAAAGAAAGAAAAAAAAGTTTCGACCAATCGGAAAAAATGGACGACTGTTGGTCGACCAAGATTTGTTTTAGTCGGGGACAGCACTAGCCTTTTAACGCAGCCCAAACAGATTTCAGTCTCTCAATTAAATAGAGTGATCAGTGTGAGCAAGATCATTCAATAGGATTGATAAAACAATTCAATTTTGAATCTACATCCAGGTTAAAAATATTGTGTTCAAGAATACATTTTGAGTAAACATACCATTTGATGACCAGGATGACAAGCAGGATGATGCCAAGCAGGATGATAACTGAAGGGAAAAACACTTAGTGAATGCATTAGACTTCTTATGAGCACACAAGACTGACTGTGCATACCAAAGGACAAACAGGTAACTGCTGTCTTGTAAAGCAGGTGCTTCCACACAGCTGTGGTTCCTGATTTATTTAAGCAATTAACATCCCACCATGCTTAGGGTCTTGTATAAAAATGCTGGGCAGGCCCAGTTGCCCAGTATTTTGGGTAGCATGGCTAGAAAGATCTCAGTGACTTTGAAAGAAGACAATATAACCAGGAACAAGACAATATAAGTGCAGGAGTGATTGTTGGGGCACGTTTGGCAGGAGCTTAAATGCGATGCCAAATGCCCTATTAAGGCATTTTATGTTGGTTTTTCCTTTATTTTGGCAGTTAACAGTAGCTGAGTGCCTTTGAATAAGACTACAACATGGATAACCAAACTACCAGCAGTGAAGGACTACACTTGCCACAGAAAGCAACTTTAATCTCAATCTTTATCTCAGAGCTGAAGAGTTCCTGTTCCATTCCCAAAAACAAGAATTAACATCCACTCACCTGTTACTCCTATTGCATTCATTTTCACATCTTAGGGAGGAGAAAAAGAGGAGTAGGAAAAAAAGGTTTGTAAATGTACACAATATGCTTGAAATCAATGCATGTTTGAGAAAGAAATTTGACGTTTTGATGAAACATTGAATTTAACTTACCAGTGTTTTGGGTGGAATCTGTTGTGTTGGCTAAGACAGAAGAGAAAATAGAGAAATAAAGATATTCAATGACATGTTTATGTGCTCAGGTTCATGTAAGGATACCCACAGCATGATGGCTTCAACTTTATAACAATGGTCTATTTACTGTATGCGTTGCATAGTAGATTAGATAAAGGCCTACTGTATGCAATGGGGAAGGATTGCTGGAGGAATTGGCTAATATAAATGAATATAATCATTTGTATTCAATGTCAGTGGTGATGGAATAACTTGAACACATGGGAACAGGTTATAAAATCAACATGTTTAGTAAACTGTCATTTATATGAAAAAAGACCCTTACCTCCACCATCTCTTTTATCCATCGATGTGTTATTCTTCAGTGCAGGACACACTATGAATAATTATTCATAGTTATTAATGAAGTTCAAATTTTATAATTAAAAACCCAAAGTGGACTGCAGATTTGTGCATTTGTGTGTGCGATACAGAGTATGACATAACAAAAATGTTTGTCTTTAAACTAAATACAGCTATGAGCAAAAGAGCCACGGTGTTAAATAGTGTAAACATGGGGCTTCCCGCGTGTTCTAGTGGTAGGAGTGCTCAACGTTAGCCACAGCGACCGGGGTTCGATTCCACCGGTCACGCCAGTTTTGGCTCTGGCCGGGAGTGCCACTAGGGAGCGGCAATTGGCTGTCCGCCCCTGGGGGGAGGGATAAAAAGCAGAAGGAAAGACTCACTACATATATGAGTGGTCGTGCATCGGTGACAGGCTTTGGCATAGGCGGGCACTGGCTCGAAGGAGGCAGTGCAGTGCTCGCTACTGTTAGAGTTCTCACACGAGGGAGGGATAATTGGCACGAAAAAAAGAGGGAATTGGATACTAAAAGATGGGTGGGGAAAATGCAGAAAAGCAGTTAAATAGTCTAAACCAGGGGTCGGCAACCTGCGGCTCCGGAGCCGCATGCGGCTCTTTCAGCCTTATGTTGCGGCTCGCGTGCACCCCCCGTCCGCAAAATAAATGAACTGTTCGCAAAAACCGATTCATTTAATCGAAAGAAAATGGTGCGGCTCCCAGTGTTTTCTTTCCGTGGAAACCGGGTCCAAATGGCTCTTTGAGTGTTATGGGTTGCCGACCCCTGGTCTAAACAAATAATTGTTTTGATTGTTGCTTTTTTCCCCATCTTATTTTTCTTTTATGTTTAGATTTTTTGCAAGCATAAGAAAAGGAAAGAGAAAAATGGCCTACCAAATCATCTCTATCAACTTGCGTTGCGAGAGTGCAGATTTTGTGTGTCCCGTGTGCTCATTAAATACAGTTCAGATGCATCATCATGTTTTCAGTCACTGTGAAAGTGCAGGTGTTTGTCCCAGGTCTCTTTTCCTTTGCACACTGACCCAAGCAGGTTATGTGTTTTGAAGCAGACAGAAGGAGGATTCGACTTACTGTCAAGAGGCAACGGTCCAGAGGATTTGATGGAATGATTTCCCTCAAAGAAGAGCGTTTTTTCCTCGGTGAGGTACACGTACATCTTGCCGTCTTTTTCACAAACCCAGCGTGGTGACTGCAATGGTGGCAGGGCTGTCCCACAATCAGGGAGGTCTGGGGAATTCTTCCGTCTCCAAATGTACTCTCCATCGGTGTCTGTCAACACTTTCTGCACGTCTTGCGCGCATCCAGGTTCAGAACAGGACTCGCAGCCACTGAATGCTGTATTACAGGAACAAGACAATATAAATGCAGGTTGGTCATTGACACTTTTAAAATAACATGTTTCAATACTCATTTTCTGTGATTCACAACACAAAAACTGAAATAGAATAATGCGCAACTGATTTTAACTTACCAGTGTTTTGGGTGGAATCTGCTATGTTGGCTAAGACAGAATGTGGAAAGAAGGTGGGAGCTTGACAGGAAAATAGAGGAAGAAAGATATTCAATGACATGTTTATGTGTTCAGGTTCATGTAAGGTTACCCACAGCATGATGGCTTCAACTTTATAACAATGGTCTATTTACTGTATGCGTTGCATAGTAGATTACATGAAGGCCTACTGTATGCAATGGGGAAGGATTGCTGGAGGAATTGGCTAATATAAATGAATATAATCATTTTTATTAAATGTCACATTACTCACCTGCAGTCGTCGTTGGTATAATGCAGAATAGCGCTGCAAAAAATGGAAGCACACTGCAGCTGTCCCCCGTCATTTTGTTTCCAACCCTGCGTATCCGTCCTGTAAGGGAGAGATAATTGCCATATATCATGTTCGTTTTTGATTATTTTATGTCATTATTGGCAACGCTCACCATCAAAAATGTTTTCCTACATCCCCAATCCCTCTTAAATCACAAATGTTGAGGAATTTCAAATGTCTTCACGTCAACGTTCACACCACCGACGGGGCGTCGCAGCCCAACCATAAACATCAGCTTTTGTTGAGACTGGGTCACGGAGGTACAGATTCAGTTCTGTGGTCATTTTTGAGCTCTTTAGCAACTATCCTGTTAAGTGTCCGTCTGTCCCTTGCAGTGTTATTTGTTGTATACATTATTATTATATGTGAAACAGCGAACTTTTTTCCCTCCACTAGCATCACTAACACAATGTAAAATCTAAAACAATTAACAATATAAGCACAGCTCCTATACAAAAAGGAAATGATATTCAATTCCCCGTCTCGCCAAGTGTCGGCTCTGGCCGGGAGTGCCACCAGGGGGCGGCGATTGGCTGTCCGCCCCAGGGAGGGGGGAGGGGAGCCGACGTGACGTTCGCTGCGTATAGTGGCCCTGTAGTACCGGGTTACGGTCGACGGCCTGCGGGTGCCGTCTCGTAAGAGGCGTCACTTCACTTCGTCACTACCGGTCACAGGACTACGGCAGCGAACTCACATTACTAGGGGGGGATTGACGTAAAAATAGCGGGTATAATTGGCTACCAAATTGGGAGAAAATGGGAGAAAATCAGAAACAAAGTTTAAAAAAAAAAAAAAAAAAAAAGGAAATGATAAAGGTTATCTGATGTTTTTATTTTACTAGCAAGTATTTCACTAGCCATCTAACTGTACAGCTGCAGATCCATATATTATGTTAGCTAGCTGGCTATATCATTATAATAGCCTATAACTATATTATAATTTAACTGTACAAGCTGCACAGACAATGCATACTGTTACGTCCGTAGCTAGCTGGCTATATCATTATAATAGCCTATAATTCTATATTATAATTCATATATTATGTTCGTAGCAAGGCAGCTAATTTAACTGTACAGCTTATTCGTAGCTAAATGACATCACCCGGACACATTCTTCTGCGTTTTCTCACTCAGGAATGCGAGCACGTCATGTTGGCATAGCAACTACAGTCCAAAATTCCGATGACATCACCCAATTACATCACCCCGGACTGATATTCACCCGGATTACATCACCCCGGGCTCATATTGGCACCCGGACAACAATTGCAGTGACACCGCCCTGTAGCTAAATCCAGGAGACCAATCAAACCCAGGAGCACTACCGAAGCCACCGGTCAATCACAGCCACCGAGCCAAGCGTGGCCATCTTACATTACATTACAGGCATTTAGCAGACGCTCTTACCTTCCAAGCTTCTCCACTGGCCCTACTTCCTGTGGCTAGCTAGTAACAGCTACGAGCTACCAAACTACGCTCCACATAGCCTAGAACTTTTATAACACAAGCTTAAACCCTGCTGAATGAATGAATGAATGAATGAATGAATGGGGATTGTTTGGAACTCTCTCATGGCTGCGTGTTTTCTCTGTCCCTCTCCTAATAGGTATGCTGCCATAGCTTACACCTGTTAGGGCTATCTGTATATTTCCTATGCTTGTGCTCCCCTGCTCTTACATAATGCTACTGGCTATAGCACTGCTTTTTTTCTGACTGCATGTTCTCTTCTCTGCCTCGGCCTCTGACTTGGGAGCACCTGCCCCCATCAACCCTCACCCCCACGCCAAACCCAGTTCCTGGATCTGGACCCTCTCCCCCAATCGGAGGGGCAAAGTCTTTCAGCCCTGAGCCACCTTGGACTGACCATGACATGGTATTTTTTTGGACATACCCTGTGCCGGCCAGAAGAGGATGAGCTCCCCCCCTTTTTAGTCTGGTTCCTCTCAAGGTTTCTCCCTACCAAGGGAGCTTTTCCTTGCCACTGTTGCTGTTAGGCTTGCTTTTGGGGGGGTCTAGGCCTGGGTTCCCCCTCTGTTAAGCGTTTTGTGACAATTCTATTGTGAAAAGCGCTATACAAATAAACTTGATTTGATTTGAAGCGACTTGAAGGGGAAAGCAAATGACACCGCTCAAACTGTCGTTAGTGACTTAAGTCACCCAAGCACTCGATTTAGAAGTACGGAAAAACCAAACCACCACCATGAACACATGATTAAATATACGACCAAAAGTTTCTAAAGACCGTACTTTGATTATAAGTGCGGCACATCTCGGCGGTAAATGATCCGCGGTTTCCTTAAATTCTTACTGGTATCACTTTCAACATACGTTAAGTTCCACGAATGATAGGCCTACATATCGCTCAATAAATCAATAATCGCACATGGTACAAATAAGATAGCCAACAAGCTAACTAGCGAACTGTACGCGGCTAGGCAAAAGTATTTGATTTCCAAGTTGAACACGTTTGTAAAATATATTCACATCTACGTGTTTTAAGTGATAGAGCACGTACAATACATGGCATTTACAAATAAACGTTACGCTTCGGTTCGGAGAATGGAGCCGGGAACGTGTTACTTACCTGTTCGCATCCCGAGTCTGAGCTACAGGTGTTTAAACTCAATGACGGGATTTTTCTGACCGGCTCCACGCTCCAGTCTGGAAATGTGAAGGCGGATTTCAGATTCCTGAAAATAAATATATTTTTATAGGCCTAATACTTTTTTATTTTTAGTTTAATTTTCACTAATGAATCGTTTTGTATTGGGAATCATTAGAATTATGTAGCCTATTAATAATAGGCCGCCGACTAATAATAAATAATTAAATAACTTCCTCTCTCGCGTTTGTTGACTGTCGTTACGCCTACATTATGTAGCGTAATAGTTTTATGAATTTCATAGCTTTCACGTGACGTCACAGGCCAGGAGCGAGCTGCGCTGCCGGGCAAAAGGCACTGCCCGTCAACTGCCCGTCACGTTATCATAGCACCTGTAACGCTGATGAAGGAGCATTGAAAACCATGCCAGAGAGTTGCTGTGCAATCGGGTGTGCAAACCGGCGAGGAGATAAGCCTGGGTTGTGTTTTTATAGGATACCCAGTGAAAAAGAAAATAAAGAAAGGAGAAATTTGTGGATTAATGCCATCAAACGAACGAGTGTGCCAGGACAGGGAAAGAAAGAATGGCTGCCAACAAAACACACACGTCTGTGCATTTAGGATCGTGCAAACATTTAGGGCTGTGCGGCATTTGCAACAACATGTCAGCCCTGTCACCAGCTACTAAAAGGTAAAGGTCCCAACGATTGTCACGCACCTGTTTGGTGGTGAAATTTGTCTCTGCATTTAACCCATCCCCTGAGGGAGCACTGAGCAGCGCTCGGGCTGTAAATATCTGTGATCAACGTAGCTAGCTAACGTTACCAGAATTAGAGCTATCTACCACAAGATAGTAATTTAGCTGTGTAACGTTAGATAGACTAGACAACGTAACATAACGAAAGGCACCTTCGCTTTGACAGCTAACATTACCGGTTAGCAAGAGGTAGCTACCTTACCACTGACCGTAGCGTAACGTTAGCTAGCATACCGAATAATTACCTTCGCTTTGACAATGAAGAATTTCTTCACTTTCCACACACCAGCATTGTTTACCCAGCCTGAGTGGAAATACTTGTAGCTTTCGGTAGTTTTATAAGCCTTCATCCTGGCAGCGGTGTATGGGGATGGATTCTCCACCAGATAGATCCAGATGTTTTAGTTTTGTCTGACTTTCGCGACCGTAGCAGCTGATGTGCAACTATGGCTAAATAAATAGCTAGCTATCATTGACCCGTTTACTTAAAAAACCACGTCGGGAGGAAGGAGGGTGAACATTTTTTTAATCAGGATATTGATAGAGATTCGTTGGCCAGATTCGAGTCAGTTATCTGCAGGAAATGTATATTTTGGTCCCATTTTACAAATGTTCTTCACAGTAAACAGATTGTAAAACACTTTAGAAAGCACAGTTTACTTTTGTGTATCTTGCATTTTTAAACATAGTTAATTTAGCCAGTTGTCACAAAGTGCTTTCATAATCAACTTACTGAAATAAATCCTTCTTTAATGTTTTTATTCCACAGCATCCCATGACGGTCTCCCCACCGGTTGTCAGATCCCGGAAGTATGCATTCCAAAATGTCAAATTAGATTAAACACGTGTTTATTCAAGTCTTGTAAAAAGAGTACTGCATATATAGTGTGGAGTAGCGAAACTACTCATTTAACGACATTTTCCAGTAACGTGTGGCAGTTTAATTGTTTCCAAAATCTAGTAGCTTTCAAGTAGTTACATTCTTTTTTTCGTCAAGTAGCGGGGTAGCGTGGACAAAAGTTACAAGTTGAATCTCCCCAGCAGCAGTATTATTATTAAATTATTATTTATTTTTGACAAAAAATATCAAAATGTCATGTGACAGTTTCAACCCAGCCAACCAAAGCAGAAATCGTTCAACGCATCGAATACTTCAACCTCGAACCTGAGAAAGCAGGTGAGTAGCTAGCTAGCTAACATTAGGTGGTAATTTAGATGGTGTTTTACCATGCAGATCTGTCTAACTATGTTGGCTAAAGGGATTACTAAATTGAATGTTGAACTTGGGTTTCGGGATTTCTGTCCTCAAAACAGTTTGTGGCTTTTGTTCATTCATTAAGCATCAGTAAATAATTCTCAACGAGCAAATGTCCTAGCAGGGCTGCCAAGTGCCAACTTTGACCACTCGTTTAGATTCCGTGTGTATGCTGTGGGGCCGGTGCTATTTTATCTTGGTGGGGCGCACATAAAAAATAATATTTTCATATTATGTGACAGCTAGTTAGTTTAGTCTCCATTCACGCGCCAAGCGCAAGCAGGCACACCTTTCCATTAATGAATTAATGAAGACCAAAGCATCTTTCCCTAGCCATGCTTCTCAGAGTGAACAGCTACACACAGGGTGGCAGGTTATCCTTGAGCAGTGTTTCCCAACCAGGGGTACGTGGGCAGTCTCCAATGGTACATGGGAATATGTAAAAATAAAAAAATGTGTGAAGAAAATTGGTAAAATATTACAGAATAAAAATCACAGCTAAAGATAAGATGACCTAGGTACAAAAGAGAGGAAAAAAGAACAAACAAGTGCTTTTGCTCCACTGTGCATATTGGTGTACATTGTAAGCTCACTATTTACTCCATGTTCTGGGAATATAGAACAAGCATCTAATCTCACCCTGGGTAGAAGCTGCTTATTGTATGACATCAGTGTTTACTCTTTACATTTTACAAGTTTTAATTGTGACCAACATTTATAAAGACATACTTATCCTTAATTTGCATTGACAGATCAGAGTTCCCTGAAAAGATTTTGTCTTCATTGTCAGAGGGAGGTACATACTGTATTTTCAGTATTGAAAATTGAGAACTTGGGTTACACTTTCTTTTACAGTGTGTTAATTGCCAGGTATATACCCAGTGCTTTGTAATTATCTGCACTTAAAGGAAATGCATTTAGAAGACCTACAGTAAAAGTAAGTAAAGCAATGGCCATTTATGTACACATTGTTTTTTTCCCATGAAGTAACTTCAAATTGGTTTTAGTTTAGCCAACTACTTTTCTCACCATGGTAGCTTTGCTGTATCTTAACTTCCAGTGTAGAGTAATTGGTAACTTAGTTAACTAAAGTTTCAGAGTAACTTACCCAACACTGCATTTATATATATATTTATATATATATATATATATATATATATATATATATATATATATATATATATATATACACACACACACACACACTGATCAGCCACAGCATTAAAACCACCTGCCTAATATTGTGTAGGTCCCCCTTGTGCCACCAAAACAGCTCTGACCCATCGAGGCATGGACTCCACAAGACCTCTGAAGGTGTCCTGTGGTATCTGGCACCAAGACGTTAGCAGCAGATCCTTTAAGTTCTGTAAGTTGCGAGGTGATGCCTCCATGGATCGGACTTGTTGGTCCAGCCCATCCCACAGGTGCTCAATCGGATTGAGATCTGGGGAATTTGGAGGCCAAGTCAACACCTTTAACTCTTTATCATGTTCCTCACAATTTTTGCAGTGTGGCAGGGTGCATTATCCTGCTGAAAGAGGCCACTGCCATCAGGGAATACCGTTGCCATGAAGGGGTGTACTTGGTCTGCAACAATGTTTAGATAGGTGATACGTGTCAAAGTAACATCCACATGAATGCCAGGACCCAAGGTTTCTCAGCAGAACATTGCCCAGAGCATCACACTGCCTCCGCCGGCTTGCCTTCTTCCCATAGTGGATCCTGGTGCCATCTCTTCCCCAGGTAAACGACGCAAACGCACCCGGCCATCCACATGATGTAAAAGAAAACATGATTCATCAGACCAGCCCACCTTCTTCCATTGCTCCATGGTCCAGTTCTGACGCTCACGTGCCCATTGTAGGCGCTTTTGGCGGTGGACAGGGGTCAGCATGGGCATTCTGACCGGTCTGCGGCTACGCAGCCCCATACGCAGCAAGCTGCGATGCACTGTGTGCTGACACCTTTCTATCATAGCCAGCATTTTTCATGCTTCCAACACATCAACTTGAAGAACTGGCTGTTCACTTGCTGCCTAATATATCCCACCCCTTGACAGGTGCCATTGCAACGAGATGATCAATGTTATTCACTTCACCTGACAGTGGTTTTAATGTTGTGGCTGATTGGTGTATATATACAGTACCAGTAAAAAGTTTGAGTACATCTGCTGAAAACTAGGTTTATCTCATAATTGACAATGTTTTACACCGTATACGTTTCTGTAAAAACTTGAAAATGAAAAGAAAAGAACCCTTTGTAGCACATAAAGAAAAAGAACGTCAAAGCAATGTTCCAGAAAATTGAATTAAAAATTGAATCTTGGATCCCTCAAAATAGCCAATTCCCAGATACTTTTTAATCAGATACTGGTATGAACATTAGAAAAGGAAAAAAAGGTTCATTCATATGATCTTGTCTGTCAAACAACAAAGAAAAAAAAATACAGAATCTGTTATTACACCATAATCTCTGGTGTTGAAGTTGACTTTGGCTGTACTTCAGCCAGGAAGAAAATTGTGAATATATTTAAGTTCAGGGGCTCAAGCCACCATAAATTCTAAGCTTTTCAGAACTTTACAGAGGGACATTTACGGTATATTCTTTGTAGACGTTAGTTCTCTATAACCGTGCAAAATGTGCTGCCATGGTTTAACGAAATGCATCTGAATGCAAGAGAAGTGGAGTTCACACAGCACTAGGGCTTTTTTTTAACAAGCTTGCAATTACTACAAACATATTAAATAATTGTTACATATATCAGCCATGAAGGGAATAAACAATTTTACCTAACCTGAGGAATAGTCCGTAGGCAAACTGGTTTATTTTGAATGATCCAATAATGAGTATGTCACAGAAGCGCACTGTACTGCTTCCAAAGAGACCTGGGTGCATTTCTCTCTCTCGTCACCAGGGGTCCCTCTTTACCCACATTTCCCCCTCTCTGCGGAATGCTCTGGAACAGAGGTTCACGGTCCTCGTAAGCCGAGCACTGCTGTTTTTCCGCCCTTCCTTTACCTGGGAGTCAGGTGTGAAGACGCTCTGGCCAATCAATTGACCCTTCGCTAAACCACGCCCCAAAATGCAAACTGGCCAATCACAGCGCCGTGTTTTACATACTCCGACAGAGACTCCGACAGTCTTTTGCTGCCCTCCGTTGACTTTCATGCAAAAATTCGAATTTTTCTTCATTTTCGAGCTGGTTTTGCGGATTTTTTGCAAATTATGGTTAAACGTTGTGCCTGGGGCACGTGTAACAGTGACACTCGTTACCCAGAGAGGTTTAAAGGAGATATACGTTTTTTTCCCTTTCCAAAACCAAAATCAAATCCTGAAAAGTGTAGACTGCGTATAAAGCTATGTGGACGTCCTCATACCCAGTTGAACACCTCCAAGATCAACAAGCACAGCTTTGTCTGCTCCAAGGTCAGTAATTACTCTTATCAACCGTAAAATAATGTTATGCTGTTGTTATCAGATGTTAGCTGGTTAACCTAAATTATTGTAAGGTTCGTAGTTATCCGTGGCGCTAGCAAGCTTAGCCAGCGACGCTAATGTGGCTACGGTCTGGATATACAGCTCCGGGTTGCAACGTTGGTAAAGTTAGACTAAATGTTAGCTTTGTTATTCGTAATCCAGCCAGCTTGCTAACGTTAAGATGTTACTATCATTACTATTTCAGCACTTTGTCAATGGGCGCAGAAACCTGTGGAGCTAACCAGAGTAATGTCGTTAGAGCACACTATAGGCTACTAATGTTACGTTAGTTAGCTAATGCTAGCTAACTTACTACTGAATGTAACGTTATATAGGCCTACTGCTTTTGCTTTTTAATGATTGTAATAGTGAATAAAGTGAATAAAGACCTACCCAGCTTTACAGGAACAGTGTTGCTCTTTAATGTCGTTGTCCTCTGTCTCAATCGCCAGGTGATTCACTTTTACTTTGTGATCTGTAGGCTTTCACTTCTATCTTAATTTTTTTAACGTCATTTTGTTGCTGAGTCAGTGTGATATCTTGAATATAACCTTCAAATGCATATTGTAGACCCTTCTGTCTGCTTCTATCTGAAATCGCTTTTTCTATTTTCCAAAAATTGGACAATATTTCTCCAGGGAGTGCAGTTAGCGACAGTGGGAGCGCCATGCTGGCTCCGAAAGCTTGACGTACATAGCAACAATAACTAAGGGGGGCGTGGTTTAGCGAAGGGTTAATTGCATCAATTGTTCAATTAACTACCTGAGAGAAAGGAAAACCAGGACCGGATTTGGAGTGTTCATCCAGATTTGAAGAGCCCAGCTCTAGCCCCTGCTCATGCTTGCCAGCTGTCTGAAGGAGCGGTCAGCGCGCAATATTTCCGGCCCCTCCCCGGGGCGTGTCTCGTCTCCTCTCGTCAGGTAAAGGCGTCTGTGGTGGATTGCCATGGCAACGTCAGGACGTGGGAGGGACACGCGGCAGAGGCACCCCCCTTCCCGAGGACACGCTCATCCTCGCGCTCCGCAGTCCACCGACGGAGCCACGCCCTCGGAGTGACGGGAGAAAGGCTTTCCAGATGTGCTCGTCAGAGCCGTGTCACGCTGCGAGCATCTGTCCGTAGGGCGTTTCCCTAGCAACCTTCACACTCAAGGGGGTTCTGGGGGTTCAGGTTCTCTGGAACAATTTCAGCGTGGGCAGGCGGAGCGGGAGCGAGAGCAACAGGCGCAAATGATTTACAATATTGACCCCACCCTCTAATTAGAAATTCAGAGATTCTCAACGTCGCACTTATCGAAACTGTCTTTTCCCTTCCTGGGGATGCGTGATCTGTAATTGGGAGTTGGGTTGAAGGTTTGCTGTGATCCAGCCCTGGGTAAAAAAAAAAAAAAAAAAGCCCTGTGTGTGATTACCGTAAATCTTGTGCCGTATTGGAATTCTCGACCCGCAGTTTTCTAGCTGACATCATCACGCTCATCTGACCTTATTTAAAGGGGCCGTACCCGATTGCTGAACAGCACACACAGGTCTGAATGGGCTCCAGCCAGTGGCACTGCTCTCTGACCCCATTGTGAGGAGGCTGACTGCAGCTGCCATCTTGGCTCCACAGGGATAGGGTTGAAAGCGTCCGTGTAACTGGTTTAATTGTCACTAATGTGACTGTGGCCTGGTGTCACCCCAGCTTGGCCCTTTCCACCCGTCCCCCTGTCCCCCCCCGTGGACGGCCTGAGACGGTCCAATACTCTCCCTGCACTCTCCCCAGGAGGTTGAATTAGCCAGACAGAGAGGCAGAGAGCTGCAGGATGCGATTTTCGGCCAACTGGAAGAAATTCCCGTCACTGTAGGGTGCCGGGGGGGTTATCGGAAAGCTGGAATCGCTCTTTGCTCGCTGACATTGCTCAAATAATCTGCTCATATTCGAAGTGACTCATGCTGTTAGTGTGTCTGGGGGGGGGGGAAATGGTTTTGCACTAATTTGCAGTTGTTGAGGTACAGTATCCCCGGCCAGGTCTCCAAGAAACGATACCCTGGACTTGAAAATAACATTGTTTGTCCGCTTTTTCGCCTCTGTGCTTGCGTAGTACTGTTTCACACTGCTGTAACTGGAAAGGGTACGTAAACAGAAGAGTGTCGGTGGCGTGCGGGCTGAGTCGGGTCTCCCTGGCCTTGTGCAGAGCAAAGCCCTGCTCCTCACAGACTTGCCTAAAGGGAGAAAACCTTTCTGAGGCCACCGCTCTGCAGTTCATTCATCTGGAGTCACTTCGCCAGACACGCCAGGGTTTGAGACGGGGTGTTTATACGATCCGTTTGGATTCTGTGTAAATCCCACTGCAAAGTGATAAAAACGAATAGGTTGCAAAGTGATAAAAACTAATAGGTTGAACAAAGTGATAAAAAGGTGGAAAGTGGGGAAAAAATATTTTCAGCATTAGCACCCATAAGCAAACCTGTTCAAAGTGACAAAAACAAATAAATTGCTGTTAATCAAAGCCACTGCCTTGTGCGTAGGATCATACGTATATGTACAATACGCAGGAAGCGTGGAAGTCTGTTCTCGTGTGAGAATGAGCTGCAGCGCATGCTCCTGTTCACTCCAGAATGATCAGTGAGTGATCTGCTGCTGTTTGACTTTATTGCGGGCGTTTGTGAGGTTTGTTTGCGTTCTGACCACAGCTGTGTTTTACTGTAACCAAATCAAGTCCAATCTGGTGATATTCAGCCCATCTCAAGGATGATCAGAAGAATTGGACAGCCAGTGAGTGTCACGTGAATACTTATGGCCATGTGATATTTCAGTGTTTATTTTGTAATAAATCTGCCAAAATTTTATACCTTCATAATGCTTCATAATGCTGAAAAAGTATTTATTACATATTTAGTTTTCCAAATTGGTCCCCAATGCAAGGGAACAGAGTCACATTAACAGCTTTGCTTTCTAGCTAATCGTAGATGACAACCATACCCAAGTTCTAGCTACAAGAGGTCACTCCATGCTTATTATCATTTGCATGTATTTATACTGGCTGAGTCAAAATTCCACTTTGATCCCACCCCATGTTCGAAGTCATGCGAAGGGGTAAAGGATCTCCCCATCTGTTTAAATCTGCTCTGAGGCTCCGACGTCGCGACAGATTGACGACGCGGATAACGCTGTGCGCGGCAGGCCCTGTTTTGCTTGGCTCTCCGCAGGGCCTCTGGGGTGTGACTCACAGACTGTAAATGCGTTAGTTCTCCTGATCCCTCCTCGCGGGACACAAACCCACAACACGCCGCAAACGCCGCGGTCTGGTCTGGAGTCCGTGAGCGGGGGACCCGTTTGCCACTTAGCCCTGAGCTGAGTTCAGAGACAGTCGACCCCGGCCCTCCCGGTCACATGACACAGCCCCCCCCCCCTCAATCCCTGGGCAACAAGGCAGCTATTTAAAGTCCTCCCTAACGCAATTATGGTTGGCTGATGCGGAGGCCTGGAAGAAAGATTAATTTGGCGAGGATCAAAGGCCCCTCGCGGCACGATTAAACAGGTGGCGCACCGCTTAGCGTTATTCTCGGCCAACAACACCGCGCCGTGCCGAGTTACCCAACGCCGCCGAGCGACCCGTGGGTTATTTATCTCTGCCGGAGTGATGAACGCTGCTTTTCATGCTCCCTCCTCCCGCCCTGTTCCCCCGTAGGGAGGGAGGGGAGGGAGGGCTGGGTCCGGTCTCCAGCTCTGTGTAGATCATCAAGCGCACTCCAGGAGTATTGTGCATCGATCCCCGGCTCTGCGGGCAGCCTGTGATGCTGAGGGCGGGCTGTTTATCACCGGCTTCCTGCTGTCACTCCAGCGATTGTTTGCAGCCTGTCCCGATGAATGCTCCAGGGATTCTTTTGTTTTGTTTTGTCAAAAAACGCCCACCTTTTTTTATTCTCCCCACTTTGGAATCAGCTGATTGTTCCTCTTGAGTCACTACTGTTCCCCTCCCGCCCACACACCCGGAGCAGTGCAGCGGAAGCTCTCCAAACCGGTGACTATTTTCCACACTGCAGCCCCCCCCAGTACTACAGGAGAGCCCATCTGGGGGGGGAGATGTACCCTTCATTTGACGTCAACTGGTGACCTGTGTGTGCCTGACGCATTGCAGGGAGGCATTAATTCGGTGGTAAACTGTCGACGCCGTAAACCCACGCTACCGATGGGGAGATGGGGCTCGTGGTCCTGTTCAGAGAATGACACAGATCGTGCTCAAACCTGTGATGGCTCAGCCTGTGCTAGGGCTCAGCCTGCAGATGTGGTGAGCGTCTTTACTGACTGAGCCACTCCGGAGAATGCTGGGCATTTTTAACCAGGTTGAATGCGAAGTGCTTTATCCTGCAGAATCGCACCATTAAGGGGAGTACAGCAACGCTGTTATTGGCCAGCCAGATAACCCATATCTAAAGAACGGCAACACATACACCATCTGAGGCAAAAGGGCCATCTGTTACATGTTGTTCTGTGTGTGCGTGCTTGCGTGCGTGTGTGTGTGTGTGGTTTGTGTGTGTGTGTGTGTGTGTGTGTGTGTGTATGTGTATGTGTATGTGTATGTGTGTGTTGTGTGTGTGTGTGTGTGTGTGTGTGTGTGTGTGTGTGTGTGTGTGTATGTGTGTGTGGTTTGTGTGTGTTTTGTGCTAGCTGAGCTAGGCTAGCTGCATTTTTCAGGTCGGAGCAGAATTGTTGTTTTTGTCCTCCGGCACGGAGCTCCGCGGCGCTCAGGTGGGCTCGCTATTCGAAATACCAGCGTGTGAAAAACGACAGCGCCAGACGTGCATTTGTCAGAGCCAGCTCATTCTGCACGTTTGGGCACACTGCCGCAAGCTAAACTGGGCCGGCCTATCAGACGGGGAGTTTGGCTCCGTTACGAAATGCCCAAACCCATCAATCTGAGCGTGCTCATACTTCACGTCTGTGTGGGTTTTTTTTTCCCTGACTGTGGCGTCGGGTTAGCAGGGACTGGCAGTCCCAGTGTTGGGGCCCCGGAGCCACAGCGCTCCGCTCCTCCTGCCCGGACTATTTTAGCATCCCCCCGTCCCTCGGGCCCTGGTGACCCACATGGCTTCCACTCGTATGCAATACAAAACCAAAATTTAAAAAAGCATTGTACCACAAAACCAAGCAGGCAAGAAGACACGTATTCTGCTAAACCAAACAGGATGCATATACCGCTAAAATAGACAGGTGAGAAGACACATACCGCTAAACCAAGGGATAGAACACATATACCGCTAAACCAGACAGGTGAGAGGACATGTACATCGCTAAACCAGACAGGTGAGAGGACATGTACATCGCTAAACCAGACAGGTAATAGAACACATATACCGCTAAACCAGACAGGTAATGGAACACATATACCGCTAAACCAGACAGGTAATGGAACACATATACCGCTAAACCAGACAGGTAATAGAACACATATACCGCTAAACCAAGGGAGATGATACATATACCGCTAATCCTGACAGGTAATGGAACACATATACCGCTAATCCTGACAGGTAATAGAACACATATACCGCTAATCCAGACAGGGGAGAGGACACATACAGTGCCCCTTTAAAATCTACACCCCGTCTGGGGGGGGCACTGTATACTGCTAAACCAGACAGGAGAGATGGGGTGAGTGGAGCACGCCAAGTTGGTGGAACGTTGCCAAATTTGTGCCCGTCTCTGCGATATGTGTGGGCCTTATCGGGGCTTTGTGGGACGTGACACAGACCATAATCCTGCTGTGTTTCCACGGGGGGGGTCAGCGGAACATCGCCGTCCTGCCCAAGAGCATGGGGTTATACATTGCTCATTTACTTGTTGTGTTTGTATCTGGTCCTGGGGGAAGTGATTGAGCTCGTTTGAGGGGAGGGGGGGCGGAGCACCTGGCAGCACGGCTCTTTAGCTGGCACCACCAGCCTCTCACCACCCCTCCACATTCCTCCGGCCAGGAATGCACTCACCTCCCTCTCCGCTCGCTGGAGATGTCAGCAGGTTCCCGGGACTTTGCCCAGACCCTTAGCGCAACGCGTGCTGGCAGAGATATCCCAACCTCTCCTTATACAAAAATGTGAATTCTTTAGTAGTAATTTGACTTCAGTGTAGTGTACAAATCGAGTGGTACGAATAAAGCATTTTTATTTCACAGTTGAGTACAATGCTAAATAAAAATGCTTTATTAGTCAATCAATAATGCGTGCTACTGGGTAATGTGTACCGATGCATGCTGGGAGATCGTTTAACATTTATTTTCTCATTTCATTCATTTCAAGAATACTCTCCATTCAGAAAAAGTACCTCACTCTACTGGTACTTAAAGGAGAATATTCTTGAAATGAATGAAATGGGAAAATACATGTAAATAGTACTAAGAAAGCTTTTTTGTTTTGCAGTTGAATAAAATGTCAAATAAAAGCTTTATTGGTAAATTAATAATGCGTACTACTGGGTAGCCCAATGCATGATGGGATATCGTGTAACATTTATGTTATCATTTCATTCATTTCAAGAATATTCTCCTTTAAGTACCAATAGGGCGATTGGGCTGCCCAGTAGAACGCAAGCTACAGGAATCTCTCACAGGCTTCCTGTTTCCTGTGCCGCTTGGCAGAAAGGCATCATGGGAGGAAATGATTTCATCGCGATGTGCTGGTCCCTCAGCCCCTCATCTCTCCACAGGTCCCGTTCCATGAATGGCTGTGGAGTTAAAGTTCCGTCGGTCTCAGCAGTGACCCAGCGCAGGTGCAGCCGTTTAAACCTGGCTAAACACAATCAAAGTTCAAACGTCACGGATCTAATTGATTGAAACTGTGTTCTGCACTGGCAGTTTACTACAGTCGAAGCGGTGTGAAAAACGACAGGAACTCAAATGCTAAACTTCTTTTTTTTCACCCACAAAGGCCAGCTTGCAGAAGAAGTGAGAATAGAAAATGTGTTTGGTCATAAAATATTTCGCCAGCTTGGCCTCTTCTGTGTCAAATATCTTCCAGTGATTTGTGGAGAAATGGGGAATACTAACTTTCCATCATCTCATCAAGTGTAATATCATGCCGTTTCCACAGATTATAAGTCTGGGAGGTTTGGTGGGGGTGGGTTGGTTGAGAAGATAAATTACCTGTTGACATGCTGCTCAATGCTGCTTTCCTCTTCTGCAGCACTTGCATTGTTATAACAAGTGTTTATACTTCTTAAAATTGTGCTCTGGTGGATACATTAATCCCGGGGTCTGATTTAGTAGTTTCTTCTGTAAACGTCTCTCACCGAACTAGTTCCGTTCTGTATGGGTTGTTTTACATGTTATCTTGCTTCCTCCCAGTTTGGGAAAGTAAGGACCCTCCTTTCCTCTGGGAGACAAAGAGCCCAGGCCCCAGGCCAGCACACTCGCGCACGGAGGGGCAGTGGTGTGCAGAGACGTGACCCAGAGCGGCCGGGCGGGTAGTCGGCTCTGGAAACGAGGGCTCCATCAGTGGAGCAGCGGTGGCTGCCAGTCCTCCCACTGCTCACACGACTCACTTAATAATAATAATATAATAATAATATTAATAATAATATATGCCATTTAGCAGACGCTTTTATCCAAAGCGACTTACAGTAGTGAATGCATACATTTTCAGTATATGTGGCCCCAGTGGGGATTGAACCCACAACCTAAGCGTTGCCAACGCTGTGCTCTACCAACTGAGCCACACAGAACCATTTGAAGCTTGACCCGGGGAAGCTGGTGGAGCGGTCGTTGGAGTTGCACTTCAGGGCACGAGTGCCGCTCTGTCAGGACAGAGGACGTTGTTATTAAGTGATGCTGCTTGTCAAATTGTTATTATTGTTTTTTGTACGGGCGATAATGAATATGCCTGCTGGATGTTATATTTCCCAGGCCGTGTGCGATCAGTATGGCCCTGCGGGGTCTTGTACAGGGTTTCCTTTGAAGGGGAAGTGGAAGGCTATGCTAAGCAGTGCCTCTCATTGTACTATACCGAATGATAGAGTGTGTGTGTGTTTGTGTGTCATGCACGCTTATGTGTGTGTGTGTGTGTGTTTGTGTGTGTGTGTGTGTGTGTGTGTGTGTGTGTGTGTGTGTGTGTGTGTGTGTGGGTGTGTATGCATGTTTGTGTGTGTGTGCGTTTGTTCATGTGCGTTTGTGTACCTGTGTATGTGTGTGTTTGTGCATGTGTGCGTGCGTTTGTGTGTGCATTTGTGGATGTACATTTGTGTACCTGTTTGCGTGTATGTTTGTGTGTGTGCATGCATGCATGCGTGTGTCTGTGTGTGTCTGTGTGTGTGTGTGTGTGTGTCTGTGTGTCTGTGTGTGTGTGTGTGTTTGTGTACCTGTGTGTGTGTGTGTGTGTGTGTGTGTGTGTGTGTGTGTGTGTGTGTGTGTGTGTGTGTGTGTGTGTGTGTGTGTTAGTCACCAGGTGACAGGCTGAAGTTTACAATCACAGGGAACCACCACTTTGGTCCTTGCTGGTTTATAAATGCCTTCCCTGTTTTTCCTACATTACCCAGAACACCGTTCCTGCATGCTGCTCAGTGACCTGAATCATGTTCCCTGTCCCTGCTAGTCGCAACGGGGACGCATCCAAAACACAAAGCCTTGTTCGGAGCAGCGGCTCCTCGGACACACACAGCGGCCCTCGTCATGCACTTATCCAATAAGCCTGGAATCCCAGGGCTTCAGCAGGAGGGTAATTCACTTCTCTCTTAACAAAAACTGAAATGATGAGATTCCTCCAGACGAGGCAGAACAGCTCTGCGGGAGACGAAGACCGACAGGAATGCGAGGATAGCCATTGTGTGCTGTGCCTTCCCCTGGGTCTCACGTCCGTATTGGAAACGCGCTCCCCATTTTGGCTCGCTGAGAAGCGTAGCATTGGATTAACACACAGTAGTGCATGGGACATTTTGGCTAACCTTGATGAAAAATTTGGGGGTATGGGAGTGAGGGGATCTGTTAAACTGGGAGAGAGGTAGTAGCTGAGTTAGGGGGAAATACACCACTTCCTTGGTTATGATTTCAGCAGCTGTCCATCAGAGCAGACCCGCATGCCACACCAGCCGTGCGTCTATCTCTCTAATCTGAACGCCCCGGGGGGCCCTGTTATTGGAAAGCGCATGTGGAACAGCTCCTCTGAGTGTGCTCTAATCTACAGAGCCGGGGAAGATAAGGGCCCACATGGTGGGTTAACATCAGCCTGAGCGAGAGGGGTCAGAGGTTAACCGGGCATGACCTGTTTGCCGCACTCAGATGCCCGTGTCAGAGCACGAGGCAGTCCGTGCCGTGCAAGTGCACTCAGTAAAGATTTTCCTTTTTCCTACTTCCTAGTGCCCGTGGCTGTCAATAGCGATCAGAGAGTAAAAGGGTTCTAAAATTAGCCGTGTCTGTTCTGCCTGGAGATGGCCTGATTCGTTTTTTCCCTCTAACCTGGTTTGAGAAATCATTTGATCTTCAGATAAACTGGTTTAAAAAATGTTTTTAAAAATACTTAGGGCATGGGTTTTCAACCCTCGTCCTGCAGAACCGCAGGTTTTTTTTAAACCTTTAACCCAAGAAACCAGGTGAGGTGGGTTAACTGTGTAATCGACTGCTTTCATTGCTGAGTAATGACAGAATACCATACCCTGTGGCTCTCCAGGACGTTTTCTGCACTATCCTGGCACAATAGCACTACCCGTGTGTTGGAACATTTGGCAGGAAAACTCCCTTGTGTTCAGTGACTGTAAGGCAGTCTTATCTACATGGTAAGATTAATCTATTAAAATGGTATTTTACCAACTATTGCACGTATAAAAGGGAATATAAACACCATACCAGTGTGTAAAAAAATACTGATACCACATTTGTGTCTCTTCTGTTGAGTCGTATTTGTTTTATATAGTTTATCAAAGGTTTGTAAAAGATTTGAGTAACCACTGTAGGTAGTGATGCTCAAATCCATATTGAACCAAACTGCTGTTGAGTTGGTTACATAACAGTTTGAATCACACACAAAAAAGCGCAGCATTGTTTTGTTATAAGTGGTACAAAAGACTCAAGGTCATTGTGAACAAGGTCCTTGCTGTGCAGCAAAAACAGTCAGAGTCAATCTCACCAAGCAGACACTGAATTATGCCTCTTAACCATAACCACTGACGGACCCATCAGAGGTCCATTAGTCAACATTTTAATTGGGCGAGAATATACTGTGGTTAAGAGATGTTGTGCATAAGGAAGCTGCCCACACACACCCCCCTCCCCCCCTGCAAATATCAAATATTCCCCTGAAATATTCAGGAAAATCTCCCATCGTTACTTGACTCGCATACAAATTTTTCAAGACTTTTTGCCCATACCTCCTTTTAATCTCCCCCCCCATCATATCTGTCATTGACTCACACACATTTTAAACTCTGAACCCTCCCCCATACATTTTTAACATTTTCTACATTTTGGAGTGAATGCCGCAGTCTGGCAACCCTGTTTCGAGGTCTGTCCACATGAGGTGTAGGAAATGGGGGTGTTCTGTGGGCTGGGGAGACAGGAAAGCTCAACTCAACTCATAGCTCAACTCACTGGGCAGAAAATCTGTCTGATACACACTTCAGCTAACGTTTGCGCACAGCGTCCGAGCGGTTTAGCTCTCGTGTGTCAATTTCAGCTGAAACACCTGCTTTAAATCATTCAAGCCTCGCTTATTCGTTCTGCTCGAATGCAGGAATGTACGCGTGCACAGTATGATGAATTTGTCAGAAGTAGTAACAGACCATTGGTTTATTAGCAAAGCGCATCCCCGAAAGTAACTTCTCTGTGTCAGTGTCAAACCTGGTCAGGCTCATCGTACTGTAGGGTTATGGGCCTGACAAGTGACGCTTCCTTTTCCTTACACATTGTTTTGGTTTATTTCAGTAACTGTCAAATTCAGTGAGTGTGGTTCAGAGTGTAAAGGTAGGGTGTGAGTGTGGGTCAGAGTGTAAAGTTAGGGTGTGAGTGGGTCAAAATGTAAAGTTAGGTTGAGAGTGGGTCAAAATGTAAAGTTAGGTTGAGAGTGGGTCAAAATGTAAAGTTAGGTTTTGAGTGGGTCAGAGTGTAATGTTATGTCGAGAGTGGGTCAGAGTGTAAAGTTATGTCATGAGTGGGTCAGGGTGTAATGTTATGTCGAGAGTGTGGTTCAGAGTGTAATGTTATGTCGAGAGTGGGTCAGAGTGTAATGTTATGTCGAGAGTGGGTCAGAGTGTAATGTTATGTCGAGAGTGGGTCAGGGTGTAAAGTTATGTCATGAGTGGGTCAGGGTGTAATGTTATGTCGAGAGTGTGGTTCAGAGTGTAATGTTATGTCGAGAGTGTGGTTCAGAGTGTAATGTTATGTCGAGAGTGGGTCAGAGTGTAATGTTATGTCGAGAGTGGGTCAGAGTGTAATGTTATGTCAAGAGTGGGTCAGGGTGTAATGTTATGTCGAGAGTGGGTCAGGGTGTAATGTTATGTCGAGAGTGTGGTTCAGAGTGTAAAGTTATGTCGAGAGTGGGTTGTGAGTCAGAGTCAGGAGAGCTGAGCTGCTCTGTCATTTCCTATCCAGCATGCATTCGCTGTATGACTCACGCTGATGGCACAGCACACCGGGCGTGTTTGAGCTCCTGCTCTCCAGAATCGAGCATTCTGGGGGTCCATCAAGGGCCCAGAGAGGACGTCTGTGCTTCTGTGGCCTTTTCATTCCAAGCCCGTCTCATGCAGCCGTGCTGACTCACTTTCCTGCAGCCCGCCCCTGCTGCGCTGCTGTGTGGACTCTGCGGCTATGAAACGTCCTCCCGTCAGCTCAGTCCGGCGGCATTTCCGCGAGGCTCCCGTGACCTGCTCCCCGTGGCTCAGAACAGGGCCCGCTCATCGCAGGAATGTCACCCGCCGACGCGCACCTTCTCCCTCGTCCTACACTGCACCTACACTTCAGTTCTCGTTCACTTCGCCGGTGAATGTGAACGGAAAAGGACAACATTGCCAGTGGCACCTCTAGAGCTGATGGATGATTCTTATTTTTTCGTTGCACGTAAACATTTTAATGAAAGAACTGGGGCAGCCTGTTTGCGGTGACATTTCAAGCTCCAGCCTTTTGTACTCACCCCTTGGAGAAGCTGTCTGGGAGAGGAGATTCCTCATTACTCACGGCGCTGGCTGTTTTGAGCGCCTTTCTTTTCCTCCCTCGTTTGAGTAGCTGGGCCGAGGCATGCGGGCTTCTCTTCCCTTCGTTCCGTATTTTTTACGCGACTTCCTAGCGATATGACACTGAGTGCATGTATGTCGGTCTGTCGATTTCTCTATATTCTTCCCGAAGACATTTTAGCACCGTCAACACATCACTTTATAGTGCAATACAATACAATGCAATCGTTTAGCAGACGCTCGTATCCAAAGCGACTTAAAGAAAGTGCTAATTTATTAGCGATGTTTATTTTCGTTGAGTGTTATATAGTATATATACATTGTATATACATTTTATATTTTATATTATATATACATCGCATATATCGCATGTATATTACGTAATGTTGTATACCGTTGTTGTTTATTAGCGATGCTTATTTTTCTCATTTTGGATTGGCCCTTGCATCATCTAAGACATGTGAACCTAAAACGAAAAACCTTTTGGAAAAACTCAATGCGTCCAGTTGACCTCACGTTGATCTCATGAGAAGAGCCTTCTCAGAAAGCAAATACTCTCTATCTCCCGATGCAAAGGTTGAGTCTCAAGTTTGGCTTAAGGCTCTGCGTTCTATATAGAGGGTCCTATGAGAAAATCCCACGATTTTCCCCTGACATGTAAGTTCAAACTTAATTTTAGAAAAGGAATGAGATTTTCCAGCTTGCAGATCAACTTATTTTCATTCAATTTGTGCGACATCTTATGGGAATTTAGAGCGACCAGTTCACAGTGACCTCTGCTCAGTGCTGTCCTCTCTCTCTCGCGCGCACGCGTACTGAGCCACACAGGTCCTCCTCCCCTGTCAGTGTCATTCTCTCTTTTACATTGTGCATGTTACTGTATACTGTTTGCAACTAAGCCACACTCTTCATCCTGTTTATCCTAATAGCATTATGCACATAAAAAACACAGCAAAAATCACCAGCAATATTGTGTTGTTTTTCTGTACCATGTTTACCACAGACCTGGGAGAAGTACTGTAACCATTTAGACGGCCAACACCAGGGAAATTCCTGCAGATTACTTACAATCTTAAAAGAAACATCTATTTAGAACAAAATTGTTCTTCCACAATGCATATGATTGTACATTTTGGCTAGTGGGATCTGCTGGAGTCTTTTTAAATTGGACATCTAAAGAGATAAAGTATTTCAAATACATATTTGACCCAGGTCTGGTCAACGGGACCACACACTTCATTTACCTGTTTATTGTAATTGCACAATGCAAACAAAAAGGCATCCTGGAGCAACAGTGCCCATATCTACTCCCTACCTGCCTATCTGCTGAGGACCAGCATCTGCCACATATCCAAAAATAACTGTTGTCCCACGCTACATAACAGCAGGAGGCTGTTTTCAGAATTATGTACTGTCAGAATAAATACATCATCCGGCGTGTGTTCGAGTGGATGTATAAAGGTTCTTCATTCAGCTAAACACCTTCCCCTTGGTTTTTATGTTCTAAGAGTTCTGGAGTTGTCACAAACATAGGAATAATACTTTTCAGAAAACTGTGCATGGTGCTCTTTAAAGACACCAAGGGTTGCCTCATGTTTTATCGTGTAATCTAATTGGAGCTTGAAATTTGGTTTAAGTGCTCGTAGTTTTCTGGAAGTAAATAAGCATTTGAAAATGAAACCCAGGCTAAGTGTTTTGTGGTAACAGCGGGATGTCCCTTTCTCCACAGGAAGGTGTGGTTGAGCAAGGAGGGGAGTCCTGGGTCACACATCACCCGAGCTTCTTATGCAATGAATGAGAGATCCCTAAACTGGCTTACTGCCTTCTGCACACGGCACTAAAACTCACTGCCTTCTGCACACGCTACTAAAACTCACTGCCTTCTGCACACGCTACTAAAACTCACTACCTTCTGCACATGCTACTAAACTCACTACCTTCTGCACACGCTACTAAAACTCACTGCCTTCTGCACACGGCACTAAAACTCACTGCCTTCTGCACACGGCACTAAAACTCACTGCCTTCTGCACACGCTACTAAAACTCACTACCTTCTGCACACGCTACTAAAACTCACTACCTTCTGCACACGGCACTAAAACTCATTGCCTTCTGCACACGCTACTAAAACTCACTACCTCCTGGACACGGCACTAAAACTCATTGCCTTCTGCACACGGCACTAAAACTCATTGCCTTCTGCACACGGCACTAAAACTCGCTGCCTTCTGCACACGGCACTAAAACTCACTGCCTTCTGCACACGGCACTAAAACTCACTGCCTTCTGCACACGGCACTAAAACTCATTGCCTTCTGCTAAAACTCACTGCTACTAAAACTCACTACCTTCTGCACACGGCACTAAAACTCACTGCCTTCTGCACACGGCACTAAAACTCATTGCCTTCTGCACACGGCACTAAAACTCACTACCTTCTGCACACACTATTAAAACTTGCTGCCTTCTACACTTACTACTAAAACTCTGCCTTCTTCTGTTGTTGCCTTCTGCAACACCTGTGGCTCCACCACTGCAACACTCAGAGCTGCCCAGCAGGTGATGCAGTTATTATTGCAACATGATTATCCTTTTAATGGTGTCAGCTGATGTTTAGTTGCCCGGCCTAATTCAATAGCCTGTGCATTGCACTACAGCTAAGTGGGCCTATGATTTCAATAACAGCATGTCATTCTGCAGATCGCTGCCTTTGAAGTTGTCTCAATAAGCACACACCCTGAAGCACATGGACAATCCCTATCCTCATGCCTTGTTTAATAAAGGAATACTTGCTCCACACAATTTTTTTATGAAGCTGTTTTCATTTATAATGTTTGAGAAACCCTTGTTTTGGGTTTCTAGTAAGAAAAATAAAGCAGAAGAATTTTAGCTGGCGGACTAGTCCAACATTATGTTTATTGCTGCTTTACTAATGTGGTTTTGTGAGTGCTTGTTGATGTTATTTGAATTGGTTTATTTTAGCCTCTGAGTTGATAAGGGGTAGTTTGAACAAGCCGCCAGTTTTGTAATCTCCCTGCATTGTACAGTACAGCACTTGTAGCTTGATAGCTGTGAGCAAAAACGGCTGTATAAAATAAACAGGTAATTAGCTATATTGTCTACTCAAAAAATGGGAAAATGATATTACTAATAAAATTGGTCAGAGAAAAATATTTTGTTAACAATATATTTTCCCCCGACTAAACATGTCACAATTATTCATACCCCTAATACTGATTTGAAATAAAATCTAACATAAGTAAATGTTAACATGACCTGTTCTATCTACGGTGTTTCTATAAGATTGGTTAACTTATTGCCATTCCTCCGTGCAGAATCTTTCAAGATCCTTCGGTCTGCGCTTGTGGACTGACCTCTTCAATTCAAACCGCACGTGGTTTGATCAGGCTCCATCTGGAGAATGAGATGGTCATTGCAAAACGGTAGTTTTGTTGCCAGTTAACCAGCTCTTGCTTGATCTTGGGATCATTGTCTTGCTGAAAGATCCATTTGCAGCCAAGTTTCAGCTTCCTTGCAGAGGGAACCAGGATTTTGGCCAAAATGTCTGGGTATTTGCTGGAGTTCACGATTCCATCAACCTTAACAAGAGCCCCAGGACCAATAGATGCAAAACAACCCCATAACGTCAAAGATCCACCACCATCATATTTCTGTAGGTATGATGTTCTTTTCTAAATACTGTATAATGCCAAACCAACCGCTGGTGTGCCTGGCCAAAAAGCTACTACATAACACCTGGTTTCAATCAGAGTTCCAGTTTATTAGGAGTGTAAATAACTGTGACACATAACATAACACATTGTGGGGAAAAAAATATCACTTGTTAAATAAAATCTTTTTCTCTGAGCAATTGTATTAGTATAAACATTAATTTGTTGATTGCACAGAGCCTTCTTTGCTTGGCCTTATAGCTTAGACATCGCAAGTTCAAGTCTTGCCTGTCATTATGTTGAGACACAACTGTGATTGTAAATGACACCATTCTTTTTTAATCTCTTTTGTAAATGTATTTTAATCACTGCCTAGTTTTATGAAAAAGTATGTTTCATTTGTTCTCAGAGGTTTTTTTTCCTAACCTTCGAGTCATCTCCGTGATCCATTATAATTGCAGAACATGCTCAAATGTGAATAAAAATGTAGCATTGCAACCCCACACACAACAAGATCTTACCACTTCACCCCGTGATCTTACATTTTTACATTTTACATTTTAAGCATTTAGCAGACGCTCTTATCCAGAGCGACTTACAAGATGTGCATTAATACAAGGTAAGAACAATCATAGTTAGCGCACAAGATCAGTGCAGTAATACAGCAATAGACATCATTGCAGGCGTCTGCGTATCATACCTGTAACACTGGGAAAGAAAAGGTTAGTGTGTATTTTCCAACATGCTGCACATTGAGAGTGGGCTCACCCCCTCTTCCCAGTGCAGGGGTCTTTCCTTACAGACACGCTGGTTCGGTCCCTTGCCCCACAAGTCTACAAGGTCATGTGTTCCCCCTCTGAAGTACCCCCATGATCCCGGTGGTCTGTCCCGGGTCTGGGAAAGCCCTGTGAAAGCAGGGGCATGTCTAAGCACTTGATGGCAGACACATAAACACAGCACAGGAGCAGCTGGGGGAAAGGGAATGCACTGCTGTAATGGCTTTCCTAATGCTGTTGTTTTTTTTTTTTTCTCTCGCTCTCTCTCCTCGTTGAGAATAAGTGTGTGCCAGAAGGTGTCACGTTTCCCCCCCGGCACAAACCCGTTCCCATGTGGGGATCAAGTGGGCCCGTTTACCACACGCCAGAGCAGAACGTGTCACCCAGGGGAGTGCGTTGTAGGACACGTGCTACACACGCAGCGTCTTCATTACAAATAGGAGCAAGGAGTTGAGTTATTAGTGCGCCTTGGAGAGTAGGGTGATGACACGGAGCGTTTACATCTTTACGTCGTAAACATCCTCCTAGTGCATTTACACAGCTGGCTCTGCTCTGCGGGGTCAGGCTGAGTACGGAGTTTCCTCCGGCTGCAACACCCCACCTGTGTGTCCCACCCGTGAATCTGAGCCCCAGGTCCTGTGCAGTAGAATCGCTGTTTTGTGAAATACCAGAAATACCGCAAATACCACTCAATCCTTCTGCAGTGATTTAAAAAAACACGTGAAACACGTCTCCGTCTCTCCCATCCAATCAGAGGCCGTATTGTGGGCGGGCCCTCTGTCTCTCCTATCCAACCAGAGTCCAGAACAATGCCCTCCTTTCTGAAGGGCACATTCAAGAGCGCCAAAACATTATGTGAACAATTTCAAATAGAAATGGGACTGAACTGAACGTTCGTCCAGTTGCAGAAGGTTGCGTGCATGGTGACTCAGGGGGGCGATTGGGTGCAGCTTTATACTGTGGAAAATTACATACTTTAAGTCATTGCAATATGTTACCCCACTGCCAACGGCCCCGTCTCCATGATAGGCCCACGAAACATCTCCCGTGTTGCAAAAATGTAGCAAACCGTTCGAGTGAACTTCCCGCTCGATAGATGGAAGGTTTGAAATGTAACAGAACGTTCTGCCTATTGAATACACCCCGATGTGCCGTATGGTGGGCGGGCTGCCGTCTCTCTCCCATCCAATGAGATCTTGTGTGGTGGGCAGACGTCGATCTCTGCTCTCCAATCAGAGTCCAGCGCTCTGCCCTCCTTTCTGCTCCGTCTTGGAGGGGTTGGCCGCAGCACAGCGACTCTGTTTTAATGTGCCTCCCCAGTCCAGTGGCCATTGCCATTGTTCACTACATTGCAGTCACCGCGCGCCAGAGAGACATCTATTCAGGACTGCCTCATTTCCCAGCATGCCTCTAAATCTGCATACAGAGCACGCTGGCCTGGGAGAGTCCTCTTATCTGTCCGCTAGGGAACCCTGATTAGGTCCCGAACTGAAGAGTTTACCCACAGTCCGGTGCCACTGCTGAGATGAAGAACGGACCGTCAGAGGGAAGTCTGTACTATAATCGAGCAATCAATCAATCAAAATGTTTTTGTATAGCGCATTTTAGAAGGCATTTGTCACGATACACATTACACCAGACCCCGGCCTGAATCAAAAAGCAAGCCTAGGACAGCAGTGCAAAGGAAAAACATTCCAGTTGCTGGAACATTACATTTACATTTGACATTTTAAGCATTTAGCAGATGCTCTTATCCAGAGCGGCTTACAAGATGTGCAAGTTAGTGGAACAAATGGGAAGAGACCTTAGTGACCAGACTCAAGAGGGGGCGTCCATTCTCCTCTGTCCGGCTCATGGTCTGAGTTTGTAATGACCAGTAACAGTCAATGAGTCAATATGCGAAACAAGCAGGGACTTCAATTAAGTTTGAGGTGGTGGTGGTGGGCTGGGGTGGGGTGGGGTGGTGGGGAGGGAGGGATGGACAGCATATAACACACAGAGGAATATGTCGCCCTGCATTATCCAGACAGAGCCACAGAATTGTTCTTTGTGGCTCAGTAGATAGAGCATGGTGCTGACAACACTTAGGTTGTGGGTTCGATTCCCATTGGGGCCACATGTACTGAAAAATGCATGCATTCATTACTGTAAGTCACTTTGGATAAAAGTTTCTGTTAAATGGCATATATTATATTATATTATATTATATTATATTATATTAGATATACTTCACATCCTCTTAAAATGTTTTACCTACGTGACATTTAATAGCAACTGTGAAAATGGCGTTTAATCTTGCTGAATGGTTTTGCAATGCGCTAGTGTTGTGTATCCCAGTATGCCAGTGTGTCCAGTTTTGCCTTTTAGTGGTTTTTTATTTCTCTTTGTATGCAGCCATCAACAATGTAATAATCGTTAAAATCTTATTCTGGACATCTATGCTGTATTTATAATCACATATCGGTTGCACGGCGGCACGGTGGTGCAGTGGATAGCGCTGTCGCCTCACAGCAAGAAGGTCTCGGGTTCGAATCCAGGCCGGGGGCCTTTCTGTGTGGAGTTTGCATGTTCTCCCCGTGTCCGCGTGGGTTTCCTCCGGGTACTCCGGTTTCCTCCCACAGTCCAAAGACATGCACGTCAGGCTAATTGGAGAGTCTAAATTGCCCTGTAGGTATGAGTGTGCCCTGCGATGGATTGGCGACATGTCCAGGGTTTATTCCTGCCTCTCGCCCGGAACGCATGCTGGGATAGGCTCCAGCCCCCGCGACCCTGACCAGGAATAAGCGGCTTAGATAATGGATGGATGGATATCGGTTGCTTACGTATCAGTCCTACTTGTTAGCCAGTTTTGTGTTTTTTTTTTGTTTCATTATTAATATTTGTACGTTTATATGTAAAAAGGGGCTAGGAAACACAGCTGATGAAGCAGTGTAGAAGTCCCCTGATATCCTGTTCTCTGATATGCCTTGTTCCTTAAGATCCCCTATGGGGTTAGATGGATGGAGCCTTCCCTTACTGCCAGTGTCCAGCCTTAAGAGGTTTATCCCAGGACCATCTAAACTGGCTGCCTGATCCCTCGGTTCTCTCTGTCTAATCCCTTCTCCTCTCCCCCCCGCTGCATACTAACACTGGAGGGGGTTACTACTCTAATGCTAATTAAGCACTGAAGTGGACTGAAAAGACCTGACACACAGACACACAGCGTTTTTATTGTACTGCTAGTTCTTGTTTGCCGTGTTGGAACTATTGTCTAAACGGGCAGTTTTTTTATGGAGCTGGGCCTCAGTTTACTACCGTGCCTCACTAGGTTCTGGATGACCTCTGTTCAGCCGCCTGGAATGTCTGCAGTAACCCGTGACTCTAACTTGGAGGTCTTGGCTGTGCGCGCGGGAATTAAATTAGGTGACATTTGGACAAATAACATTGCAAGGAAAGTACCGATGGTTCCCGGGTCTGCCTCCGCCAGCTACGGTGTCATTTCCTGCCTCGGTCTCTATGCCGTCATTAAACCTGTGTGCATTCTGGACAAGGAGGGGTCGGTCAGACAGCGTGAAGCAGTTACTGTGCAGAGTCTGAGTGTGAGGAACTAACTGAGCTGCGTTTTGTCTCACACAACATGGACTCTATTGTGAATGTTTCCACGACAACACAGTATGGTCTTTCCTTGACTTTGGTGTATCTCGCTCAGTTTTATATTGGCAAGCTTTGTGCTTTGCTTCCCCTCCAGTTTTCGAAGACACCCCAGATACATTCACGTTAAAACTAGTTACAGTGCCGTGCAAAAGAAAGTACACCCCTGAGAAGTTTCATCTTTTTTGACATTTTTGGACATATGGAAGTTTAATCTTCACTTCAACACTATTGGCAGATAAAAGGTAACCTAATTTATGAAATGACACAGAAAAACTATACTTTGCAATCATTTATTCAACAAAACTCTATATAAACACAATGTCCTTGTGCAGAAAGAATGAGTACACCCCTAGCTTCAATAGCTGGTGTTTCCTCCTGAACGTAAGCCAAAGATAACTTAACGTAGGCGTCTCTTATAACTGTCTATCAGTCCCTTACATCGACTGGAGGGATTTTTTGCCCACTCTTACTTACACAGCTGCTTCAACTGTGTGACGTTTGAGGGATTTCTTGTATGTACAACCCACATTTCTATAGAGTTGGGCTTAGACTCCGCCATTCCATAACCCTCCATTTCTACCTTTTTGAGCCATTCTGTTGTGGATTTGCTTCAGTGTTTTAGACCATAGTCTTGTTGCAATGTACATTTTTGGTTCAGCTTGACAGATGGGCTCACATTCTCCTCGAGTGTTCTCTGGTAAAATGTGGGATTCTTGGGCGACTCAATAATAACAAGCTGGCCAGGCCCTGAGGCAGCAAAGCAGCCCTGCTTCACGGGTTGAAATAAAGTTCTTCTGTTCAAAGGCAGTGTTTTGTGTTTCGCCAAACATGACGTCGGGCATTGCGGCAGAACAACTCCACCTTTCACTTGTCCGTCCGGAGAATGTTGTTCTAGTGGTGTTGTTCTTCAACCAGGTGTTCTCTGGCAAACTTCTGTCATGTATTTATGTTCTTTTTTGATAGCAAAGGCTTCTTCCTGCCTGAACTCCCATGTAGGCCAATTGAATGATTGACTTCAAATTGCTTGGAAATGGCTCTGTAACCCCTTCCAGACTCATGGGCCTTGTTTTGCCACACACCTGTATGGCTAAGACCAAACAAGAACTGGTTTCTGGTCTTTATGTAAGGCTGGGCCCTCCAAGTTACTCTCTAATGATTTTATAGTCATTTACACCTGTTTTGGTGCACCTGATTCTAATTTTAGCCCTTCGATGGGATAATAAAGACAGGGGTGTACTAACTTTTTTCCACTCAAAGAAGGAATTCATTTCTGTTTATTTTAATTGCATAGATGATTACAAAGTGCGATTTGTTTTCAGTGTGATTTGGTCAATTAGATTACCTATGTTGTTGGAATTAAGATCAAATATCCATATGTCGAAATGTGTTAAAATGTGTGATCATATTTCATGGGATGTGATAATATTCATCCTTCATATGCATATGCATATATGCACAAGTAATACTTGAACATCTGCTATAGTACCTAAACCTTTCACACAGTCTACAGGGATACACAATCATATTTAAAAAAATAAACACCTTGGAATGATTTTACTGAGAGAGAGATTTTGTACCCTGCCCTTTGTTTTGTGTTTTGTGTCAAGATTTGAGTTAATAAATTATTGTTTTGTTTATAATACTGCCTCCTCTGGGTTATTTAACCTGCCTACACCCTCTGCGCAAGGTCCGTGCGTGTCGCCCAACCCAGTGGTCCCCAACCTCGGTCCTGGGGGCCCACTGTGTATGCTGGTTTTTGTTCCTGCTAGTCTCTTGATAAATTAAGGTTGTTGAAAACATCTGTGTAAGTTCTACCATTTTAATCTTTGAACTTATTTTAACACAATGCAGGTTTGGCTCGTTGCCAATTGCTTTGTCATTGAATTCTTCATTTTCCACAAATGGTTTCTGTGACCAGCTGTTCACTTGAAAAAATAAGGCCCCCACTGATTTCACCTATCTACAATTGAATCAATTAAAAGATGTAACCTCTTTGTAAAGGAATCATGTGTCATGCAGTGCATTACAGAAAATGAGAGCAATAGTGACTGATTAAATGTCCCGGGATGTGAACATGGGACGTTTATTGTTCATGGCATGCATAGCTATTTCTGACATATGGTCTTAACAGTGTGAAATCATGCTTTAATATAAATTAAAAGTGTCTAATTAAGAACAATTAACAGCTAGTTACAATAGAGAGGCTACAATTATGGTTGGAACGAAAACCAGCACACACAGTGGGCCCCCAGGACCGAGGTTGGGGACCACTGCCCCAACCCATAGGGACAACACATACATACATGTACATATACAGTACATACATAGGTATTACATGTACATGTGAATTCCAATGACAAATGTGTAAATTAGTGCTGGTGAAATTCAATGCTGGTATGTGGTGCAGTGTTGTAATTGGAGCCTGGTGCTGTGCATTGGACATTATGGTAATGGGTTATTATTCCAAGTGGGACACTGTTGTCTGGCAGAGGACTAAAAACCTCAATTGCTCCAATTGGAACCTAACTATATACAGTATGTGAGCTCCAGAATGTGTAAACAAATGTAACACAATTCTTCCTGGTTAAGAATGTCTGTAGAAACTAAGTGATGAACTTTCTGGGGTCACTCCCCTGATAGTAACCCTCTCCATTACAGACCAATCCAAGGTTATCCTAAAGCCTTTAAGAGCCTTCCTCCGAGCCATGCCCCCCCCCCCCCGAACTAAATCCTGCCGAGGAAAAGTCATCTAACGTATCCTGGGAAGAGACCTGCAGCTGAGGTCTAATTCCACCCTTGTCTTGACAGAATGATCTGCTTTCATCTGAGGCCTGCCGTCGCTGTGTGTTGGAGCTCGGCTTCACGGCTGGATTTGAGCCGTCCTGTAGAGGTCCTTGCACCCTCTCTGGTTACAGTGTCCTTCAACGGTGACCTTACAACCACGGTGGGGGGGGATATGGGACTTGAGTTTGATCATTCCCTTTGAGTTGGTGTGTGTGTGTGTGTGGTGTGTGTGCGTATGTGAGAGTGTAAGTGTGTGTGTATGTGAGAGTAAGTGTGTGTGTATGTGAGAGTGAGTGTAAGTGTGTGTGTATGTGAGAGTGAGTGAGTGAGTGATTGAGTGTGTGTGTATATGAGTGTGTGCATATGTGAGAGTGTAAGTGTGTAAGTGTGTAAGTGCACTTTAGAGAGGAAGGGTGTCACCTCCACGTCGGTGCTCCAGTACCTTAAATCCACGTTGCCTCCTAAAGACATGTTGCCTCCTCAAAACACATGGAGAAAGGGGAGGGATCCGCATCCTGGCGCCCACTGCTTTTCATACAGCCACCCACACATAACCATCGCCAGCCCTGTCAGCACAGTACATGGTGATGTACTGTCATGGCAACGTTTCAATTCTGCTGGTAGATGCTGGGAGCCCAGCCAATGCTGCTCCCATCTCCTCTCCTCCATAGATAGACATCGGCTGGCACATGGTGATCGCGGGAGCCTGAGACAACCTGTTTGGCATCAGTGCTGTTCTCACCCCGCCCTGCCCTGACGCGCAACAGCACCCTCACCTGGCCGGGCACAGGGGGGCTGTATTCTACTGACAGTGGGGTGCAGGTGTGTGCCTACCTGGTGCCCTCCAGGGAGGAGGTAACCTGCTCAACTACAAAGACATATAGGGCATAAGGGGTAGTGGAGTGTAGTGGGCCAGATACATTTATTATGTATTCTTCTTCCTGGGGGCAGATGACTTTATGTAACAGTATGAACAAGCAGTGTCTTGATACAGAGAATATTATTCTTTTATTTTGTATATATTATACAAATATTGTATTATTTTCATAAGTGTTTCCCTGTTTTTTTCCTCACAGTTTGGTGGCCAATTGTACCCTCTATTGATTCAACTATTGATTCAACTGGGATTTGATAATGTAGCTTTCTGACAATGTGAAAGAATGTGATAAAAATGTCAATTATTTGATCTATCACTCCTGGGCAATATCATTGTTCGGCCGGACTATTCATAGTCCCAGTGCGTGCGCACACACAAAAATGTAAATATTTAGCAGACCTATAAATGTGTTCGTTGTTAGACACGATTCCCTTGTGTCCCCAGCTTGACCTGTGCCATGACCGCTGGCCGGCTGAATGAGATCACGTCTCTGTCTGGACACCGCCCACTTTGTCCGACGGACGGCTGAACAACACAGGTGGGAAAGAAAATCCACACTTATGTGGAGGGAGTTGAAGCTAAAAAAACCTTTCATTAAATGGGCTTAGGACATTTTTAAATGTTGGCTTTATAGCAGACTGGGGTCAAATAATTACTTGAAATATTAGAAGCGCTTTAGACAGCAGTACAATTCCTGCAGATTACTGACAATTAGAAAAAACTTTTTTAGTAGTAACAATTAGTTGAATTGAAAATTCTCTGGGATCTGAATCCTCCGATTTTATTGGCACCTAAAGAGCTACAAATATGGATTTCACCCAGGCCTGTCCATCTCACTCACACTACCTCCCCCCTCCCCTTTCATCCCTCTCTCTTTCTATTGCACTAGAGGTCTCACAAAGAGGTCTCCCTGAAGCCAGGGAAACCGGTCTGAACCGGAACAGTAGAATGTGGGGTCCACCTGGGCTCTGCTCCAGGACCTCCAGTACACTCTACAGAGGCAGGCATTCTGCCGGGACGGAGGAGAATGCAGAAATCCCTCGATTTATGGCCCCTCTTTCGACACCACAGGCATGGGTGGAGAAGCACCAGTGTGCAGGCCTGTCCTGTTATGTAACATCCAAACCTCCATTCATGTGAGTCCATGGCTTCTGTCCATTTGGCAGGCTGTGTGTGAACGTGCGGGCCTTTCAGTGGCACATTGGGGTTGTCACGTGACTGTTTTTCCACAATCGCGCCTTCACGTGGTGGACCGGCCCCCTGGACTCGCTCATATAGTAACCATGGGGGTATTGAAGGGCGTCCAAAAGAAAGAGCCCTCCTACAATAATCTGTACAGACAGTTTCCCCTGACCTTTCTGTTCTCCTCATGAGGGCCAATGCTGAAACATTCCTGGACTCCCAACTCCTGACTTCCTGAGCTCCAGATTGAAATGATTTTTCCCTGCCCTGACAACAACTTGTTTGGACATCACATACAACATTACCCCCAGACTGGCTCAAACGGTGCCGTGACCTCCTTGGCTGCAGGGGGCATGGGAGAGCAGAGCTGAGTGCATCACATGCTGAGGGGAAAGATAAGTCATCTCTTTGCACCATTTAGGAACTATCTGAAGAAGAAAGGAAATCAGATCTGAGCAGTCCAGATTGAAATGATTTTGGGTGACAGGGGAAAGTGATGAGCAGTCAGAAATGACTACTAGTACTAGTACTAGCTAAACATAAAATTGTTATGGCAACATATCAACCGCTCCAAAAAACTCTATGTTTCCATGTTAGCAGAGAGTCTATACACAAAACTCTGATTTGTGCTACTGCACATAGCAAGCTAATGATTGCTATGTCAGTTATATTATGGCTTCATACTGTGAATACCTCTGTGATCAGGGGTCACAGCCATAGTCATCCAAGGTCGTATTTCAGCAGCTCCTGATGCGAGGTTTCAGATTTCGATTGGAGCAGTCACCCCCTGCCTCAGAGCTACGGAACAGGAGCTGTGTGCTCTGTGCGGTGTTCGGCCAGCTCTGTCTCTGTGTTGGGACATTAGGGGCCCACCCTTATGCACAGTAGCTTAACTACTTAACCAGGACAAAGCAGAACATTGGCTCCAGCGCCTCGCGTAAGACATCGCCCATTGTTCCCATCCCAGTGCGGAGCCGAGGCTCTTGTTACCCCTGAGTAAGCATAAAGGGGATACCACTGACCCTGCCTTCACAAGCAACCTGTGTTTGAACAACCCACAGGCCAGGTGCAGCCTGGAAATTATACAGGAATCCTCAAAAATGTATAAAGCCAGTTTATGTTCCAGGATTGAACATAAACTGTATACAAAAACAGACAATAATCTATCATATTGAAGTATTCTCCCCTTTTTCTGAGACACGCCTTCTGGTGCAATCAATTGTCTTCAGAAGTCACATAATTATTTGATTGGAGTCCACCTGTGTACAATTAAGATTTTTCAAATGATTTCAAATTGAGTAAATCTGTGGCTCAGTTGGTAGAGCACAGCGTTGGCAACGCTTAGGTTGTGGGTTCAATCCCCACTGGGGCCACATATACTGAAAATGTATGCATTCACTACTGTAAGTCGCTTTGGATAAAAGCGTCTGCTAAATGGCATATATTATTATATTATTAAGTACACCTGACTGTGAGAGTTCCCACTGCTGGTTAGTGCATTTCCAAACAAGAGCTTCATTTTGAAGACAAACAATATTCAAAGCAAGTCCAAGAAAAGGTTTTTCTAAAGCACCAATCAGAGGAAAGATATAATAATATTTTAAAGACATTGAATATCCCCTGGAGCACTGTTAAGAAATGGAGAGAATATGGCACTGTGAGTTTGCCTAGAACAGGCCGTCCTCCAAAACTGAGCATCCATGCGAGAAGGGCACTTGTTAGGGAGGCCACCTAAAGGCCTATGGCAACTCTGATGGAGTTACATCCTTCCATGGCAGAGATGGCAGAAACTGTCCATGGGACAACAATAACCTGGGCACTTCACAAATCTGTACTTTATGGGAGGGTGGCAAAAAGCCATTGTTGTACAAAAACGTATTTGAAATCTTGCCAGAAGGCATGTGGGAGACTCTCAAACCAAGTGGAGGAAGATTCTATGGTCTGATGAGACCAAGATTTAACCTTTTGGGCTCAGAGTTAGGCGCTATCCCTAATGTGAAACGTGGTGGCAACCTAATGCTATGGAGTTGCTTCTCTGCTTCAGGGACTGGAAAACCTGTCAAAATAGAGGGCAAAATGGATGGCGCATGATATAGACAAATCTTGGAGGAAAACCGGCAGCAGTTTGCAAGAGACCTGCGACTTGAGAGAAGATTTATATTCCAGCAGGACAATGACCCAAAGCATACAGCAAAAGCCACATTGGAGTGGTTTAAAAACAAAAAACAATGTCCTGGAGTGGCCCAGTCAAAGCCCAGACCTCAATGCCATTGGGAATCTGTGGAAAGAGATTGAAAATTGCTCCCCCGGTCCCCATCCAACCAGAGAGACCCCTCTAACCTCTCCTGGGAGAGGAACATGTCTGAGAGAGAGGGAGGCCATTGGCTGTAAATCTGCTACTAAAGTTCAAACCAAACCTAACAGTTACTAATTGGTGTCATCACTGTCTCCTACGCTTCATTTGTCTGCTTGTCTGCAATCTGTGGGCCTTTTGACAGTGCCAGCAAAATGGCACCCTGGCAGCCAGGACCCGAGGCCCGTTTTTCTTTCATGCCGGATTTGCCATGAAGGTCCAGTCTCTGTTCTTTCTCAGTGCCATACAATGACTACAATCCCACACCTCTGGGTTTCTGCCGAGCGTGGGCAGATTCAGATTGGCGGGGGGGGGGGCTGCTGTTGTTACCATGTTACCAGGGAGAGAGAGAGAGAGGACCCCCATCCACCCCCCCACCCAGACCGCCCACTCTGTTTCTGCTGCGATATGCACGGCCTGAAATCAGCCTCCGAGGAGCTTCCCCTTGACCTCTCTGCTCCCTCCTCCGCCCTACACAGTTCCACTTCTAAAGCAGGCATGGAAGTGACCGTCTGCCGTGTCCATGGTAACCACTCTGAACAGACTTTATTTAAGAGGTGGGGTGGAGGGGGGGGGGGGGGGCAGGAACAGGAACAAAGACGGCGAATGTATTTGCTGTACCGCTGTGGCGGTTTTGGCAGTCTGCAC
Organism: Aldrovandia affinis; assembly: GCA_029706075.1. Lineage (NCBI taxonomy): Eukaryota > Metazoa > Chordata > Actinopteri > Notacanthiformes > Halosauridae > Aldrovandia > Aldrovandia affinis. Next base: position 607,947 of record JAINUG010000213.1, read on the forward strand.
AAAAGGCCATCACTGCCTGGTCACTTGGGGGTTGGAATCTGGTAAAGTAGCTCAAAACAATCTCCCTTCGCTCTGTTTCCACGGTTCAGGGGTCTCTTTAAGTGCCCCCCCAAGACCAAGCCTAAAAAGAAATATCTTTACTCAACAAAGTCCCCTCTGTCTGCGGGAAGGGGTCTTCAGTCAAAGCGCTCTGTGAATAGAAAGTATCAGTTGGCGCAGTCTGGAGAATCTCCCAACATGCTAGTAAAATGAGTTTAGAACATTCAGTGTTGTGTGAGCATGGATTAAATTCACGTGTAAGAAAATGACACCAGGCTTTTCCTTCTGCCAATTGCCCACTTCACAGCTGTGGCTGATTTCACCACCGTGTGTGAACCACCCCCGCTGTAGAGCGCAGTACTCGGAGGCATGCCTTTCAGGCCCAACAATAATGATCATAAAAGTGCTATGCACTTCACAATGTGCTTCAAAAAGAAAATTACACTGCCTCTACTACTGTATCAAGGTACTTATTATTGGATGGATGTATTTGTTTTGCAGTGTTTATAATAGTTAATATATTTTTATATTCACAAAAGTTTGTAAAGATAGAAAAAGGGATTCCCATTTAAAAATAAACCCATTTCAGATTAAATGATTACAGTATTTCATTATCTCTGGTATTGTTTTAGACAATTCTGTAGTTGTATAATCAGATATTATGCAAGCTCACTCGTAAGCGGAACATTTATATAGAGACATGAACATTTGCCAATTGGCCATCATTTCAGACCTCAACAGGTTACCTGTTGAGTGCGTGATTGGAGACTGACGTTGCTTAGCAACCCCCCGACAGACACCATGGATCGCTGCCACTTCCTGATAACACTTGACTTACAGTACGATAAGAAGCCCTGTGCTGACATTACTGCTGTCAGAGGAGGGGTGCGTGGGAGGGGAGGGGAGGGGAGGGGGGGCTGGAAAACTTCACAACGGACTCTGTTTTAAAAAATATATTTTTGTAGGGAGGCGTGTGATGCAACGCCCTTTTTCCCCCCCTCATTTATTTTAGTTTCAACACATAAGGAATTTTAGAATTTTAGAAGAAAAAAAAAAGTTTGATTTGAAGCGCCTTTCTAGGAACCCAAGGACGCTGTACAGTATAACAAGGTATACAAAATTTAAAAAACATTTGACACCATTTTAAAAACAAAGCACAAAGTGTAAGCAGAAGACGATCGCTGTCGTACAGCATCCGACCCGACTCCAGGATGTAGGTTTGTCCTCTTCGCTGGTTCACCAGTTTTGACTATAGGACGTTGTGACACCTGTTGCCGCTGGTGTCTGGTGTCAGAATGAAAATAGTAGGCCTTCATGTCACCAGTGAGGCACCTAAGCTCCCCAGATCCAATTCCCTTCGGAAGAATGATGGGCTACTGTTAGCATCGTAGTCTAAGGTCACAGCCATGTTTACTGCAATGCCCATTTGGCTAGATGTGATTGCCGTGCTGAGAAGAAACTGGCGATGACTACATTTCGCAGCTTATGAGGATTGTGTGATGACCTCCGTGAAGGTTCTTGTTTGATAGTACATGCACAAGGTGGCAGGCAGTGTGGTATAATGGTTAGGGAGCTGGGCTTGTAATGTTAAGGTTGCAGGTTCAATCCCCAGGTGGGACACTGCCGTTGTACCCTTGAGCTAAAGGTACTTAACCTGAATTGCTTCAGTTAATATCCAGCTGTATAAATGGATTGTAAAGAAATGTAAACTGTAAGTCGCTCTGGATAAGAGCGTCTGCTAAATGCCTGTAATGTAATGTGATGTAACAAGGTGAGGTATGCCATGTCTAATACAGTGACAGTTATATTGTATGTAATACAGTGTGATCTTATGCTTCCACTCTGAAATGGATGTGTTGAGAATACGGGACTGAGCTGTGAAAGGGATTCAGAGAGTCACACAATCATACATTTTATGGCCAAACAGCTTTGTGTTGAAATATTATGAACTGTAATTTTAAAGTTGAGTGCAGGATGGGGATCACAAAGCACCACACAACACATAAATATTGTAATAAATTAAAACAATAAATCCAGCACATTTGAAAAGTATCTCGAGAACCAGGCACTAGTGAACTCTGTTGACTTTGTGTTGTGTGTTTGTATTTTTTATTTTTTTATGCAAGGATTTTTTATACGTAATCTGTATCAGTCATTTAGAAATGCCACTGAGTAAATGAACTAAAATGATAATTTTCCTCTATACAATCTATCCAAAACACTCCCACTGTTCTATAAGAGGGTGTGTTTTTTTCGGTCACATTGAAATATCTGATGCTGTACCTCATTGAGAAGTTACTTAATGACCCTTTAAGCTTCTTTTAACACCTCTACAACAGAGATATAATATGCTATTGGTCATACTAAAAGACTCTTTCCCTGTGGTACCGCCCTATGGTTGATTCTCTTAGAACTCCCATTGTGTTCAGCTCTTATATTTGTGCCATTCAAACCAACCGGCCTCAACTCTGAGAACTGTACTCTTTATTTAATTAAATTTTTACAGACTGGCAAAAACATTGTCTTGTTGTTTAACATGGCTTTCGAGGAAAAATATGGTGCTACCATTTAGTTTCAAAAACATAGTTTAGATGCATGACAATTCCAGACACCTTTACCCATAAAACATATTAGTACCTTCTTTAGCAATTTTAGTCTGAAGAATTTAGAATTTTCTCTGGACAGTGATTATATTTATCATCAACCATATCAGAAGGGGTAAAGATAATGGTTTGGAGAATGAAATTAAATGGAGAATACATTTTGTCTAAATGGATCTATTCTTCATTTTTTTCTACCTTGTTAAATGATTTACTGTTTGTTTAGTCTGTTTACAGCACTATATAAAGTTTGTCCATATTCTGTATATACTGTATGTCCACTCATGTCACTCCCTGCGTTGATGAAGACCATTCATGGTTGCAAATTTCCATTTGCTCATTTAAAAACAAAACCAGCTATGCATGTACTATTTGTGGTTAATACACCTCACCTCTACACCCACAGTGATGAAGGCATATTAATGTCCACTTACCACTATGTCCGCTTTCATATTGCTTTTTTAACGTTTTACAACCTTTAGAGACATTTACATTTACATTTTAGGCATTTAGCAGACGCTCTTATCCAGAGCGACTTACATTTCCTTTACATACAATCCATTTATACAGCTGGATATTTTACTGAAGCAATTCAAGTACCTTGCTCAAGGGTACAACAGCAGTGTCCCACCTGGGAATTGAACCTGCAACCTTTAAGTTACAAGTCCAGCTCCCTAACCATTACACTACACTGCAGCCGCTGCAGCCAAATAGAGTTATTTGGAAACTTATTTCCTCAAATCTGTTATTTTTTCACATCCTTTGTAACAAAGGAAAAAGCTGCTCAGCGTTTCTTGGCCAGCGAGTGGTGTCGTCATAGATGTGGTCAGACATGTTCAATCTCCCCTTTGACTCTACGCTTCCCGTAACCGAGGGCTAACTCAATTCTGCCGTAATGTCGTTTGATTCCAGCGCTGCTGTGGCTGAGAGTCCGCGGCTCGGCAGTAACCGGAGCGCCCTAGCAGTCGTGTGTCCTTTTACCTCCGGCACACAGTGAACAGAAGCCCATTGATCCACTGGCCGACGACACCGCAGTCACTCCTGCAGACAACTAACATTGTAGGTACAGCAATATTAAAAGCCAGGTTGGAATCGATGTAACTTGTTTTGCTCTGACGTTTGTCTTCGATTTACTTCCCACAGCGATACTGTGATACCATCGTTAGGACGGTCACTCTCTTGGATGTAAAGTTACCATATTGAAACACTACATTATTCCTGGTATAGGCATACCGTGGTCGTTTATTCAGTCTTTTAGAATATCTATGATGCTCTTTAAACAAGTGTTTTACTTTGTGCACCCTGTTTTTTTCTCCAAAGTAAAAAACGAATACCATTAATGGTCTGAAAAATGTAATTCTGTAATGAATCAAGAATAAGTAAAGGTATCCATATCAACCCGATTTTGTGCTTGAACACAGATTGGACCCACGGTGGAATGGCAAAGACAGAAGGACCCTCAAATGTAAATGTCCCACCTCCCTGGTTTTTCCTTACAGAGAGAAGACCCCCTCCCCCCCAGGCACACACAAATAGAGTTGCCTGACAGAGTGTCCATTATTGGTTGTCTCCCCTCTCATTCCCTCTATCAGTCAGCGCCTTGGCACACAGCCAGCAGAAGAAGAGGTTGGGGGGGTGGGGGGAAAGTAGACAGCCCATTGAACTCATAAATTAATGCACAGCTGCATGTGACGACCCCATACTTTCACGTTTCCTCAGCAGATATCAAATGTATAGAATTTCCGAGCATCGCGAAGGCTTGTGACGCCGTGTGGTGCTGCGATAAAGCTGGTGGCCGGGGCCCTAGCGCTCAGCGCTAACTGTGGGAGAGCGAGCGTGCGCTCCCAGGCTCGGGGGGCGGGGGGGTCACTCTCTCCACCAGCGCAGCTGACAGCGCAAACAGGAAACCAGATGACCTCACCCGAGCTCATCGCGCACTCTCCCTGCCAGATGTTGGACACAGGCCCTGAGGGAAGCCATGGTGAGTACATGAATATCCTAGAACCCTCAGCTCCGACACTGAACCCTGGGTGCGTCCCAGTAAGGGAGACACACTCCAGAACAGAGCCGTCTCTGGTGATGAACAGTGTGTGTGGACTGGTCTGGCCCTCGCTCCAGCAATAGCCCCTGGCTGCACTCAATATCAGTGGTTTCTGGCTCAGGCCAAATCTGAAAGCAGCTGTACTCTTATCTTGGTCTGATCTAGCAATTAGACTGTGTGTGTCTGCACTCTAGCAAGTGCTGGTTTCAGCAACGTTGCGTCTATTTTCTTGAAGTGTGGTGGGGAGTGTTTCCTGGTCTCTTAACCACTGCAGGATTTCCTTACCTGTTGTTTAGTACCAAACTAATCCAGAGGCATACAGTGTAATGATGGATTGCTTGTTGTATGCAATGTCTGTAGGTTTTCATGGGACTGAAAAACTATGATCTCAGGTTGCATACTTTGTGCAAAAAGGGGAACAGGTCAAGTGGAACTTTTGGAAAAGCTTACAGCTACAGCTTTACAATTTCTACTATAATAATAATAATAAACTTTATTTGTATGGCACCTTTCACACAGCTGCAGTCACAGCAAAGTGCTTCACAGACAACATTAAAACAATAATAATAAAATAAAATAAAAAAATGATATTGTAAAAACTATTCCCATGGCAAACAAACATAGTAAAATATTATGTTCCAAATACTGCTGAAAGGATCAGGAACTAATCAAAATTAGGTACAAGATGAAATTAGAATAAAAGCATAATCAAAAACTCAAATCAAATAAAAGCTTAAACTTATAAAGATGTGTTTTCAACTGACTTTGGCACAGTCTGTGATACGCAGAGGCAAGCTATTCCACTGTCTGGGAGCATAAAAGTAAAAAGGAAACTTCATCTGTTCTTTTGTAGTTAACTTTTGGGATACAGAGATCCTTCCAAAAAATCCTTTTAAAATCAATTCTAAAACAAATAGGCAGAGATGCTGGGTAATATGAGCTCTCTTCCTTTTATTGGTCAGTAGTCTAGCTTGCTTGAAACAAATTGAGAAAGGGTCTATCTTTAGGTGAAAAAGCTTTAGATATGATACTTAGGTAAAAATATGGCAGAATCTGAATCTAAGATCACCCCTGGGTTTCTTATATGCCATTTATCAGATGCTTTTATGCAATGCAACTTACAGTAGTGAATGCATACATTTTTCAGTATATGTGATTCCAGTGGGAATTGCACCCACAATCTAAGCGTTGCCAACGCTGTGTTCTACCAACTGAGCCACCTCAGAAAGAAACCACAGGTTTCTCACCTCTGTTTAACATTTAAGGCCAAATGGGCCTAGGCCACAAATGTAGCATCTGTTGTTTCAATGTTAGTGATAATTGTGATGTTAGTTTAATACAGATAGTGTGATGTGCTAAACCCTTAACACAGTGGGGTCCCCTGGACAGAGTTTGGGGACCACTCACATACCAGCCTTCACATACATACTTGCATACACTTGTATTAGAGTAGTGGAGTACAGAGATATGCCTTAGCACATGAACATTTGCCTCATACTATGATGTCACACAATCACATGATTAGTTCCCTTGATTGGGGACCTTGGTCTTTAGCTCAGCTGGCTAAAGCTAAAGTGGGCGGCCATGGTTCCATACCTGCAGCAAATCTGGGCTTCGCCACGCGGGAGCCATAGCACGTCTCGCATGCTGGGCCATGGAGCCAAACCTTCTGCTTCGTGAAAGGCTCACTCTAACAGCTGAGCCTCCCCGGCGCCTCAAGTCGAGACACCCATTTGTGCCTGCCGCACGGGAACTCCTGCAGCAATGCAGCGACCTTAATATCAGTGCGACACGGTGGGTGGATTACACCTGGAGCACGGAGTGGGAGAAAAACACCTCTAGACTCCGTGACTTCATCCCAGACGTCGGTTTTCCCCCCATTGGGGTGGACCTGCCCCGACTGGCGTGGGTGAGGCTTAACCGCCTCCGGGCTGGCGTCGGGCATTTCTGCTCATCAATGCACAGATGGGGCTTGGCCTCCTGCGCGGCCTGCGAGTGTGGCGCAGAGGAACAAACCGCAGACCATGTCATCTGGGATAGCCCGATTTATCGGGCACTCAATGGGATCCATGGTCTGTCTGCTTTGGACGACGACACGGTGACATGGCTGCTGGAGGTGTGCCCCGAAATATAGCCTGGGTGAACCCCCCCTAGGCTTGAGGTGGTAAAGGATAGCGGCCCTGAGCCTAGGGGAGCAGAAAAAAGCCGAAGAAGGGAGCAGTAAAAAGAACATACCCAAACTGAAAAAGCATTCAAGATTACGTCTCCATTACATTAGCAACGTATCTAGTGTGCTCTCACCAAGAAACACGTTCACTGAAAGCAGTGAAAACAAGTATGCGCTGGCAAGTATTATGTTTCACCACTGGAATTGAATTTACTTTTTCTTAACTCATTAGAGAGGCAGAATGCAAGCACACTGTACATGTTGACATCCGTGTTAATCTCATGTAAAAATCAATGAAGTAATCGATATGCTGTACGGGAGCAGGCTTTTTGTCTAGCTCATGGTTACAGAGAGACTCTGTCTTGTGTGTGCTTTTCTACTTACTGAAGCACCACACGCATCAATCGGCAAAGCCCACATCCTTTAGTGGAAGCTTTTATTCATTCTTATCATCCATTAGCCATATTACTGCGTCTTGTTTTAGATGCTTTTTCCATGAAAACTTGACAAAAAGACATCTAAATGTAAATGCACCCGACACCCATTTATTTATGCATTTACATTTGCTGTCTATTAATATAATTTCACTATTTCACGATTGCACATCACCTTGGGAATAACTGCAACGACAGTTGCATCCCGTTGCGATTATATTGGGCAAGTGGGGAAAAAAACCACTTAACATCTCTTAACATCTGCAATGTTTTAGCTGTGTTATCCCACTGGTAAATATTATGATAAATATTAATATCCCAGCTGCGGAAACAAACAATGGGCTGAAGCTCCCATCGCTGCCCTAACGATTACCTTGGACTAATAAAACTAAGTGGTTTAAGATTACATTTAAAATGACACTGAAATGCAGTTTTTGGCATGTTGCCATTGTCATGCTATTTTTGCTGTAAATTTGGCATTGATGTTATATCAGTCCATCTGTACCCTCGTCTTTACTGTTCAACATTTTAGAACTTGTTTTCATCTTATGAAGTTATGATTTCTTGTTTAGGTTTTATGTTTTCATCTGGAATAATTGGTTGCACACTATTCAAAATGTTATTGGTATCCTTCATTGCAAACCGGGGAGCACTGAGTAAAATGTTGTTGGCTGGTTTCAGCATACAATAGACATTTAAACTGCAACATACTGTAACCAATAACTTTCATAAAGTAATATGGCTTGCATAACCTTTTTCTTACATCCATGTGTTGATTTTAAAGTTAACATTTTCCTCATAGCCACATTTCTGTTGCTATTTTCATTTTAAGTTGTTTCTTCTTTGCTTTATTTTTATCTCCTCATGGCTGGGCTGTCAACACAGCTACACTTGAAAAGTAGTATACACTGTGATGAAACCATGGACATTTGTTTAAACGTTTGTTCTTTCAACATCTGGTATATATTTCATACAGTATATTTAGCTTGGTTACTTTTTAACTATTTGTGATTCAGAATTTCATGTTGCACTGCTGCACAATGGTTTTTTGTGTTTTTTGAGCATAGGGTTATATGGTGCATTGCTTAAATATTGAATGGAAACTTTATTCCATTGTTCCATTCTTTTTTATTATTTTAAATAAGCTTTTCACTACTTCGAACGTCTTATGAAAAACGCATTCGATAATCCTATATATAAAAGGTTATTCAGCTAATTTTATGCCTTCCATAATATACATCGGTTGTATTTAACGAATTATAAAAAAAACACTTAGGTATTGTATCATGTATGTACGTACTGTACTCATGACGTTTTGTCATGTTGGGGTCGAGACTTGTCTAGTAAACTGGTACTATTTCAGTCATAATGATAATAACAAAAAAAAATATCAAGAGGAAAAGAAAAATGAGAAGAATAAGATCTGCATATACTGACAAACAAACCGGACCCATATCACACTTTCACCGTGTGAGAGCTGCATGCTAGGATTTAACATGCCGTTGCCTTGGAAAACACGACGCTGTGGGAATAATTCAGGCTTGGAGCATACTAGATTCCGAAAGTTTGCCAGGATAATCGCTTCCTCCTCCTTTCTCTTTTTGCACTAACCTACCGACTTTTATTTTTAAGGAGCAGCATTTTTATATCGTGTATTTTGATTCCATCTTTAACTGGATCCAAAACACTTTTTTAAATTTCACAAGTTGTTGTCTCTCGCGGGGGCCTTTCGGTGCGTGAGTTTAACGCTGAAGTGGGTGATCTCTCTCTCTCTCTCTCTCTCTCTCTCTGTCTCTCTCTCTCTCTCTCTCTCTCTCTCTCTCTCTCTCTCTCTCTCTCTCTCCCCCTCTCCAAATCAGTGCAGTAGTTGGCGTTGGTGTTGGAGTGGAGGAGGCGGTGCGGATTCCTCCAGTTGCTCTCTCTCGCTGCGTTTCGCATCCAGCCTGCGTTTAGGTGCTCATCGCGGGCTTTCTCGGTGGCGAAGTTCTTTTAAACATCCGTTGATTGGTAAGTAACAAATATCCGGGGGAAAAAAATAAGCTTGTGGTTAGATACATGCGTGACCTCGTTGCCGCGGGTAACACTCATGCACGAAACTGTTAATATTATTGCGATAAAATGGCTTTTTCAGTGTGCTGCTGGTCAGCCTCAATGATAAGAGCCGCCGCAGAAACCGAATGATCTGAAATGGGATGTGCGTGTTTCTATTCGCCAATATCGCAACTGTTTGAACGCAAAGATGTAGCTAGCACGCAGTAGTGAAATTTGCCGCAGGGCATGATAGAATTTGAAAGATTTTGGTGGTTTTGGTGGAAGCTATTTGCTTTCTTTTAAAATGCAAATTGATTATATTATAACGGGGAATGGAAGACCGATGCCATCAGTGTATTTGGTGCATCATTGGGCATTTTTGCAACCGGGACGCATTTTTCTTGTACTGTATATACAGTTCACCATCACAACATGGACGTTTTCATAACAGGTAGCAGGGGGATAACTGTAGGATGCAAACAGGCGTGGTCGTGTGGGTCCTCTGATAACTGCCTGGCGTCGGAGCGTGATGTTGAATTTAAATGACATGAGTTTTGTTGTGCTCCCAAGATTCAAGAGCGTATGCAAAAAGAAAGCAATGGTGAAAAAGAACATATATATATATTTGAGATACATTTTTAAACCTTGGCGACGTCGGCTTGTCTAGCATTTTGTCTATTTTGCTAGTAAGACTGCGTCTTCTATCCTTTGCATTATTTGTGCTGAAATAAGCGCAATAACAGTGTTGCAATGGCGTCAGCGCTCCGGCTCGAAACACATTCCACTTGTTCCCGTGCGATGAAAGCGGGCTACGATCTGGACGGTTGTACATTTGAACTTGGACTTCACCTGCTGTGTCAGACGAACGTACGTCTGTGCACCAAATGAGAAGACCCGTTTGCCTGGCGTTATCCAGTGGTTGGCGTTTGGCAGTGGTCCCGCTTGAAATAAAAACATACCCCGCCCCTATGATGGATGTATGTCACATATGATTAAAAAAACCCCAGATCTTTCGGACATGTTTACTGAGCCTCTGGTTTGCGTGGCCGTACGTATTTAATTATTGTCGTTGTTTGTAGCTCTTACGGTGTAGCCTGCTGTACGTAACAGTTCGTGTTGTATTTGGCCTTTTTGATGCGTTTGTAGTGTTCGGCGTAGTAGACCGTTGAGGCGCTGCAGCACTATGCGGTCTGAGCGGATGCAGCCCGCGGCTCTTGAACATTTAATCTCGCGCAAGGCACACCGATTGGGTCGGGGTGGCACACTTAAACCTCTTTACTCTTAAAAATAACCACGGGATGTTTTTCATCAGAATACAAGGCGAAGATTAAATTATGTCTTACGCGCGAGAAGCAGTGATGATGCTTTGGCCTGCTCGAGCGCTTGGCAACCGCGATCGGTGTTCTGCGCAGTGTGAGAAACTGCATCCTCTGTAGATTTTTTTTTGGGGGGGGGCTCCTAAACAACAGAGGGATGTACTTTTAGATGGCATGCGGAAAGTCTGTAAGTGTCCTAGGTATTCCACGGTTGGTGGAATTGGAGGCAGAGGTCGGTGGTGTTTTAAATGCGGAATGTTATCAATGGTTGAAATAGTGCTGATAAGTTCACCGTAAGTGCACCTCTTAAACCGTTGCCTCGTGCCTCCGACTGCAGCCGAACTCTGGCATTCTACAGGAGGGAATTTTGAGAAGATGCAGCTCGCAAAAGCCTATTGACTGAAAAATTAACGTAAACTCAAATTAAGGTAGCTGGAAATTACATTGTAGCCGGAAGTAATTTGAGATCACAATGCTACCCCTTCCCCTGCATAAGCCCCAATGAAAAAATAGAATGCATTATATGTGTGAGAGTGTGTGTCATTATACATTTGGACACATTTCAATTTCCATTTCAACTTTCGCCTGCGTTTCGTGAAATGGTCATCATTGTGCAAGCACGCACTTACGGATTTTAGCAGTATAATGTGGTGGCTTTGGTGTCTGATGTAGATTGACCCATTTGACATACTGGCTGTGTTTCTTTTATATACATCCCCGTATTCATACAGATATTGCCTCGAGAGGGGGTAATTGTGCTTATGAAGAACAATTTCACAGATACCTTTGAGTAGGCAATTCTTATAGGGTATGATATTCTCAGGATGCTGAGCTGGTTGCCAAATACATTTATGACAAAATGGCATCTTCTGTCTCCCACAGGAAAAAAACCCATAACGTGGTTTCAAATGAGTTTTTATGGTAATATTGACTCTAGTAGCTTTAGACCTTAATAATTTCATGAAGAATGTGTAGTCTTCAGATAAAACAAGTTAGGCTTAGTCAAACTTTGTTTGCTTCTGTTTTTACTGTCACAGCACTGTTGTAGTACAATACTATGTGTAGTGATTGAGTGACTTGACTCTGGAGGGCGTTCTCACTGGTTACTCACTCTGTGTAAAAGATGCATTACGCTCTCATGTTGAATTGTCAACTGCAGGATTATCTCATAATTAAGCCTGCTTTGCTGGGTCTGTTAATATGTTGCTCCTTGCCCCCCCCCCCCCAAACAAAAAGGCCTGTTAGCTTTCTGACCAACATATTCATTCATTTCCTACTACGCCTGTGAGTAAAGAGCTTCTCTGCTGGACTGTTCCTGCTCTCCTGTCCTGACCCTGCCCTTCCTATGCCCAGGCCCGTGAACTCAGTGTCTGTTTCACTGGAGCAAGTATTGCAAAGTGGAAAGTCTTAATTGGCCCTTTTTAATTGGATAAGAGTCTCAGTGAAGCTTGTTTGTGGAGGCAGTCATGATTTGCCTTCGGTGGGTAGTTACAAAGCCAATAGGAACCCCAACTTTGAACACGTTGCAGGTGAGGGTGCTTATTGGTGGATGCCTCCCATACAGCTATCAATATTTATATGTTTATGTTTATTTTATTATTTACATCAACAATCTTGAGACGCAGATTCCACAATGGTTTGTGGAATCTGAGAGAGAGAGAGAGAGAGAGAGAGAGAGAGAGAGAGAGAGACTCTGTTCCCCATTTGCCACGGCTGTGGGTCGGCCCCTTGCCTTGTCCCACCGCATAGGGCCTCCCTCAGATCCCTTTCTCTCTCTGTGTGTGAAAGTCGCCTCTCGCCCCAGCAGTTTTCCAGCACATTTAAATCCAAACCCAGCGTTGAATGTGACACTGAGCAGGATGCGCAACCACACAAAAACAAACAAACAAAAAACCCATCAAATTAAGTTGCCGTGTCCTGGAATTTCATAATTGGTTTCTCTGTAGAAGTGCGTGGCTTTGTTTTGAACATTGGCAGCTTTGAGCCATGAGCTAACCCCAGCCGAGATAGGCCCTGTTGGTGATCAGTTTTGTTTGTGCTTTTAGAAGAAGCATGGCTTGTTTCATACACATACACAATAAAATGAATGAGTTTTATCAGCGGTTTAAAGTTTGGTGAGAAATTGATGAAGCCTTTGCCTGTCCATGTGCACCAACAGATAATTACTGTATAGATGTCACATACCTGTTTCTGTCATTTCTGAGAAATTTTTCTTTGAGTGATGCTGGTCATTTCCTTGTATAGTCTACTATACAGTGTATTCTCCTGGTGAAAAATGGGATCGACTAAAACGGAGATCACGGGCAGAGCTCCAAAGCCACTCTTCTTGGACCGAAGCGGGAACACCACAGACAATATATTTGAGGTGTAAGACCTTCGTTCACAGAGTCTGTTTTAAATCAGGAACACACCAGACTTTAGCATTGCTTAAATGGTGCGGTTTGCGTCAGAGCAAGTGCTGCGTTTTCCTAACATCGTTCCCAGTTTTCCCTCCGTTTCATCACTCATGTTTTCACTTTTCTGACAGGTTTTTATCATTTTTCTCTCCTCTGCTTGTGCACTGCCCTGCACAGAAGTGTCAGAGGCATGTAGAAAAGGTTCCACCCCGAATGGGACTGTCCCAGCCCGCCTGGCTTTATTGGCGTGGATCATTGTTTTAAGCCCACATATTTGCACGGAGCGTGAGTGTGGCACTCTATCAGCTACCCCCAGAAGGGTTCAGTGTTCGCCAGCTGTCTGCATGCCATTCCCCTGCATGCATTGTTTGCATTTTCAAGTACATTGCGTGTCACCGGAATACTTGTGTGACCACATTGCAAAGTATATACTACAATCAGTGCTTTGTAATGTATGACGGTGGTCTAGAAAAGAGATGGTAAGGGTTTGCTCTCCTCCATGACAGTGATGAGACCGAGTATGTGTCTTCTCTGTACAAAATGAATGAAGGTCTCAGGCCATCCTGTTCTGGACTGGTCCTGGAGATGTAAGGGGCGGGTAAAAGATTCCTCCATGTTACAGCAGGGTATGTGCTCCCGTTTTTCTCCGTAGAGAGGAAAGTGTCATTAAGTAGGCCATGGAGCATTTGGGTATTTAGCCAACACTTTTATCCACAGCGAATTACAAAGCTTACATTTTTTTATACGTACAATCCATTTATATAGCTGGATATTTACTGAATCATTTCAAGTGCCTTGCTCAAGGGTACAATGGCATTGCCCCACCAGGGGAATCAAACCTGCAACCTCTTAGCTACGAGTCTAGTTCCTTGAGCATTATGCTGCACTGCTGCCTACCTTTAGAGGGGGAGGTGATATTAAGTAGGCCAAGGAGCATTTGGCAGGAGCTGAGCCTGCTGGGATGTTCTGAGGTAGGGGTGGGTGGGAGGGGGAGGTGGAGGGCTGGGGCGGGGGATAGGTGGAGGTGACAGGGAGGGGGGTGCGATGGGACAGCTGTCGTAACGGAAAAACAGACGAGGAACACATGGCCGACTCCGAGGGTTGGAAAGGAGGGTGTTTGGTAGCGAGGCAGGGGGTCGGGTGGAGGAGGGAGGAAGGGAGGAGGTGGGGGAGGCGTGGGTCCCCCTCCCAGCACAAAAGGCGAACATTCCTGTCATTTCAGAGATGTTTCCACAGCTGTCCTCTGATAAATGTCTGAGAACGCAGACAGGCCGCAGAGGGACAGAGCGCTTCGTCTGAGCTCCCCAGCGCCGATGGGCAAACCTGCAGCCCCTCCGCACCCTGCCCGGCTGACCTTCAGGGGGATAAACTTAATTGAGTTTTTTTGTACGGGACAGGGCATATCTGTTCTGGACAACAATAACGCGGTTGTAACCAAATACGGGCAATGGCCGCGTATTGTTTGACATGCACAAGGTGATTCATTTTCACATTTTTAAACGGTTGAAATGCTGGCTTGGAAATGCACAGCCTGAGCTCCGATTAAGCTTGTCATATTTTAAGTGGAAAAAAAATGAAAATGTTTATTCCCCTCTTAAAAAGGGTATAGTTGCTGCCAGTAGGAAACCGGGCCACTATATAAAGTAACGGCGCTATTGCCAGAGATTATAAAATAAACCCGGTCACCTCAGAATCAGTCATGAAGCTTCTGCTATGCAGCGTGGGACGTAGAAAATCGCCAACAAACTGTCGTGAGGCGTTTCCATTTGTCTCGCATTTTTATATTCCACTGCTGCTTTTTCTAGATTTGCGGAATGTGTGCAGAAGCTCAGTCGTCTTAATATCTTCACCACAGAGCGCCACGGTTTAAAATACACCGGCTCCAAATGTAATCATAAAAATCTACCCATTGTGTTAGAAAACAATGCTGCAAGTTCAATATAAAACTTCACAGACTGTGAACCCTTTTTGAGCTTTCAATGACTACAACCCTTTTTGAGCTTTCAATGTTAACACGTTATATGTGTTGTTAAAGAGGAAGCGTGGACAATCTGCATTTTTCTCTGTTTCTGTACGATGGTGAAGTGTATCGAGAAGGAAAAATAGCGTAGGATTCAAGTTGGAGTCTGTCAGAACTGGGGATTTGTGGCTGGAGTCTGGTTGGCTCAGCGAGAGCAGATATGTGTTGATGTTCTCCGTTTGGTCTGAGCCCAAACAGAATCTGCGGAAACGAGTGATTAGTGATTCCGCTGGGGCTAGGCGAGGTTCGGAAGCCCTCGTTTGTCAGGAATTTGTTTTGTACTTTCCCTTCTCGTTTTCCGTTGTGCCCTGTTTGTTTGGCCTACGGTGTACCCACCCATTTAGGGACAGGGTCACACTTGTGCTTCAGCCTCACTGGCCATGTTCAGGTGTAGGCGGAGCTCCGGCCCATTGAAGACGCTTTGTGTTTTTGTTGGATCTGTTTTTAGCAACGTCAGAGATTAACTGTTCCTCTTACCCACCCTGAGCACTGCACATGCCAGCTGGTGAGGAATAGTGATGAGGTAGTGCTTGTGATTTTTTGGGGTTTTTTTTGTTATTTTTATGCGTGTTTTATGCCTGCATGCCGTTTACAGCTGTGCGTGTTAAATCAGCGTCTTAAATGAAGGATGCACGGTCAGTGAAGGACATGAAATCTGTATTCTGCTCCTTTTCAGAAGTGGCAGTAACCACCTCCTTCTCACAAGGCAAAACAAGACCTTTGACTGGCCCGTCTTGGTTTTGAGTAGGTAGTGCTGCTGATTTTGCAGTGAAAACGAAAAGACCTTTCTCTGCTGCACCGTTAATTTATGGAACGAAAACATCCCAATCCATCATTCGTATCTCTCACAATACACACACGCATGCTTCCAAGTGGCTGTCTTTGGCCGTGTTTTGGATTGTGGCAGAACGTGAGCCAAGAGAGTAGTGAGCCAATGGCACAAAAGTGCAAATATACAGACACAATGAATTAATATCCCCTACCCTAATCTGAGGTCATTTTGGATAACATCCAAGAAGGACCGAAAGCAGTTATCACCTTTAAAAGATCACATCTCCCTGCCTCTCAAAGATTAAGTCTAAGGTCTAAGAGTAAGACTGGTATAAAAAAAACTGGTGGCTCCTCTCCTCCTCCTCCTCCTCCTCCACCTCCACATCCTTCCTCTTTTGAACTTGAGCGGCTCCTAAATATTTGACTGATCCGTATTCCATAGGAACAGTATACCTGGAGTATAGGCAAACGCAACAAACAAACCCCCAGCCACGTCATGGCGTGACTAAATGCAGTGTAATTTCCCCACCTTGAGATCTCTGTAATAACAAACGTCTCTAGAGCAGTCAGGCACCCTGCTGTTAAGGTAGATATATTTGTGCTCGCGGTATCCTGCTGCAGTGTATTTTGAGCAGAGCTGCAGTTGCTTGTTAGTCGAGAGTGGAGGGGAAGTGAGCTGTGCGGTTGGGGGGTATTAAGAGGCTTTTCCCTGGAGTATTCTCTTCCATAAATAACCTCCCTTGCCCACAGTTTGCTGGGAACCAGGATGTGGGTCCCCAGAAAGGCGCTGAGACGTTGTATCCTTTGACTCCTGATGTTTGAGTCTGACTAGGGCAGCCTGGTCTCTTGTCGGTGGATGTAACTGCCGTTTGAGAGGAATTTCGTCTGCATCATTAAACGGCGTGTTTCTCAGGCAGGTCTCATTAAGTCCTGCCCCCGTTTTCCTGTGAAATCCTTTTTTCCTTTTTATTGTGCTTTTGGGGGTCTTTTTTGCGCTATTGTGCAGGGCTGAAACCCTACATTTATGGCACTTTGAAGACTCCTGAGCCTCACGGAGGCCCGGTCTGACTCTGAGAATGGGCGAAGGGTTTGTCTCAAAGCTGTGTTTGCACAGATGAACTAAACAGAGCTGTTCTTACAGACGCTGGTCCAACAGCTAAAGCCTACATTGGGTGCACAACAAGGGTCCATTCCGTTTCTGGATTTCATGCCAACTTCTGTCCATAACTATTTAAGTTGCCCATTTATTTATTTGATTCAACATTTGTCATAAAGCCAGGAGCTACAGCTGCAGACTGCACACGAAACCTCGGCAAAAACATTTTTACTGGGCGGCGGTCTAACACACCGTATTTTGGCTGGTCCGATACGGTGTACGCTGCGCTGCCTGTCAGGGACGCGGTTTGAAACCCGTGTCTCTTCCAGACTGGTCCTGGTCGTCAGCCATGTGTGCGGCATTTGGCTGTCCGCCCCGGGGGAAGAGGGGAGGGTGATCCAGCTCGAGTCCGCTGTGAAGCACGTAAGGAGTCTCCAGAACGTAGGTGGGCGAATTCTGTCTCGGCGGATTTGGCTGTCCGCGGACTCCGGGGAAATAAAAGAGGGATTGGTGAAAAAAATGAAACCAAAAATAAAAAGTTTTTACTGTGGTCCGATGTCCGCTGGCCATCCTAAGAGAGCACTCGGTTTACAGGCAATCACAGCATGCTGTCCAGTCTGCAGGTTGTTGCGTGCAACACTTGCATCTATTCAGGCTGCGACCCCCATTGTTAGCACAGTGTCTGCCCGTTCATATCTGTACAGTACTGTACAGTTCTGTGATACATGGCTGTAGGATGGAAGAGCTCTCCTCTCATCACCCAGATCTGGATTACAGATGGGCTTTATTGGAGAAACATTGCTGGCATTTGGAGGTGAAGCTGGAAGACTGCAGTCCAAATCAGAGATGGCTATAGCAGGTATGAATAGAGATGGGATCTCGTGACAGTGATTGGATGTCAACGAAATGTTATCTTTGGCTTTGCTGGTAGGTCTGCCTCCGCAGTAACTGTATCCTTTCCCCCATGTGTTGAGCACATTTGAAGCAAGCTATATGCGTATAAATGATGGCTTATGTAAAAAAAAAAATGTAAAAGGGTATTTAATTTACGAGATGCTTATTTTTTCATAGCTGAGTGTGTGCTAGGTCAGAAACCAGTCTGTGCTGGACATGTGGGCCTGGCTCCATCCCCATTCCACCCCGCTGTGACAGTCTGCAAATTCTGTGCGGAGATCCGGCTCCTAAATTAGTCTACTGTGGTCTTTCCAAACCCTGCACATTACCATCAAACAGAGTTCTGTTCACCTCATTCTTTAGACTCACCAGATGCTCGGCTCCTGTGCTCCTTCCACCCTTTCTGCTCCTTAATTCCAGGATGTTCTGGTTGGTTAAGAGGAGTTTCTGCTGCTGCATTACAGAACATCCATTACCAAAGTACTGTCCTTGGTCATGGTATTTAATGGGTTTTTTCTTTCCGTAAGATGCGTCAATTGGAATGTTTCAGCTTCAATGGCAGAGAGACAGAACTTTCAATGTTAAGCTGGATATCTGGCGGGTGTAAAGAATCTGTGATGTAGCCTCTTCCAGTGCCGGGACCTTCTGCAGGGACCCAGCTGACTAAGTAACTAAATGACAGGATGGGGGCTCTCTCGCCCTGCCCAAAATTTCAAAGCTTGAAACCGGCAGCAGAGCTTTTTATCTTCAGAGCTCCCAGGCTGTGGAATGACCTTCCCCAGATCGTGCGGGAAGCAGAAATCAAGACTCAAAAGTTATCTTTTCGGTGTCTAATTCAACACCTTTTCCCTGTACTCCGTACCTATACCCTACCTGAGTTGTGTTGTTCTTAAATCTTCTCTTGTCTAACCATTGTGAGGCGCTCTGTGACTGTTCGTAAATGGCACTATACAAAAATAAGGATTGGTTTGACTGATTAACGATGCTGGAATTTGGCCCTCCACACCATTGTGCTGAACGTAACATCTGAACTTCCTGTTTCCTGTGCTGGGTCCTGGGGTCCTGCTCCCTGCGTACGGAGTGTGCAGTCATGGGGAGGTTTCCTTCTCACCAGCAAAGCGTGGAAGACCGAGGCCAGCTGTGCGCCTTGGGCTCCGCTGCGTTTGGGGGCATCGGTTCTGCACGTAGCCCATCGAGGGATGTTGCTTCCCTCCCCTCCCCTTGGCAACTGCCCAATGTTGTTCCCACCCTCTCCCAGATCAGAACAGCCTGTACGCGGTGTGTAGCACATGTCCCGTCCCGTCTTCAAAGTGCAGGGGAAATCACATCAAATGGGGCTCCTCCGTGATGAATGTATTCTAGGAGTATTATTTACAGTTGGCCAAAAAACGTGGGCCCGCGCCAAGGTGCAGACTCGGGTCAAGCTGGCGTGGCGAATGTGTATTTCGTCTCCCATCGGAGGGCGAGCGCTAAACGGAACCAAATGGAGAGCCGTGCAAGGCCCTGGCCTCCAGAAACGGGCCGACCGGTTTGGGCCTCCCCGCGCTGCCCAAACATCTGGATCGTACATCATCTGTCACGTCGTGATTCAGAAACGCATGTCTTTACACTATCGGCGGGAGAGCCTTCCAAGCTGCACCGAACCGCTGCCGTCTGTTTACACACACACACGCCACATCTTCCACACATCTGCAATAGCATCAGCTCACTTTCACCCAGAAAGAGGTACAGCTTTTTACTGACTCCTGCCTCACATGGTCATTATATCTAATTAGGCAATTCAAAAACAAAATATTTTCTTGTAGTTTATCGCGAAATATTTTGTTATGGTTAATCCATGTTAAAAACAGAACCCACTTATCCCCCTCCAGATAGCATTACTGCAGTTATGATTAGCAGAGAATGATCAGTTTTCCTGACAATTCGGAGATCTTTCTCCTTTAAGACCCTCCTTCACAGATGTGTGACAGTGTCCACAGTCAGATTGTTCTGTACTGTCTCTGAGGCACTGGAGCTAGAGTCTGTGGGCTAGTACCTTGGAAAGAGTAAATATAGCATGTCAGTGGAATGCCGAATCTTGGACACAGTGAGAGTGCAGGTCACACACTGCCTCTTTAGAGCAGGGGTGGGGTCCCTGCAGACTGCAGCTGAAAAAAGTCGGCCATTTAATGAGTTTAATGAGTTTAATTCAAGGGTTGAGTGACCGCCTGGGTGACGCGCTGGGTCAGTCAGTTTGCCGTTTTCAGTGGATCATGGAGAGCAGGCTGTGTCCTGGGCTTCCTCCTCACTCCCGGTGGCTGCGTGTGTCAGGTTTTAGGCGAGCGAGCGATTCCCCTGCATCGTGAAAACCGCCATCGTGAAAGAAAGTTCACTCTAAACGCCTCTGCAGGGCTGATGTTGGAGTGGGAGCAGGACATTTTCTCCAGGGTCCTGACCCCGCTCAGCGGTGAATACATTCTGGGCCCTCTCAGGCCTGTGTTGCATTACATTATACATTTTAGGAATTTAGCAGACGCTCTTATCCCGAAAGACGTGCAGGGAAAGCAGACATGCAGTTTTACATTTCTTTACATACAATCCATTTATACAGCTGGATATTTTACTGAAGCAATTCAGGTTAAGTACCTTTGCTCAAGGGTACAACAGCAGTGCCGCACCTGGGAACTGAACCTGCAACCTCTGAGTTACAAGCCCAGCTCCCTAACCATTACACTACACTGCCGACTGTTGCCATTGGGGGGGCGGATCTGATGGTGGTATGGAATGTGGAGAAGATGATGTAATCTGCAGATGGGAGAGGCCCGCTCACGGAGCCGTATTCAGCTTATCTCTTGTCCCCTGTGGGTCAGGTTCTGTGCGTCCCACCCACAGCAAAGGAAACGGTGGTCACAGGGGAGATGTGGATCACAAGATTGGCGGCTGGATTAGCACTGTCCATCCTGGGGGTGTCTTCCCCCCCATGTTGCCTCTTGTGGGTGTGTTTTTGTGTGTTCATCCAGTGTTCTGTATTCATTTGAGATGTAGTTGCAAAAGCCAATCTTAGTCACAGTCCCTTTGTATTGTTAAATGATTACAATAAAACTTTTATTTTCATATTAGATGCCTTACACACAATTCCGTGTATACATATTAATGATAAAATATGTAAGATATAATCAAATCTTAATAAATACCTTTGAAATATGACATATGGACTATATGATAATGTAGTTAAGCATTGGGGTACTTTAAAGGAATATTTATTCATTTACAGATTCATGTCTGTATATCTCTTATGTCTGTAACACATGGGTTGAAGCTGGCCTCACCCCTTATTCTCTGTAGGATGATAGGCTCCCCCTGCCCCTTTCACCTGCCAGTCAGCATGTTGGCATAGTTACAGTTAGTGAATGGCCAGTCACCTGCCCAGTTCCCTCACACCGCTGGGTTAGGTCCCGCCTCCTCCAGTTGAAAGGGCGTGTTAAATTTACTCCAAGGTTACTCATTTGTGCAATTATTTAATGCAGCATGGCAGTCGGCAAAAATAACTTTGTTCTAGTATCAAATAGCTAATTGCTTTTTGATTGACTTGGTGCTCCAACTCACATTCGGTCCACACCCCACTCCCCTTCTGTAGGCATTTCCTTGAAACATGAAATAGATTTATTACATTTTTAAAATGTATATAGACTGGTGTGTGGAGGTATATGGTCAGCATCACTGTTGTGGCACTTTGTAATCAGAACCGACCTGGTTAAAATAATTATTATTATTTACAACAAGTCGACACTAGTTCCTGATGATTAGTGGCATTTTTAAAAGGAACCTCTGTTTTCACCAATATTCAAAACAAAGTTCTTCTTTCATATGACTGGATGTTTTTGTTAGTGGCATGTTTTGTTGAAAATTCTCAGGGATCTACAGGAATGTTTTTAAATGTTATCAGTGTCTAAAGAGCATTTGACCCAGGTCTGAATAAGAAGGACTACTAGAACAGAACTTCTAGAAACACACTCCTCCGTCTGCCATCTTCTTCCATACTCCCCCGTCACCATCTTAGCGGTGGTTGCACCGTTCCCATGCCTGTCTGCTTGTCCCCAGATGGCACGAGTGCATCTGTCCATGACCTCTGACCCCTGAGTTCCCAGGTGTCCCGTGCTTAGCGCAGACCTCGCATGACCTCCTGGGGTTTTTCCCACGTCTTCCCTCTGGTTCCAGGACAGACAGGGCTGCAGTTTCCCTCTCTCCCCCATTCTCAAGGGACAGAACCCCGCCGTCTCTTCTCCCCGGCCCCTTCCCAGTGCACTCTCCGCACGGAAATCCCTCCTTGTTTCTCTGCCATGTGCACACTCGCACAGATCAGTGGAATATGAATACGGTGTTGGTAATGACGTCCTCACAGTAACTGGCTAGCACAGTAACCGCACTATTGAACTGTTAAACTATTAAACTATCCACTATTATTATCCACTATAACAAAATATATTCATTGTTCTGCATGTTATTTTTTTTTTTAGTTGTAAATGTCAGGCCGGCTGAACTCCTTTTGGCCGTGCCGTCTGGACACGCCATTCCTCAGCTTTCTCCCAGATCCACACCCAAAAGGCTTCCGTCTTGCGGCTTTTCGTTTCCCCTTTCTTTCGCCTCTCGTTCAGTTCGTTTCCATGTTTTTCAAGATGAGTGGAACCCCCCCCAGCTGAAATTCTCTGCTGGCTTTGAATCTGTGGTGCTGGTGTTCACTGTTTGGGTGTCACTGCTGAATAATAAGCCATATGTGATCCGCCAATCCTTCTCATCAGACAGAGGTGATATCAGCTATGCTGTGTTAGTGGTGGGCATTTCTTTCAAATGATTTGTCTCTCATTATTATTACAATCAGTAACAAACACTACTACAATAGTGATTATTATTGTGATTATTAAAACCACTCCAGGTACAGTTCCACAGCACTCACAGGAGGAGGAGCAATGTGCCATCATGACAGGAGCTCTGATTGGCAGGCATCTCCTCTCTTCTGCCCATTGTGTGTGTGTGTGTGTGTGTGTGTGTGTGTGTGTGTGTGTGTGTGTGTGTGTGTGTGTGTGTGTGAGAACATGTGTGTGTGTGTGTATATGTGTGTGCTTTTCTTCTCCATATTTGTCCCAGCAAAGTGTATGCGGTCCGTGCTGCTATTTCAGAGTTTATGTCAAATTAAATCAGTCTACTCTCAAATAGCTGTGTCTGCCCACATACGACTGGACTAAATTCAAACATTTTCAGCTGTCAATTTAGACTTCTGAAACTGGGCCGTTGACTCATGTAGGCCGTGTGGACAGCTGCAGAGATGCATGGCGCATTTTTATGGGGTGCTTTATTGCCCACAGGCCTGGCTACAATTTAAGGGACTATCTAATCATTCTTGTGTCTGGGTTGAGTGGCATACCACGCATGACTTGAGACTGGCGCATTTGGCCAGGTTTCCACTGAAAGTCCGGAGCCGGAGAGACAATATTGCTACGTTAGCGTAACGCACTTCTGCCCGCAGCGCTATCCGATAGCAGCGGTACTTGACGTAGCTGAATGCTAAAGCAGAAATGCATGGCGTGTTGTGTGCATCTACACGCTGTCTCCTCAGGCATGGCGAACCATGGGTAGGGACCCGCCAGTGGGTCGAGGGAGGGGTTGAGGAGGGTCGTGGGGTGCGCTCGAAAAAAATCACTCGCTGTACGTGATTCACTTTCCATTTTCACACCAGTCAAACTGTGCGCTGTGTGAATGGGGGAAACGGAGCTCCCTCTGGGCGGTCGGTCTCCCTGGTTTGCGTGCCCTTCTCTGGCCAGCTCACCTCCTGTCTCTCACCCCCCGCAGCTATCACCGCGCATGCAGCCTTTGTACATTAACGGCTAATGACTTCGTCCTCTGCGCTGAGAACGATGGCTGTGTCGGGCCTGTCTGCTCTAATCCAGGTCTCAGGAAGCAGGGTGTGGTAGTGTGGGGGGGGGGTCTGCCTCAGTCCCAGGAAAGCAGGGGTAGCCTCTCAATCCGCCCCCATCCCCCCCGCATACCACTTTTAAATAGCAGTGATCTGTTTAACTCCCTGCTAATTACCATAGTTGATAAAGGCCCTTTGATTTTTCTATGTAGGCCCCCCCCCGTCTTATAACACTATATCCTCAAACTCCCTTTTGCACCCACCGTGGCACTTAACGTCATGTTGTCAGTTTGCTCACGCTCGCTGCCGGCTGAGAGGCGATTACTCTACGCTAATTACTCTACGTCCTTACTTCTCTTAAGCCTGACCTTTCTGAAGGCGCTTTTGCGAGTGGCCCTAGGTAAGAGTGTCTGATAAATGGCTAATTGCACATTTACATGTAAATGTGAGTCAGAATGAGCATAGTATGTGGAACAATGTGTGTGTGTGTGTGTGTTGGGGGGGGGGGGGGGGATTTGGCAGGAGGGGTATGTGAGTGAGTTATGTAAGTGCAGGAAGTCTGTGGGAGTGAGCGTTTTTACACTAGCGGGAGTGTGGGAGTATAATGACAGTTGGGCTTCAGTGAAGAGCTGTGCTATTATTCAGCTTTGTGCTCGAGATCACAGGGTGTAGGCGCCGGGATTGATCCACTTCTGTCTCCCGCTGCACAGAAGTCTCGATTCGTGATGCAGAATTGGCCCTATGATCGCTTCGGAAAGTGCGCTAATGCTGGTCTGGATGTGAGATGTGCAAAATGTAGGCCTGCATGTTCAAACTGTCCTGAGTCTCAGGGCTGCCTCTGTTAAAGGCGAAAGGGATCGTTGCCAGTATATATACAAGACAGACCTCCCCAGTTCAGGGTTAAAACAATTTTTTCTTACGCTTATGTAAATGTGCAGTTCTGTTTTTAGGCCAGCTCAGTGCAGATGTACGGCGAACCGGATATTGAACTGTTTTTCTAGAGAAGACATAAAGCCTAATGGTGACCTGGCCTTGTCAGAATTTCCCTGCTTTGTGCCTGAACGAGTGGGAGTGGGAGTGGGAGTGTTTGGAAAGCGCACAGAGAGAAAAACGGCATCAGGATTGGGAGCAGCCATAGAAAGACGTGCAGGGAAAGCAGACGCAGAAATGCGACCATGCCCTGAGTTTAACCCTACCGTCGCACTGGTTTACTACTGATGCTCCTGCACTTAACTTGGCTTTGTGTGTTTTGTAACACTGGACGGTTGGTGATTCGCTACGGCTGAGCAGTATACTGCAGATTTGAGTTGTGCTTCAGTGCGGCGTGGGGATAGGGTGTGCATGGTGCTCGTACAGTTTGTAGCTTAGTTGCAGCAAATGCAGGCAGAGGTAAATGGCTCTGCGATATTCTCTGCAACTGCTTGTATAAGCATGCGTGACTTGTTGTGTGGCGGTTAAAAGGCTTGCGACGAGGGCTTTCATCTTCACAAAATAAATGGATTTTGCATTGTATATGCAAATGTATAAATGTAAGCATCGAAGGGTAACAGAACATCTTAACGCGTGAGGCTAACACGAGTCGCTCAAGGTTTTTGGTAAGATTGGTTAGTAGGTATGCCTGTATGGCAGTGTGGAGGAGTGCCCAGTGTTACATTTGACATTTGACATTTTAGGCAGAGCGACTTAAAAGATGTGCATTGATACATGGTATGATCAATCATAGTCCGCGCAGGAGATCAGTGTCGTAATACAGTAATAGACATAAGTGTTCAGTGTGCAGTGTTCAGGTCTCTCTCAGCAGTGTTCGCTGGGCGGTGTGCCTGGGAAGCTCAACAGAACCGCAGCAGACAGGTGAGAAAGGGGGACTGTTATGTAATCCTCTTCCAGTCACCTTCAGGCTGTCGCAGAGCTTGTCCTGAACTACACAATTTACATAAATGGTGGACAGGAGAGTGAGGGGGGGGGGGGAGTGGGGGCTGCTGCTTCTCCTCACCTTGATCTAAATCCAACATTTTCCCAAGAGCGTTCCCCAAAAGGAGAAAGATCCGTAGCATCCGTTACCGTACAGAGCACGGAGAGAAAATGGGCTGTTCCATTTCCTGTGGGAGAACGATGACCTGCTGGAAACGAGCCCCCATAATGCACTGCTCCAGAACACAATTGCAAAGGTGCGGTCCGTGACCCACGCCGTGTCACGCCGAGCGGGGCAATGGATTAACGCTCGTGTTCCGTCTTATTTATTTATTCTGTTATCTTGTATCTCGGAAGGCGAGCGAGGGCCACAGCCCAGGCTGATGCAAGCGGGTGACACACTGTGTGGCACAGAACAAAGCCTCTTGTGTGTGTGATCGTGCGTGGGAGGGAAGAGGGGTAATTACACAGCCCCCTTGCTCTTCTCTCTGCGCACCCCCTCACCGAGTGCGCCCGTCGTTGGCGTGGCAGCCGGCTTTTTGAAGCGCTGCTCCTTTATTACGGGAGCTGAAGAATAGGCTTTTGTTCGGGGCAGAGAGAACCCGTCTCCACGGCCCACGATGGCCGGGCCTGAGGTGCTTACGGGCAGCGCGCTGATGAGTGAGCACAAAGAGACGGAAATTGGTGAGGAGCATCGACGCTGCTGAGCCCCTCTCAGAGCAGATAGAGATGTACTAAAGCTGGTTCCACAGCATCGCCCACAGCATGGGGCTACATGTTTAAGTGTTGTACCGATATTTTGACCTGCAGCTGGATTCCTCTGTGGGTCATGGTCCAGGCGAGTCCAGTGCATGCCACCTGACCCAGTACTAGGGATGGGCATGAGTACTCAATAAGGATGTTACTGTTCATTCACCTTTTTTAGAGTAAATAAATAATAGTAATAATAATAATACCCATGAAGTGCTTTAATATAATTAAGCATTAAATCAAATAAAACATTTAAGATTTTGTCTCAGATTTTTTCTCACTTTCTCCCAATTTAGTAGCCATTTGCACCCTCTCTTTTCATGTCAATCCCCCCCTCGTATTGTGAGTTCGCTGCCTTAGCCTTGAGACCAGCAGTGACAAAGGCGATGTACTGCCTCCTCCGAGCCGGCGCTCGCCAAGCCGTCGACTGTAACTCCGGTACACAGAGCCACTCCTATACACAGCGAACTCGTATCGGCTTCCCTCCCCCCCTCCCTGGGCCAGACAGCCAATTGCCTCCCCCTAGTGGCACTCTCAACCAGAGCCGATACTGGCGGATACTGGCCGTGGAATCGAACCCCGGTCGCAGTGACCAGCATCGAACGTTGTACCCACTAGATCACCCGGGAGGCCCAAGACGATCCGTTTTTTAATGCAGTTTTTATAACAATGCATTTGAAATAGTGGAGGAGTGACTGTCCCCACTATTTCAGACACCACGTGGCTTTCATCACAGCGTTCTGTTCTGATGCCATTAGCAGCCCTTTGTGATGTCATCAATTATAATCAACTAGAATGTTCGGCATGTCCTAGAGTAAACATCACAGTGTGACAGTCCTCCAGAGGGTGGAGATTATGTCGCCTGTATGTTGGCATAACAACCGTGGCTACAGCATTTGGCTGTTGGAATTCAGTTAACGCCATTGAAGCAACTGTGTTTGAATTTATCTTCACTTTTTAATGTTTTTTAAAAATTATTTACTGTATGTTCACTTTTTAATTGGTTAATTTCACTATTTTATTTCAAATGACATTTGTTTTCTTTGTTAGTTAATTGACATAAATGCACACATTTGATATTCTCACGTTAGATGTTTTTGTTGTTGTTCCAAGTACTTGATAATAATTTCATGAGTACTCGATAGTGAAATAATTTCATATGCCCATCCCTACCCTGTACACTCCTGAAGAGCCAGAGTTAGAGTTAGTTATGGCTTAACCCATATCAAATAAAAAATAAAATAAAATGTATTCATATAGCCCATTTAATGACGAGTGTCACAACATTGTTCAACAATTCTCTTACAAACGCACTCACACAAATTGTGATGATTACACATTTTGGGATAGTTGTCCCCTGTTCCTTCACCCCCCAGTGGCCCCGTGACCCCTATGCTGTGTACACGTGTAATCCCAACATCTGAGCCTAAAATAGAGATGAGGTTTCAATCAGCCCCCCAACAGCAGGAGACTTAACACGGCTCCAAATATCTCACCCTCCACCCCGCCATGCAGCCCAGGTCTCAGGTTGGCCTGTGGTTCCGCTCAGAGCAGTGAGGTGTTGGCCAGTGTGTGATATTCTGTGTGTGACTTCTCCAGGGACCCTGGGAGGCAGGGAGTTAGAGTTAACGCTCAGGAGAAACCCTGCTCTGTACTGGCTTGGATTCGCTCTCAGCCACACGTTTGATGGCACTTCCCACTCTACAGGGGCTGGAATCTTAATATATTATAATATATAATATATAATAATAATATATTTATATTATCTTTATCTTTATCTAACTTCTCATTATACTTTGAGGATAAAGAATAAGTTGTGACTCGTTTAAAAGTCTGTATCCAATAGGCATCTGTGTAACTATTGTTCTGCTACCGGAAACCTCAAATTTGTTTACGAACGATTTGCAATTGCCTCTGCTGTTACCGGGGGCTTTAGCGGTGTGATACTGTCCATTCTACCCTTGTCTAATCTTGACAATGAATCCTTGCTAAAAAAACTACAGGATCAGGGGTTTTTTTTTTTACTGGGCTGAGTAGGATTTTGGCCTGCAAATAAATGTTAATTACAGTTTGTCGGATTGTCTCAGCGGAGTTGCGGAGCAACGCTGTTATCAGATCGGGCTCGTAACCGGATATGAACGGTCGGGGATGAGTAATAGCGATTTAAACGGTGGCATTTCGCCGACGCGCCCATCAATTCCGGAGGCGGCGGCACGTCCCAACTTTGCACAGATGGCGGCCGAGGAGGCAAACGCCGTGTTTATTATTGGCTGCCGAGAGCGTTGCCGGCCGAGAGCCAATCTCCGACGTCCAGTTAAGACGTTAAATTCCGCTGTTGTGTTGGATTGTAAACGGCGCACATCTGTAATCCATTTTGAAAGCTCTCACAATACACATTTTTATGGATTTATTTTCAGTTCTCGCAAAAAACCTAAACAGCGCATAATAATAAGAGCCTTGGACGGAGGCCACTGCAAACAGCTCTCTGGCCGGCTGTTGGCGTTTTAGTCCGAGCCGAAGCGTTCGCAGCTGTTTGTCGGCCGCTGCTCGTCCGTCGCGCCCTCCAGACAAAGGGAACCTTAAGGCTTAAACCCTCGTTAGTCTTTCATGCTTGTGGAATGGCGGTTTGCTAACCTCAGCTGTTGCATCTTTGTCTTTTTTTGAGGGGGGCGAAGAACCTGAATATTCTTTACCGTGGCTTTCCCTGAACCCTGTTATTGATTCTCACTGTTGGTGTGACTTGTTTATTTTGACCAAATGTTCCAAGCTTTCTAAATAAAGGGCTCTGTCTCCCGTCCTGCGGGTTTACTGCGAGTACTTGCGAATGTCCAGGTGAGGTTTGTGTAAGTCACGACCAATGCATTTCGGCACTGCAACATGTCCACCAGCTGCTTTGATAACCCGGTAAATGTTTCGTGAAAGCTACCGATGATCTTCAGACCAATGGATGTGAGATTGGTGGAGGTGGAGGTTTTTTGAGTGGGTGGAGCGTAATTGTTTAGGGTCTGACTTGGTGTCAGTGCAGTAATGGTTGCAGTATCTTCTTCTTTTTTTTCTTCACCTCTGAAAGGTTCCAAAATGTTTTGTTTTCAACCAGAAATCCGTAATCGAATCCCATTGTTGGGGTTGGCTCTTGTCTGTTTAGGTTTTCTTTTTCATCTATTTTCAACAAAGACATTAAGCAGGACATGCCATAGGTGTGTGAGTGTGTGTGTGTGTGTGTGAGTGTGTGTGTGTGTGTGTGTGTGTGTGTGTGTGTGTGTGTGTGTGTGTGTGTGTGTGTGTGTGTGAGTATGTGTGGGGGGGGGTATAGTTTAAACACTGCCTTTTTTGGACAGAGAAATTCATGTTTGGCCTTATGATATTTTGGGGCTCTGTTGAGATCACTTGGAGCCGGTTCTGCCTTATCAGATCTGTTGTAGCTCAACATCATTCTTCCCGTGAATGAGTGTGTGGACTATTTGAGTCCTCTGTAATCTGGGTGGGTGAGGAAATGGTTGCCCTTTGCTTGAGCGATGTGTCATATGTAGACAAGTTTAAAAAATTTGTGCCGTGCCATTATAACAAACTCCAGAAGGTTATTCGTGAGCCAGTGGGCAGCAGTGTAGTGTGATGGTTAGGGAACTTTGCGTGTAACACAAATGTTGCGGGTTCGATTCCCAGGTGGGCTGCTGCCATTGTATCCTTGGGCAAGCAAGGGTACAACATTGTACCCTTAAGCAAGTACATAACCTGAATTGCTTCAGTAAATGTCCAGCTGTATAAATGGATTGTGTGCTAAAGAAATGAAACTGTGTAAGTCGCTCTTGGATAAGAGCATCTGCTAAATGCCTGTAGTGGACTGAGCCAGTGGGGGTATGGACACAGTTTTATTGTTGTACAGTGCAGTAAGTAAAGCACCATGCCGGCCTAAGAACGCTGAATGTCATCGTGGATTCCAGGAGTAAGTGTTCTCTGGGTGCCCTGGCTGGACTCTCGGTTTCGCGCTATCCTTTTCAGGGACAGAAATTGTCTCCACTGACACGTGAGAGAACCTTGGCCAATGCTTTCAAAAATATCTGTTCAGTTGACTCACTGTCCCAGACTAAGGAATTCTTGTTTGACCGGAAAAGTTGTTCGTTCCAAACCAAATTGCCATGCAATAGCATTCATGTGTACCAGAGATATCTTCACCGTAGCTAAAGGAAGATGACTGGTTCTAGATATGGCTGAATCTGTTTTGCTATGCTTCAGATTGTGGTACACATTAAGGGGGGTGGGTGGGTGTGGACGGTTCCTAAGAGGGAACAGCTTCCTGAACAGAGTCTATGCTGCCCTTTGACACCTGACATAAAATGAACACACATAAAAAAGGCAGAAGCACACACCCAGGGGGGCTTGCACTTTCTCCAACATTCCTCTGGAAAGAAAAAAAACTGCGCTTTCCTGCTGAGAGTGGGCGTCGTATTGCTATAGCCCAACTTGTCCCCCGGGGTCTTAAAAAGAACACACAATACCACTGCTGCAGGGCTCCGGCTCCGGGGGCGTGAAAATACTACTCCGTGCCTGGCTTTCCTGCAGACCAATCAGTGCCACAGACCACTGCGTTACTCAACCGATTCCAGTTACAGTACATCGGTGGGTGACTCAGTGACAGGTGTCACAGCACAGCTCTGCTGCTGTTCAATCCGTCCGTCCGGAATCCCGTGAAGCGGCGAGCTCAGTCGCTCTTAACGCACGGCCCTGCTGTTTGTCTGAGGGAAGCGAAAACGTCCAACTTTTTGCATTCTGATTTCACATTCCTTTGGCTGAGCGCGTGTTGCGAGCACCTGGAATCTATTCCAGAACACAATATCCCCTTGTCTGGGAGCCCAAAGGTCACTCAGTGTTCTGTATCCTTTGGAGATGCTTTTCTCCCCCCAGCTCCTTTAGATAGGTGCACCGCCGTGCACTGATCCGGAATCAGGTAACCCAAAGCCAGGCCCGGCCATTTTGTGGACAAGGATTGGTCTGTATCTATATCGGTGGGTGATATTGATGTGCACAGCGTTTTTTGTTTTTTTTTTCTGCTGGCAACCCTGTTTGCTTCAGCTTTAATCTTGAATGGTGGTCAGAGGGGATGCAATCAATCCGCGTTTGCAAGGCGATCCCAGATCACTTCCGCCTGTGCTTCGTCAAACCTCGAAATGAACTGAGAAACGTGTCTAGCGCATTCCGAAATAATTTTCTTGCACTTAATAAAAACATATATTACTGTGTGAGTGTCTCGTGAACATTTCCCGGTCATGAAAACAGATGTGTTGTTTTGTACAACATGGTCTTGATTATGCGTAGTGACCCTTTTTATTTCACAGAGCAGAGGAAATCTTGCCTGCTGTGTAATACACATTTTGTTGTGCAGCAGGGGTAGGCTTTGAGACTTTATCCTCTTGTCCTCTTTGTCCTGTTGTGTCTGACCGTGAAACTCTCGTTTCTCATACAGACTGCAGTCCTACATTCTGGTTTTTATGACAGGTTTTGCCAAAGTGCAAAATTGAATGGGGAAATCATGGTCAAGACACACTAAGTGTTTCTCTCACCTTATGAGGAAGGGATGGAAACAAACAACCAAGCCATCCTGGGTATTAGAAGATTTCTCCCATTTGTTTCTCATTGTGCTGTGCAGTGTGATGGGGTGGAATGTGACGGGGTGGAATGTGACCGGGTGTGACAGGATGGAGTATGATGACTCAGAGCGCAGTGGGGTGGAGTGCACCTGAGTGCTCCCAGTCTTCTCCAGTGCGTCTCCACAAGGCCGCCCCACCAGTTCCTGTGGGCTTCCAGCTCAGAGGGTCAGATTTCTGATCCATTAGCCGAGCCTGGTCCCAGGGGACGGTGAGAGCATCTCGTATCCAGGAACAAAGGCGGAGTCCATCTGGCAGGCCGCTCCACCATATCCGTCTCCCTGGAGTCGAATCCCAGAGCTGTTTAACTCCAAGAGATCCAATGAATTCTGGATAACAAATGATGTGCGATCACAGAAGGCTTTGTTTCAGTGTCCCTTGGTTCTTTAATGGATAAAGATCTTTTTTTCCCAGTGTTGCGTTCCCCAGAAGTAACATTTTTTGCCATTATGATTTCACAGAGCTGAGCAGCACAGCGATGTATTGGTAATTGCTTGCAGGCGGGTGCTGAATCTGCCAATATGTGTTCCCGAAGGCCTGGACTCCTGTCCTTACCTGTCCACACAGGGCCTGGAGCTTTCGTACCTCACCCTTTAATCTTTGAGTTGCTACAGATGGTGGTAGTGTTCCGGACATTGCCAATGTACTTTCTGCCCCCACTACCTCTCTGTCCCCCCCAGTATTGACTCATCAGAGTGCCCGTCAGTCATGCGACCCCGGTGGCCTATTTTCAGCGACTGCATCCAGAGAGGAAGGGAAGAATGGCGACCGTTATCCACTGAATACCACTCATGATAAAAGGATGAAAAGTCTGCGTTTCATGGCACCCATTAGACCGTGAAAGCAAACCAGGTTTATTCTGAAGTTAGTCTGCACTTACGGTGGATTAGCCCTTGTAAAGGACGTGTTATTTGCTGCGTTGGTTGAACCAGTTTGATATGCGTGGGATGATGTGTCCTGTCGTGTGTGAAAGGCGTGTGTGACATCGCTGTGATGCCGAGTTTTGTTTCTTTGAGGGGATGAATATTTGGGGATGCAGGTGGGGTGGGCCTTTTGAGAGCGTTGGCCTCATTTTAAGGCCGGGAGAAGGGGTTTGGGGCTGGTTTTGGGAGCGGGTCAGGCAGATCTGCTCCTCGCTTGTTTTCCCCTCGTCCTCGATCTCGCTCTCGTCCTCACACGGCCGCGCTGCTACTGCTGGAGTCGTGTGCACCCCCCCCCTCCACTGCGCCGGCTAAAAATAGTCCAGCGGATGGAGCCATGGTCCCCCCCCCCCCGGTGATGACGCGGCCGTGTGTGTGTGTGTGTGTGTGTGTGTGTGTGTGTGTGTGTGCGCGCGCAGTGTGTTCCCACGCAGCACGGCTTCCGACCCGCCTGCGGTTACACACCGCCTGGAGTGGGCGTACTGCAGCACAGAGCACAATGCGCATCTCTCCCAATGTGCAGCACACATACAGCTGGGTTATAGTTATTCCCCAATAACAGGGCGGTTCTTTTGCAGGGTGTGTTCCGGTGATCCATAACTGTAGAGCTGACCTTGGGGACACCCCCTCGCCTTTACGGTCTGATCGTAATTATTTCCCAAAGATACTTAAGCCCAGGGCGCCTCGCCCGCACCACTCAGGCCATCGATGGCCGATCACACCAGACATCCGGCTTTCTCCTGGCACCAGACGCCCCCGCTCCCCCCAGTCCCCCAGGCCCCCGGGCAGCGTCGTGGTCGTCATCATCACAGCGCTGTCTCCGCAGTCCAGGGGCTTGGTTCGCCGGGCTCCTGGCCTGCTCTCATTTACATTTACATTTTAAGCATTTAGCAGACATTCTTATCCAGAGCGACTTACACGAGGTGCATTAATACCTGTTGTGATCAATCATTGATCTCTCTGCGTCGGCCGGAGGCCTCGCCTCACCCCTGACTGTGTGCGTCGCTGCCGCTGAGACTCGGGGGAAGGCTGTGTAGTGTAATGGTTAGGGAGCTGGGCTTGTAACTCAGAGGTTGCTGGTTCGATTTCCAGGTGGGGCACTGCTGTTGTACCCTTGAGCAAGGCACTTAACCTGAATTGCTTCAGTAAAACATCCAGCCGTATAAATGGATTGTATGTAAAGAAATGTAAACTGTGTAAGTCGCTCTGGATAAGAGCGTCTGCTAAATGGAAGGCTGTCCGCACACTGCACCTGGAAGGTCAGGGTACATTTAGAATGATCTCTCATCTCATCTTCAGCCGCTTATTCCTGGTCAGGGTCGCGGGGGGGCTGGAGCCTATCCCAACACACATTGGGGCGAGAGGCAGGAATACACCCTGGACAGGTCGCCAATCCATTGCAGATCCATAGAACGATCTCCTGGCAAAATGGAGTGTAGGCCTTGCATTGTGGAAAGGGGAAATTGAATGTGAAAAAGGCTCCTGCCCAGATGCCGTTATGAAAAGGAGACCTTGGGTCAAGGTGCAATACACAGTATGTGGGCGGTAGAACGTAAAGCCAGATTGGAGAGCGTACACATGAGAAATACACCCACGTTAAAAAAAAATCGATTTGTACTGACAGGTCTTTCAGTCTGCCCATCGAAAGCTTAAAAGCGGGGGCAGAGCTTTTGGCTTCAGAGCTGTCCTGAGCTGTGGGATCACCTTTCCCAAACTGCGCGCCTTTAAATGAGATCTCAAAAGTGAAGTTTTTGGCCTCCCGCGTGGTCCAGTGGTTACAACGTTCAACACTGGCCACGGAGACCGCGGTTCGATGCTTCGATGCTTCGCCTTCGTCACTACCGGTCGTAGGACTACGGCAGCAAACTCACATTACTAGGGGGGGATTGACATAAAATAGGGGGTGTAATTGGCTACTAAATTGGGAGAAAATGGGAGAAAATCAGAAACAAAATTTTTTAAAAAGGACATTTTCTTAAGCCTCTCATTCAACACTTGTCCCCTATAATTCAAATCTATACCCTGCCTGAGGCATTTTATTATTAAACCATGTCCTGGAAACTACTGTAGTCATCAGGCTGATTGCGAAGCGATGTGTGACAACTTGTTTGTAATATATAATAATATAATATATGCCATTTAGCAGACGCTTTTATCCAAAGCGACTTACAGTAGTGAATGCATACATTTTCAGTATATGTGGTCCCAGTGGGGATTGAACCCACAACCTAAGCATTGCTAACGCCGTGCTCTACCAACTGAGCCACAGAGAACCACGGCCATGTTTGTAAATGTACAACAATAAAGATTGATTGATTGATTGATTGATTTGATTGATCTCCCTTCTGGAGGTACAGCACATCACCCGTACCTGGACTCCTCCGCTCAGTTTGCATCCTCCCCTCTGCACCAGCTCGCTCTGAAACCCCGGATTCCTCCCCTGTTTTCAAAGTGTGTCCCTGCAGGCATTTCATACCCTGCCCATGCGTTAGTGGAAACTATTGGGTACGTTCACTCTCAAGAGAGTGTTTTCTTCCTCCATTTCAAAGGGGTTCCAGTTCTAAAACACGGCATCAGAGAATTCCTTTTATTTTTAAGTTCGGGAGTTTAAAAAGCGAAAGTGTGCAATTACAGGGAGGGAACAGAAAATAACCGGGGTGTGAAACGGAAGCTTTTATCTTCTACACCGCCAACCTGGCAGCAATTACAGAGAGTCAAATTCAGCACAGTGCACAGCACAGTGCACAGCGAAGCTGACACACAGGGAATCCCATGTTTGTGCTGTTATTTTTGAGTTTCCCTGCCCCTGATCCCAGCATGCACCCTGCCCCTGATCCCAGCATGCACCCTGTCCTGATCCCAGCATGCACCCTGCCCCTGATCCCAGCATGCACCCTGTCCTGATCCCAGCATGCACCCTGCCCCTGATCCCAACATGCACCCTGTCCTGATCCTAGCATGCACCCTGCCCCCGATCCCAGCATGCACCCTGCCCCCGATCCCAGCATGCCCTGGGACATCCTGCTGTCACTCGGAGCTCAGCGGTCAGCGCCCGTCACTGTTTGCTCAAACTGCTGACCGCAGCCGTTCCCTCAATAGCATGCGCTGACCTCATCACACACCGCCGAACTGGTCCAAATGATTTAAATGATTGGAGCTGATTTCAATTA
Source organism: Aldrovandia affinis (assembly GCA_029706075.1). Classification (NCBI taxonomy): domain Eukaryota; kingdom Metazoa; phylum Chordata; class Actinopteri; order Notacanthiformes; family Halosauridae; genus Aldrovandia; species Aldrovandia affinis. The sequence goes on from JAINUG010000213.1 coordinate 644,035, forward strand.
AGCGTGTAAGTGGAGCAACCCGATGGGAGTGCTCGGGGAATTCCTGTTCCGCTTCAGCAGTGGGGGGGGGGTTATGGTGGGGTTGTGTGGGTTATTCCCCTTCTCCAGGCTCTGTGATTCTGCCAAAGCCTTTGCCAAAGACATCACAGGCTTGCATTACGGAGTTTACAGGCAAGTTTGACATGGCCGGCATAAGCACCGTCTCACAGGAGGGAAGACAAAGGCTTCGTGGGGAGTCTCAGATGTCATGAGTCTGCGTGTTGTTTATACCGTTTGTTCTCCCACACCATAACATGCTTTGAATTCATGTGCCTTTTCCCTCCCAACACTCACCAGATGTTTCTGAAAGAGGTTTTTATGTACATCAGTTGGTGTGTTATTTATTTCTGTAGGAGCCCAGAATTGTAGAACCTGTAGAATTTATGTTGTAGAAAAAACATAAATTGTGAAAGTTCATGACCATATACTTTGTGGGCAAGCACGCAGCACTTGGTTATTCTATAAAAGTCGTGAAAAATGCACTTGGTCATATATATTTGATATTTCACTCATGATTCATTCAGTTGGGCTTGCTCTGGAACTTTTTGTGCCAGGTAATTTTAGCCCTCAGAGAGTATAAACTTTGAGATGTGTTGTGTTTTCATCACAATGAAAGGTGGAAAACTTTAAAAGTAAGAACCGAGTTTGAAAGTACTGCTATGCTTCACCTTACATCCTGAAATTTAATTCTGTAAATTGGTAAAGTGGAACATTATGAGTAGAGTGGCATTGTCCAGTATCTCAACCTTGTTCTTTTTACTTCTGGCCTGTAGATGGCGCTAAAGCTTGGGCTTGTCTCTGGTAATGTGAAGGGCTCATTGCTCAGATCTCTCCACAAGGTGGCGCCATAATCAAAATACAACCCACATTCTGTATACTGAAACCTAGAATGTTGCGCCAAGAATTCTCAGCACCAATCATTTATTTTAAATGTCAGGTGGATGGCAAAGGTTAGTGCTAGATTTCACGGGGTGTGAGAACATAGCCCGGCCCCTAACCCTTGCCCTAACCTCAGCAGGGAATAGGCCCACCATAACCATGCTGATTGGTGCTCGCATACAACATTTTCCTACGCCCTGTGGGATCTAGCACGAGCCGATGGCAAAGTTTCGCTTATATCCTTGGGTAAAGCTGCTGAAAACACGCTCAAGCCTCCTACATATTCTCACTTTTCATGTTATGTAAATTGTCACATGGCCGTGTAACTAAAGTTGTAAACGTAAACATTGCCCTTTGGCATTCAAATGTAATCAGTGTAGCGTGCACAGTACAAGTCGATGTGACCGACGTGGAACGGGATCAAGTAAATATTCAAAGTGCGTCTAGCGTAATGTCTCTGGACCGCGTGTGGATGCTGGGATTGGAGTGAGACGTGACTTTCCCACCTCCTGACTGTGTCTGAATGCAGTGTGTCAGATAATGGGTGGAGTGTTAGCATAATGGTTAAGGAACTGGGCTTGTAATGCAAAGGTTGCAGGTTCGATCCCATGTGGAGCACTGCTGTTGTACCCTTGAGCAAGGTACTTAACCTGGATTGCTTCAGTAAATATCCAGCTGTATAAATGGATTGTATGTAAAGAAATGTGAAACTGTGTAAGTCGCTCTGGATAAGAGCGTCTGGTAAATGCCTAAAATGTAAATGTAATGTAAGATTTGAGGAAGGGAGATGGTGAGAGGAATCTCTGACAGCTCTCTCTCTTTCTCTCTCTCTCTCTCTCTCTCTCTCTCTCTCTCTCTCTCTCTCTCTCTCTCTCCCTCCCTCTCTCTCTCTCTCTCTCTTTCTCTCTCTCTCTCTCTCTCTCTCTCTCTCTCCCTCTCTCCCTCCCCTCTCCCCCTCTCCCCCTCTCTCCAGCTCCAGGGTTTGGTGAGAAGAAGCCGATGACGAGGCGTGTTTGCTGAACAGGGGTCAGGATGACATCAGTAGCCGCGGATTACGACCACATGGAGATCCAGCAGCAGTACACCGCCGACGTCAACAACCGCTGGGATGCCGACGAGTGGGACAACGAGAACAGCTCCGCCCGCCTGTTTGAGCGCTCCCGCATCAAGGCCCTGGCAGGTAAGAGATGGCGGGGGAGAGCGCGGGGGCTCCAATGCAGAGCTTACTGCTTCAGGGCTCCCAAGCTTTGGAATAACCTTCCCCACAGATCGTACAGGAAGCAGAAGGTGGTCTTTCAATCAAGGCTCAGAAGTGACCTTTCTGGTCCCTCGTCCAACACCTGTCTCACGATTCGTGTCTGTACCCTACTTGAGTTGTGTTGTTCTTGCGCTGCGGTCTGAGACCTGTCGTCGTCACCAGGCCAACCGTGAATCGCTGTGCGACAACTTGCTCGTAAAAGACGCCATACAAAAACAGGGACGTATTGATTGGTTGACTGATCGATCAATCGATCGATTGATTGACACTGACCCTGCTGCCCAGTTCTGCACCCAATTTAACAGCCTGGCTTAAAACAAACATGGTGGTAAATATAGTGGAGAGCTGGTAGAATGAACCCAAATGAAGTTGGTAAGCCACATTGGTGTCCAGCTGTACACACAAACCCAGGTGGTGAGGAGAGGCACGCTTCCTGGTGAGATGGGATTGGCTCGCTTCGGGTTAGGGGGCGGGGCACTGGGCCAAAAGGGGGCGGAGAGAACCGAATTTGGTTCCACAAACCCTCTAAATGTTGCTTTTATACTTTTGTAGCTTTACAAGAGTCTGATACATTATGTTTGTTAGGAGAATAAGCAAGCTTGGTCATGCCCTAAATTCGGCACTGGCAACTGAATCTTCATAATCAGCCACAACAAAGTAGTGTTCTGCCTATATTGTGATGGTTTGTGAATGTGTGGTTCCTCGTTTGTGTTTCAAGCACTTAAAAAATTCCAGTTGCTTTGATAAACGCGGTTGCCTTTTGTGAAATTGACTCTAAATGTCCTGTATCGACCCTGGCCAGTGGATAGCGCTGTCGCCTCACATTAAGAAGGTCTCGGGTTCGAATCCAGGCCAGGGGCCTTTCTGTGTGGAGTTTGCATGTTCTCCCCGTGTCCGCGTGGGTTTCCTCCGGGTACTCCGGTTTCTTCCCACAGTCCAAAGACATGCACGTTAGGCTAATTGGAGAGTCTAAATTGCCCGTAGGTATGAGTGTGTGAGTGAATGGTGTGTGTGCCCTGCGATGGATTGGCGACCTGTCCAGGGTGTATTCCTGCCTCTCGCCCGGAACGCATGCTGGGATAGGCTCCAGCCCCCCGCGACCCTGACCAGGAATAAGCGGCTTAGATAATGGATGGATGGATGGATGTCCTGTATCGACCCTGGACTCATCAAGTCCACGATAAAGCCTTTCTCTCGCCCAGCAGCGGACACACTGTGGGACAATGTGTGCAAAGCTCTCGCTGTGAGTCTGACTGTAACGGGCTGGAAACCTATCTGCCCCCTCAGTCACAATGGAACAAAGTCATTTGAAATCACGGGAAAATTCTGGCAGGTTCGCCGAAGCATATGATTAAATAAAAGGTGACGTGTTATGTGTTTGTAGTTTCACTTTTACCTCAAACTGAAACCACAGGATGTGAGTCACTGGAGATCAGTTGGCAGTGAGAGCTGGCCTCTTGTTCGTCCTTCTCTCTAAAGCCTGTTACACACTATGCACCTTTCACCCTGATTCGGCTCTGCTCGTTGCACTGCTGAGTTTTCCACAACATTTATTTATCCATGTTTACCCGTGTGTGTATTGAATATTGCCACGCCCATGTGTAACCGTGTAGGGTAGTGTCGGTTTAGTGGGCGGCACCATTTGGCTCTGACATCGGTGCTGACCCCTGGGGTATAACACACTACACGATTCCCCAAGTCGAAACTTGTGCGAAACGTGTGTCACCCCGGCACCCCTCCGATGGCGCCCGGCTATCATGTGTGTCACTGGCCGTAACCTCTGTGATGTGATGAAACTCCAGGCTTGACTTTACTCAGCAAGCGAGGCACAACGAGAGCAGCGTATGGCCCGGGGCTTTGCCTCGTACTCTGGACGCAACACTCGACTCTCAGCTGCTTCAGATACACGGCATGTGTCATGCCTCTGTGGTCTGGATGGATTTGCTCATGTGCTTGGCTTGTGGCGCCTCAGAACCACCTTTCCCTCAGATGTCTAGTGCCATGCCTCTCCTTCTGTCAATGAGCTGTTAATGGGCTTTTTATGAGTACAGCATGTGCTACGCAACCCAGTGGCTCCTCCACCCAACCCCGGCCTTCCTTCCCTGTGTGGTTATGAAGTGACTGTGTCTGTTCAGGGGGTAGTCAGAATGTAAGAGAGTAAAACCGTATGTCCTGCATTACTAGTGTCGGCGTCTGTCAGAATTGAGCTTATTCTGAGAAGTCAAACACAGATGACCTTGGAACGAGAAAATTTCATCCATTCAAACGACTGTATTGTCACTGAATTGTATCGATCACTGTTGTAATATGGAAAATTAGAGTTATTACTGAAATAACGCACATGCTTTGCAAGATGTCCAGCTACAACACACTTTTATTTAAAAAAATAATTTAAGATTAATATTTCAAAGTGCCAGAACATTTTAAAGAAGCAAACAATTAAGCATTTATTCACAAAAAATGCATTTAATCGTAAAACTATATATACAAAAAAGCTGGATTCATTCAAGTAAATGGTTTCAAATAGCCTAACCATACTGCTTAAAAGAACCAAACGTTTTGATGTAATTGCATACGGCTTTGAAGGACAATTCAATCAACATTTAAAACTTTGAAAAATGGGACACTAATAAATGAACATCAATTAGAAATATTCAGTTTAAAATGCATAAAAATTCATGATAGTTTGCTTATTTTTGAATTAAAGATGACATTTGTTGCTTTAAAAAAAATCCTCCTAGCTAATAAAATTGAATCGTTTAGACATTGCATCAACATTTCCCACTTTCCATAGCGCATATAGCCTGCTCTCCGTAGGAATTGGAGTTCTTTGCTATAACACATTTCAGCCCACAGTGCATTTTCATGCCTGTTAAAGCAATGGATGTTCTTATCATAGTACATCTTATTAGATCTTATGACTATGTTTGCATCTAACCAATCTCCATGGTTAAATGTCCCACACTGCTTGTGGAACCAGTATGGGTGTGGTTTCCCAGAAGTGGAGTGTGCGGTGCTTTATACCTCACCTCTTATTGCTGATGGAGGGAGTAAAGAGGTGTGGGGGCGCAGGCCTCGATGCATCATCACACCCACCTCACATTTACACACTTACTGCAGTCCTCTCGGCTCTGAAACCGACCGCCCATCAGACCCCACAACTCTCAGGCCTGATCGAAATGCAGAAACACCTCTGGGCTGCATTATTACTGTGGTGTAAAATGGGGCTGAATTGTTACTGAAATGTGATATGGAGGGGGCCTGTTAGGAAATGTGAAGAGAGGAAAATGTGAACTTTTTGTTTTTCTGTGATCAAAGTTTTGTATTATGTTTTTGAACATTAAAAACAAATGCATGCAAACGGACAAACTAATAACAACAACATTTCAGCACTACTCTTAATACAACGCACAACATGTGGTGGGTTGCAAATTTCAAATTTTCACCAATGCGGAATTACTGAAGAAAATATCTCATTAAAACAATCTGTCACGAAATTTGCCCTCAACAACATAGCAACGTTTTATCATTTCCTGTGTCAGCAGCTCGCTTCACTCGACCCCAGTCTATCTCACGTTGATAGACCCCCAAAGTTTGTTGATGTTTGTCGCTTTTGCTGTGATTTCTCCATACGACCAGACTACACTGTTGTGTTGGAGGAGATAATGGGGCCAGTGATACTGGGAGATGGGCTACCGAAAGCATTACCAGCCAAAGGCTAATTTAGCAGATAGCGCTTTATAGCTGTAGGGAGCCGTATCCACCCATGCGCTGTGGAGGGTCGGACTCTGTTTGCTCTTGCCATGGTGTGTTCGAAATCGTCGATATTTTAAGAAACTAGCTGCAGTGTGTGTCTTGTTGGAGAATGAGAGGAGACTCGCACAGACAGAGCGGTGTGTTACTGTGTGAGAGAGGTCAGCTCATGGTTGACTGTAGTATTTATACTGTCAGTGGCGTTGATTATACGGATTCACCTCCGCCTTCGACAGTTCTACAGCTCTTACTGCAAGCGAAAACCTGCCCTCGTTCAATCGAAATAACCGTGACTTCTAAGGAACGATGGCAAGGTTTCAGGCGGCCCCTTTGTTGACTTGGGGCTTTCGATATCAAGCTGGACCGACCGATCTGACCCATTCCAGGGGAGGTTCTGGGAAGGCCCATTTGTTAGAATGTTAAAGAGCAAGGGTTCCAGAACCTGCTTCTTTAAATCTGCAACCCTAGAAATGGCAATACTTTGAGGCAAAGGAGACACGACACCCCCTGGTATTACTTAGAGTACACCACCTCTCACATGACTGTGTTTTCCTGCATTCCTGACCACTGGAGCAGATGCCCCCCCCCCCCACTCCCCAGCTCTGAGCACTAATGTAATGAGAAAAGGCACGGAGCGGGGGAGGCACTCAACTCTGCTCGTCTGAGTGGTCAACGCCCTCCGCATTACCATTACAGAACCGTGTTGTTCCCGTGTTGTTTATTTGTGGTCATATTTGTGGTTATTCTTTATTTGACAGTATGGTCAGGGTCAGAGGAACACGTAGATGAAGTAAAATATATTGAAAATGGACCAAATGGCTGCAGCTTTAAAGTGGTGGCCGTCCTGTCCGGTAAGACTGTGGCATGCATCGTTCTCTTGATTAGATCTGTTGTGACGCAGACAGGAAATGCCGTGTAGCCCTACTGCACATGTGCGGTGGAATCCCAGTGGCCTGATGATACCTATGATCCCGGCAACCCCCCGACGGGCACTCTAACACGGACCATGTGGCCGGGGGTGTGGGGGTCCTGCTCCTCGCTCCTCCACCTGGCCCTCTAGGCCCCCCTCCCACGGCCCCCCTCCCACGCCCCCTGCAGGCCGGATACGCACGGTACAGTCTGGGGGTGTCTGGGTTCTCGGGCTGATTTATGGGCGCAGTGTGCTGCGTTTGCGTTTCTGAGCTGAGTTATGGGAGGGAACGGGTCCATCCCCACATCGGGAGCAGCACATTGTCTTCCACACAGACGTCCTCTGGTATCCACCGAGTCTCGGGGCTGTGGAATAAAGAAATTCCCGGCATTGCGATGATTCCCTGGAGGTCATGGGATAACACGCTGAAAGTCAATATTATCCGTGTTCCAAAGCAGACCTCGCTGCTTCAGCATATGGCTTGGTGACTGCAAACATCTGTCGGGTTTTAGCGCTGAGATGTAGCCGAACTCAAATGGCCGTGCGTGTTTCGCTGGAAATAGTGGAGGGCTCTTCGTTTTTACCGCACTGCGGTGTTCGCTGGATGAGCCTTGGAGCCATAGCTACCGAAGCTAGGAGACACCATTTGCCATCAGCTCAAGGTGTGCCAGCTGTCCTTTCTGGTGACTCATATCTCTTCATGTCTGTCTCAAAGGGGTGTAGCTTCCCCCCCCGCTGGAGACAACATAGCACAATATAAATAATTATTCATATAATAATGATAATAATAATAATTCTCTCTTGCCATTGTGGAGAGCCACAGGGTAGCTGGTTTTTCTTTTAACCTTAAAATCATGAACCAATTAATTGCAAAGAAACCAGGTGCGGTGAGTTAACCATGTAATCAGCTGCTTTAATTGATCAGTTAAGCACCGATTAACAACGGAAATCTGCACCCCCTGCGGCCCTCCAAGGGAAAAGGTGAATACCACTGCCTTAGTGGATTCCAAACTGCTTACAGTAAACCCCAGGCTTTGTATCATCTGCAAATGTAACTATATGTAGTATAATGGTTAGGGAGCTGGGCTTGTAACTAAGAGGTTACAGGTTCAATTCCCAGCTGGGGCACTGCTGTTGTACCCTTGAGCAAGGTACTTAACCTGAATTGCTTCAGTCAAATATCCAGCTGTATAAATGCATTGTATGTAAAGAAATGTAAACTGTGAGTCACTCTGGATAAGAGCGTCTGCTAAATGCCTAAAATGTAAAATGTACTAACATCCCTATCAAGATCATTCATGTAAATAAGGAAAAGCAGAGGTCCCAGCATCGTTTCCCTACGGGCCTCCCCCGCCCACAGCCCACAGCCCCTAGGTCAGTTATGACCCCTCCTACTGTTACTCTTTGTATTCTACCTTGCATCCAATTTCGAACCCACTCTGAAAAAACCTCTCCTGTCATTTCTATTTTGTGGTATGAATTCATTTTGTGGTACCTTGTCAAAAGCTTTTTTGAAAGTACAAGTTTACAGTACACATATCATATCAAGTGCTGTGTACCTTCCTCAAGTTCCAGAACCTCTCAATAGTCCAGAAGGTTTGTTAGGCACAAACTCCCATGAAATAAAACATGTTGGCTATCCCTTAAGGTGCTATTATTTCCCAGGAATAATTCCAACCTGTCCATAATGATACATTCCAGTATTTTGTATGAGACGTAAGTTAGGCTGAGAGGCCTGTAGTTTCCTGGGTCAGTACGGTCCCCCTTCTTATATTGGAAATATACTACCTTGCTTCCTGTCATCTGGCATTTCTCCAGTGTTTCAAGGATCGCATAAAAATATCTGTCAGTGGTTTATAAATAATCTCCCCAAGTTCTTTCACTACTCTTATGCGCCATCTGGGGCGTGCTGCCTTATTTGTCTTCAGTTTTTAAATTTTTCTAGTACTTCTCCATCCCTTATCTCAATTAAAATGATTAAATGAAAATGATGAAAAACTGAGTTTTAGCAGGTGTTAATCATTGGCTAACTGTGATTGATTTTTGTGTCATCGGGGGAAAAGTGCACATCATTAAGTGTAGTATGTAAAAGGAAAGATGGTTGGCTTAAAGTCATTTTGGAGTTCCTGGTGGAGGAGTGCTTCAGGGAAAGAACTGAATGTCTAATCTGAGCAGCTGTGGAGAATCTTAAGAGATGTGCTGTGTCTGTCTCGCTGGTGTCAAATTAAAATGGAATCTGCCGTCTCCATTTGCCATTTGCCACTTACGTTGAAGTGAAGCCATTTAATTACAAGTTCCCTTATGGCTCAGTGGGGTGTAGAACTGCACAGGCAAGACTCTCCTTTTGCAACGACATCACAGAACCTGGAAACTTTCTACTGTACCCGAGGAAGCACCCGAGTGTTCAAATCCAAAGCGCAGTATATTGTGGGGATTTTTTTTTACAGTGAAATGTTGCTGAAATAATTGGCTTTGGAAGTGCCAGACAGCTGTGCGCTTTGTGTTTTAGTGCTGTTGCACTATTCTATGGCTTACAGTGCAGTGAGTGAATGTGAAATATGTTTACTTGCCTGTGGGAGTCTGCCTTGACTCTCCTCTGTATTTCTGTGGGCTAGTGCTAGTGCTAGCGCGAACCACGTGAGATGCCCAGAGTATTAGCTCAGCCTGTCACACTCTCTCTCTCTGTCCCTCTCCACGTTTGTGTGCCAGATGTGAGTTTCGCATTGCTGTGGCGAAGGCATTCCGTCCCTGCAGCGTCACACATGGGGAGACGTGTAATGCATTTACATCCGCACAGTCGCACATTCCTGTTTGTTTGTCGAGGCCCATTAGTCATCAGTTTGGCGAGAAGGGCCTAGCCCCCGCTCGGGCCAGCGATTAGATGAAGTTTGGAGCACCTCGTTGGAGCAGTTTTGTATGTCATTTCAGATAAAGAGGCACCAGGTAATGCCTTCTCCCCCCCCCCACCCAGAATGTTTTGGGGATTTTGGTGTCCTCCTATGACCTTTCCCCCCCCCACGCTGAGTTTGTCGGCGTGGAAATCACAATGGAATGCCATGTGCAAAGTCACTGAAAAGCCTGTTTCATAGACCCTCCAATAGGGCCATTGTTGTCCCCCCCGCCCGAATTCTGCATGGTTACGTCCATTAGTTCAGCATAACTTCACAACTAATTACAGATTATTTTCATCGAGTACCTGTGTCCCTGTAGCCTGTATACTCACTGCCAAGTCTGTTTTCATTTCTGCTGGCCCCTGTGGCATCTCCTCTGTTCTCCCCCCCCTAAGGGTAGTACTTTACATGAGGTTATGACGAGCCTTAAAAGAAACTAGCAAGATTTGAAGGTACTATTGACAGTGTGAGATGCTAATGTGCACAGGGCCAGTGGTGCACAGCATGAATTACTGTACGGCATTGATTAGCAGTGCTCAGTTGGAAAGAATCTGAATTCATTTCAAGGTTCAATTATTTGTATTAGGGAGATTGACCAGATGACCTGTCAGTTACGTAGGGCTGACGACTGTGTTTATTAATATATATTTAAGAGAAAGTGGTTATAGAGTAGAATGGGCTCCAGGTTACATAAGCTGGTAGTGATATGCCAATGTGCCTTGTAGTGGTATGCCAGTAGCTTATAGTGATTTTTCCATCTGTCTTGTTTTTACTCTTTAATTATTGCGCTTGGGAGCGTTCAGCTCATTTGTGGGTCAAGATATACAGATTGGAGAAATTGGCCATTCAATCCTGAGTAATAGGTAGCCGTTTCACAGTAGATCTAGCAAAAATAGTACCTAACTTAGTCTTTGACTACAAAAGTTGTGTCCTTCTGCATCACGGAGGAATGCTTTGGGGAAACTGGACGGTTGCAGATTGTAAAAGGTTACGTATGATCTGCGATACGTAAGCCGTGCTTGTTTGAATTCTTTCCTAATTGTGTTTTTATTTTCAGAAATATAAACCCGAGCCTGAAGGGCAGTGTGTGTTTTGCGTTAGCACCCTCGGGTTCTGGTCTGCCGGAGACGGTCACGTCTCGAAGAACAGAAGGTCTCTATTTATTTTCTTTATTTTTTTGTTTTCGGTTTGGAAATGCATCTCATCAGTGGTCGGATTGCGAAATGCTTTGGAGCAGATTTCTCAGTACCAGGAATGTTTTGAAAAAAATACAATAAGATTCAGTATGTGTGTGATGTGAACCGCGTCCTTGGTAACTGAAGGCTAAATGTGTTGGCGTTTCTGCTAGGGTTTCACACACACACACACACACACACACACACACACACACACACACACACACACACACACATACACACACACACACACACACACACACACACACACACACACACACACACACATACACACACACTTTCTCACACATGCACACACACACACACACACACACTCACACATGCTTCCCCCCACACACACACAGTTTGTCCCCCCCAACACACACACACACACACAGTCTCCCACACACACACACACACACACACACTTCCCCCCACACCACACACACACACACACACACACACACACAAACACACACACTTTCTCCCTCCCACACACACACACACACACACACAAACACACATGCTTTCCCCCCACACGCACACACACACACACACACAAACACACATGCTTTCTCCCCCACACGCGCACACACACACACACACACAAACACACACACTTTCTCCCCCCACACGCACACACACACACATATGGCAAAAGTAATGAATAGCGCCATAAGGCCATATCCTCCAGGGGGATGCTGGTGGCGGCAGCAGCCTGCACACACGCATTGGATTGTGGGATATGCTGCAGCAGTACGTAAGAGTGGTGTGTGCCTATTGACCTGTTAAAACCTTGGCAGTATATCTGTCCTGCTTCGAGTAAGGCCAAGGCTGTGTGCAGTATCCCACTTCTAACCCCAGTGCGGATAAAGTCCAAAAATAACAGCAGATGAGGTGAATAACATCACACAGAGGCTCTTGAAAGCTATCGACACATTCTGCAAGGCCGGTCCAGTCCTCTGAATAATTAAAAGCAGCCCCAGGCCTCAAAGAGCCCCTCTGTGGTGACTGCCCAGCCCCGTAGCCCCACCCCTGACAAATATTCCCACATTTCTCCAATCTGCACATTAAGGAAGCCAACCAGACGGTGTCCTTGTTTACCCCTTTTTCAAATTGAAATAAAACAAAAAGGAGCTATAGGCCACCTCATCACAAACCCATCTGTCTTCCTGACAAAAGGTGAACCCGCAAGAATTTCATTCTCATTTTCAAAATGAGCTCTGAATCCTACTGTGAAATTTGCCACCGCAGCTACAGAACGCATCAGATAGCAAAGGTTTGAGGCTAGACAGCACGATGATGTATGTGGAGATGACTGGGTGCATATCAGACCCATCCATCCTGCTGACACTGCTCCTAGGCTGGCACTTTGGGGTCCCAGGAGGGGCAGGATTTCAGGTTTAGGGGTTGTGTGTGTGTGTGTGTGTGTGTGTGTGTGTGTGTGTGTGTGTGTGTGTGTGTGTGTGTGTGTGTGTGTGTGTGTGTGTGTGTGTGTGTGTGTGTGTGTGTGTGTGTGTGTGTGTGTGTGTGTGTGTGTGTGTGTGTGTGTGTGTGTGTGTTGGATCTCAGGTTTGGGGTTGAGTGAGTGTGTGTGTGTATCCTCCATGGTGGGCCAGGCTGAGGTCTGACAGCAGGCCATCTGTAACTCTTTAACTTGGAAGAGTTCCCCAGTTTTGTCCGGGCCTCAGATCCCTGCTTGAGTTCCGGCAATGGATGGCACCCAGCGTCTACATCAGGTTCACACAGGTGCGATGTACAGAGGCTGTCCACCTCTCTTAAGATGCCCTGCTAGTCCGACATCACCGTCCACCGTACTGCTACTGCTCCTGTTCGGCTGAAACTGCTCACGTACCCTAGGCCTGAAAACAGGAATATCTCCTTCGGTTTTGTTACACGAAGCACAAGGATCAGAGAGAACTATCCCGAAGACGTTCCTAAACCCCCTCGTGCCTTTTTACACGACACTACTGACACTGAGCACAGGGATAATTGTGAAGTGTTTTTACAAAAATCACTCAGTACACTTTTGGTCAAGGGACTTGAGTGAGTTTTGGAAAAACACTTCAATTTGGTGAGATGGTGTTTTGGGCAACAGTTGTGTGTTTATTGTGACTGTGTAGAAACCGCAGTCTGCAAAGGGCACTACAGAGCACTTAGCCTCAGTTGCTGTACCTGCGCTCGCCAAACCCGCAGTACAAAACAAAATGCACCATTAAAAACCCAAGGCCTCAGCGTCTTGCTTAAGCCCCCACATGTTATTTATAGTGAGTCCTCTGGAGCTTCCAGCACTGAGTTTCTGACAAAAACAACTACAGGTGCATGAAATTGGATCAACAAGTGGGATTTATTCAACAACACAGATGGTTTAACTTAGTAAAGAAGACACGGAAAGGTGGATATTGGGAGATATCATGTCTAATATGCATTTTCAGACTGCTTTAGGTAACTAGTCGAGAAAATAGTGTTTCGAATAGGACAACAATCTCAATGTGACTTTTCAGAATAAAAAAGGTGGGACTTCCCTTTAATATTCATATTAATACTAGAAACTAGATTTCAAATACTATCCCTGGAAACACGTTTGGAATTATTTGTCCATAATGAACTTCATTTTCCCATCTGCGTGTATCGCAAATAGGTCTAGATTATTATGTACAGCTACCTGTTGTATTTTGGAAGTAGTTTGCTGGTGATATATATGGTCATGTTATTTGTATGAGGATACTGTTATGAACTATATAATATTGTGACAGACAGGAGCAATAAAAAGATTCTTATGGTTGCGAGTTGCATGGGTGTGGCAGTACACGTCATGAGAATGACATTAACCCGAAAGTCAAGAACCATCTGTTCCTATGACCGCTAACTCACTGCAAGTGATATTATACGTGTTTACTGTCATTTATTCTGGGGAAAACCTACTGCTTTTAAACTTCAGGTATAATGTATAGAATGTCATCAATTTAAAGTCTCTGAAAACTGTTGAGGATGGATGTCATCACATCATTATGAACTGTGAGTGCATGAGAGCTTAAAAAATAGCTTCAAAGAGAATAAAAATCAATTTCTGCACTACTAAAGGGCCATGTGAGGTACAAGCCTGGTTTTAGGTGGGGTTTTTTTATACAGCTTCAGCTCATGCAGGCAAAGAGGCAGTGATTCACCTTCCTGGAGATTTGATGAGCAAGACCATCTGAATCCTCCCTCCCTTCCTCTCCCTCCTTCCTTATGTGGAATATGGGAAAGGAAAGTGAAACGGTCGGGTGGCCCTGCGTGCGTTAAGTGCTAGACTCATGACTAAGGGAGCAGCGCGGCCAGAGGGAGGGAAATTAGCGGGCTGGTGCCGAGGGAACAGGGATGCCCTGGAGGAGGGGGGGGTAATGCAGGCACGCGGAGGCCTTGTGATCACTGATTTCCTCATGGGGGAAATGGCCGGTCAAGCTGGAGGAGCCATTACATCGTCTGGGCCCCCACCCTTCCCTCTGCCCGACTGCTTCATAATGCCTGATTATACAGAGGGCAGCTTCCCCTGTGTGTGGATGAATTTATGTTCCACACGCAGGAGGACAGACAGCACGGATAGACATTGTAGCAGGAGCTGGCCGGTATTCCATTATGGTAACATCCTTCCGGCAGGCTAAGCAAGGAATAAGAGCAGGTCCATCGCCTCGCTCCAGCTGTTTCTCCGAACAGACGAAGGGCTTCTTTTAGGTGTGTGATATCTGCAGTGCACCAGTTGCTGGTGAAGTGTCGCGCTTATATCCTTCCCCTGAGTGCATGGTATTGCAAATTGAAAGTTTGGCTGCATCCGCCCCAATAGCTTGGCAACTCAACATTTATTATGAGATGAGGCTGAAGATGAATATGCTTCACCGTTCTGCTTTCATCTGTGAAATTACCAAATTGCAAAACATTTCAAATGAATTTGTTTTGATTTATGGACAAGCAATACAGAAATGCATGCAGTTAGTACACTGTGGAGCTGAAGAGTTGAAGAGTTCTAAATATATATATAAGTTGTAAAATGAATAAATAAGTGTTGGTTTGGTGTTGGTCATCACTCTTAACTCCGATTGATGTCAGTTCGTGTTCCCTCAGTACAGTCTGTTACAGGTCACGCTTTGCTCCACCGTTTATTCTTTCAGCTAAGGGACCGGCAAAAGTTGTGTCCTTCAAAGTTTTTCCATGAACCTCTGCTTGGAAGAAGATTGAAATCGTAGCAAACGGACTCAAAGCTGGAACTGCAGGAGGAGTGCCTTACCAAACACACATACCAGTGTTTACACAGTTCTGTGGCATAAATATAAAACCAGGGGTAATGGGGGTGGGGGGAGGTACTTTGGGGAATTAATATGTGAGCCATTCACCCTTTCAGCCTGTGCTAGCCATTCAACGCTGGCAGGCTATTGATGGATTGCTTGATACTCCAGTAATGATCTCAGTGCCAGAACTTAAAACAGGCTTTCTGAACCAGTCACTCAGAGGTTTGTTTGAGGGAGAATCCTGTGAAAGAATGCTGTTAGCATCAGCTGCTCAGATATAGATTGCGTGTTATCGCTGCGGTTGTATCTCGCAAGTGTTCAGCTCGGACACGTGGTGCACTGTCCAGGTGGGGGGGTCTATGATTCCCTGCACCGAAGCGGGGGTGGGGGGATTTCGTGTCTCAAAGTGGCTCTGTGGAGGTGCGTACTTGTCCCACCAGCAGGGGCACACGCCACCCTATCTCAGCGTGTGTCACTGGGCGTTCTCCCATCCCAGCACTTCCTGCTGAACCCGGTCCCAAACGCCATCCCGTAAGAGCACGCGGCCCGGACGACGCTCGCTAACAAACGGCCGCGGTCTGACCGCGAACGCGCCGCGCTTGGACGGAAATTTCAAAGTGAGCTTTTCTCTCTTTTCTTCCCTGTGTTCTTCCCTCCGCTCGGCCTTCCCACTGAATAATTTAACACCTCCCCCTCCCATCCCCGAGAGGAGGCGCGCCTCTCTCCATTTCGGCAGGAACGTCGGGTGTCTGCTTCCGATCTACGCCCAGAACCATGCATGTCCCCTGCTGGGCCCCCCTCCACCCCAGGAGACAGACAGGCCACTGCAGCGCTTCAGCTCAGACTGAGAAACCATGCACCTCATTCTCCTTCTCTAACAACAAAGGGTGCTGCCCCTTTAAAGTGGGGAGTGGGGGGGAGTGGGGGCAGTATCCCCATCCACATTTCTGAGCTGCTGTGCTGAACGGGAGACTCTGGGATGTTGGGGAGGAAGGAGCTCTCAGAACACCGTGCCCTGGGGGTCGGTACTTCCTCCCGATAGCAATCTGAAAGGATTCTGCCACACGGAGTTCTCCACCAGCAATTGTAATTCCACAGGCATTGTTTGGCCATTCAAAAGCCGCTGCATTTTTTGCCTTGCCTACACACTTGATTAAAGGATCTCAGGGTGTGGGGAGGGGGGGGGGGGAGGAACACAAACGTTCCCTGAGCAGGATGTTGCGGAGAGGGTTTAAACAGGAAATTCATCACACATACCTCAGGACTGGGCTGAGCCAAATGTTAAGAATGACTCTTTTCCTTTAAATGAACAACAGTCTTTGGCAACGGGGAATGTCTTGACTAACCACCTCCCCCCCTCTCTCTTGAGAATTGGTTCAGCCCACCTCCTCCTCCTTTGTCCCCTCCCACTGGCCCTTTATGTTAATGAGGCGGTGACATCACCGGTAAATACATCGGCACTGACTGGCTGCTGATTAAATTACAACCTCCTACCTCCCCTCCCCTCTGCTGCCAAAGGTTTGTGAAAGGTGTGCAGTGTCTGAGAGAGTTCCATTCAGCGCAGGAGAGCAGAGTCTAGTGTATCCCTCTCTCTCTCTCTCTCTTTCTCTTTCTCTCTCTCTTTCTGCGGCTGTGCTGGTGCCAGGAAAGGACTTTTCTTTTTGCCTGCCCTGGAGGATTTCCCTGCAACTCTGCTGCTTGCGAGAGCAGCGTGCGCTTGTCTCCCGCAGGGGTCTGCTGGGAGAGGAGGGGAGGGGAGGGGGTTGTCTGTTTTGAACGGGGAGGAGGGAAAGAGGAACAATCAAGAGAAGCATGCTGCCGTGCTGAGGTCGAGTTCCACTGCGCTCTGGAGGCTGTAGCTACCGCGGGACACCCCCCTGGCTGTACCGTCCCGCCCGTCCTGGTCCTCGACTCTTCCCTGCCACCTCTCCTTTTTTTGGGGGGCGCTTTTGGACCGGATCTTCTCCTCTGGGGGACCCTGAGAAGGGGAACGTCGTATCCCTCCTTCCTTCCCCCCACCCCACCCCCCTCCTTTTCCCCCTGATTCTTTCCTGCTTTTGTTTGGGGCTGGAGGCCTGAGGCCGGTCGCGTCTCGGTCATGGAGCTGGAGCGGGCCTCGAGCCTGCCCGGACCCCTCACCCCCAGCCATAGCCCCATTCCCAGCCCCGTGCCAGGGATCTCGGCCCAGGCCGTTTTCAATTACAACCAGCTGGAGGGGCGCTTCAAGCAGCTGCAAGGTAAGGAAGCCCTTTTGTTTACGAGCGTTGCTATGAGAGGAGACCGGGCATCATTGTAAAAGATACGTAGGACTTGGGAGTTGAGAACAAGGGGTTCTTGATTGGAGGAACAATTTGGGGAGATCTTCCTTGTTTTGGCCGCATGCATGAGAGATTCAGCAACAGCCCCCTTGTCCTGTAGAGTTTACAGTGTTACGACATGCACGCATGAATGTCCAATGCAATATTAATCAAGTGTAGTGTCAGGGTTGAATTAAGATTGAAGATATTTGGGGGGAATTCTGAAAAAAAAAACCAGGGGTGAACGTGATTCTGAAGGGAGATGAATTTCAGACAGACCCCTGCACCCTGCCTTTGAGAAGTCCCCCCAACCCTCTAAGCCCCTCCCCGAAGCTCGGCCAGTGTGAAGGCTGCGCCGTGATTGGTTGGTCACGCGCAACAATAGCAGCTGGGGGAGGGGCCGGCGAGAGGGGTGTTTCCTCAAGGTGGTGTTTATTTCGGGGAGACCCTGATGTTGCTTTGTGTGAGGCGCGGAGTGTGAAAGGGCCCTTGTTCTCTGGGCTGCGTGACTCCCGCGACACGTTTGAGTTCAGAACAGACGGGACGGTGTCCGAGGGGGCGAGCCTACCCCCGCTCGCTGGCGGCCGCTCAGGAATCTTCCGGGAGGCTGAATCGGGGGTGGGCGGCGGCGGCGGTGGTGTGTTTTCTGTGTATTTGTTCTACCCCTGCGGACAGTGTGTTTAGCAGCGCTGCTGGTACGCACAAATCTCCCCCATATGTTCCGCTGGCTGTTTAAAAAAATGTATATAAATACGTGTGTTTGCATAAACGACGTGGAAACAGAGCCCCGTCGAGACGCCCACCTTTAACCGCGCTCCCCAGAAAACAACACGTCTGAGGTACTTTGCCATCGCTCGGCTGAGTTTGGCGTCGATAGAGAATAGGCGGTAAGCTGGAGCGGGCCGGGGTGGCCTCTCCTTGCATCCGAGCCTGTAGCCTGCCAGGGGTCATCTCTTTGTGGTGGTGAAACGCAGCAACGGAGACAGGGGCGCTCAGAGTGAGACGGGCAGCAGGTCCCCCCCCCCCCCCCCCTGACAAACCAGACTGGGACAGATGGGCAGAACAGGACAGGATCCAAACTTATATCCACCGTTATTAATCAGGGCTGTGTGTGTACGTGCTCGTCGCCCTGACTACCTGTGCTTATCTGAGCCCCATGCGCTGTGTTTGGTTTCTTATTGGCGCTCTGAAACCTTGGTTTCTGCGGCTCTTTTAAAAACACGGCGTGGGTTTGTTTCAGCTGCAGCTCAGTTTCCTGTCGTACCGGTGTTTGGCTGTGATCGGGCGTATAATTTCTTTCTTCTTCGAGGGGGGGGTGACACCGAGCGGTTTGTCACGTCAATCGTTTCCCTCCAATTCGCACCTCTCCGAGTTCATTAGCGCCGCTCTGACAGAGTGCCGCGCGGAAGGCTCCGGATGCTCCAGCAAACTGCCGTCGCTCAGCGGTCGCCGCAGTCTGTCTCTGTAATCCCCCTCCGCCGCTCAAACGAACCGTCGCTGCCAGACCTCACAGCAACATGACAAATTCCCGCCATCCAGCTCGGGGCAAATAAACATTCCTCAGCAAGTGTGCGAGCGTCTATATCCAGTCAACTGTTTGACTTGGTGGTCTGCGCTGTAAACGTTGACCATGTATGCAGTATAGTTCATCACATAAGTACAACAGCAGGACCAGCATGAGGTACATCTGCTTGGAACGCCCACCTCTAATCTTTGTGG
Organism: Aldrovandia affinis; assembly: GCA_029706075.1. NCBI lineage: Eukaryota > Metazoa > Chordata > Actinopteri > Notacanthiformes > Halosauridae > Aldrovandia > Aldrovandia affinis. The sequence goes on from JAINUG010000213.1 coordinate 663,221, forward strand.
AGAGAGAGAGTGAGAGAGAGAGAGAGAGAGAGAGAGAGACCGACAGACAGAGAGAAAGAGAGATTCACACTTGGATGGTGAAATCTATATCTCCAGAGAGTATGGCACGGTGAGATGAGAAACTCATTTGTATGATAATGTTCAGCATTTTTCCCACTAACTAGTTAAGTCTCTTAGGTAATGAGGGTCAGGTTTTGTGCCGCAGGTCAAGTTCTATGATTGCGCTCATCTCTGCCTCAGTGGAACTGCTACATTACGATGTTTTTTGTTTGTTGGTTGGGACTTTGTCCTCTAATAGAGTTTGTTGCTAGTACCATGTCTCTTTTGGCTACGTTCAAGTAGAAAACCCTATTTTCTATTTCTATTTCACTATTTCTAGATAATACTATTTTACACTCCCTTTCAGCATTAGTTAGTTAGTTAGTTTTATTGGCAATTTAAAAAGAAATAGATATACACAATGTGACACACATACACTTGATACATGACATCACATTAATGCACACCACAAATTGCAGAGGATAACACAAAAAAAGTTGGCAGACGCTGACTTATTTCCTTATTGTGGTTCTCTGAGGAGAGATTTGTGTATTTGAAGGTTGAGCGTGAGGCTGAAACGTGACTACCTCCACGTACCCCACAAGGAAACATTCCTCAGCTGTTTTCAGACCATTCATCCAGAATGTCTGGCGACCCCACTGCAGGCTTGGGGAGGGGGGGTGAATCTCAGAGCACCTGATGGACGTGCTGCTCCCGCTTTTACCCTCAACTGGGCAACTAAGAAATGATGTCATGACGAAGGGCCGGGTGTCCCAGACTCCCTGTGGCAGGCGTCCTGAACAGAAACCGCTAAATCACGTCCCGCACCCCCTGTTGTTGTTCATGGCCTCACATTTGGTCCTAATATTTACTTCAAAATTGTAATGGTGTTAGCACACACATTTCATGAAGTATGTTTCAAATATAAACACATTTTCAAATATAGCCACACTCATTTTCCAGCATAAATCAAATCCAATCAAATTTCACAAATGAATTGTCACAAAACACTTAACAGAAGGAAACCCAGGCCTAGACCCCCCCAAAAGCAAGCCTAAGGTGACAGTGGCAAGGAAAAACTCCCTTGATACTACACATGCAGGCATTAAGTTAACTTATGTTATTTCTTTCACAATTAGTGTTGTTTTACAATACTTATGGTTTTAAAAGAGCTGTGCTTGGAAAAACCATGCAGTGATCAATTGTGACAAGTACGTGTCCAGGTGTGGTAAAAAAAACTTCTAGCAAAGATGGGCTTCTGTCATTGGCTGAGCAGTGAGCGGCCACGGTTCTGTCATTGGCTGAGCAGTGAGCGGGCACGGTTCTGTCATTGGCTGAGCAGTGAGCAGGCACGGTTCTGTCATTGGCTGAGCAGTGAGCGGGCACGGTTCTGTCATTGGCTGAGCAGTGAGCGGGCACGGTTCTGTCATTGGCTGAGCAGTGAGCGGGCACGGTTCTGTCATTGGCTGAGCAGTGAGCGGGCACGGTTCTGTCATTGGCTGAGCAGTGAACGGTTCTGTCATTGGCTGAGCAGTGAGTGGGCACGGTTCTGTCATTGGGGAGCAGTGAGGCACGGTTCTGTGATTGGCTGAGCAGTGAGGGACTTGTCATTGGCTGAGCAGTGAGCGGGCACAGCTGTCATTGGCTGAGCAGTGAGCGGGCAGCTCCACAGTGAACATAAACGGTTCATGGTCACCTTCAGTTAAAGTGGGACTTGCACAGGGTGCCAGCTGTCAGGTGAGCCAGCTCCACAGTACTGCATGGTCACCTTCAGAGTGTGAGGGGCCGTCTCTGCTCAAGGGAAAGCATACGTGCTCTCATCCATTTAACAGGTAGAGCATATCAGTGCAGCTTTGCCTCGCATGCTTTGCTGTTGGGGCGTCAGTGGTGCTTTCTCAGCTCCAGGTTCTCCCAGGGCTCAAGTATGCCCACTCACAAACAGAAACACCTTGTGTATGTATGCTAAACCCCATCATTTCCCATCTATATTTTAAACACAAGTCTAACAGTATTACTCTGTATGACTCCATGTAATGACAGTGAATTGACGTTATCCATTTAATCGTATCCAGAACATTGTGTTCTGCCATCATGGATTTGGTACAGTATAATGGTATTTGGGAAACTGTCATATCAGCACAATGGTTTCCTTTTGTTGGTGCACTGCATGTGCGTTTATTAGCTTGGGAGGCAGACCACGTGTTACATGGGCGTAGTTAAGTAGCTACTGGTGTTGCTCTATTTTTCTTTTTGCTCTCATGCTGATTCATTAACACGTAATAGTTTTTTGTTTGTGAGGGATAATGTGATTATTATAATTAATGTGTGCAGAACTGAAATGGAGACTGGAGACGTTCTGTCATAGTTAAAAAAAAAAAATATATATATAGGGGCCTCCGGGTGGCATAACTGGTAAAGGCACTCGCCCAGAGTGCAGGTTACCCATCGCCAGCCCCTCTCTGGCCAGGAGTCTCGTTTGGGGGTTGTGATTGGCTGTCCGTCCCAGGGGGAGGGGAAAGGGAAGCCGGCATGAGCTCACCACGTGCAAAAGTGGCTCTGTGTGTATTGGAGTTACGGGCTTGGCAGGTTCCTTCTCAGAGGGCACGGTCCGGCGACTTTGTCACTGCCAGTCCCAGAGTTGCGGCCGGCGAGCTCATAGTATGAGGGAGGGACAGCAGAATTAGGAGGAGGGTACAATTGGCTACCGAATTGGGGGAAAATGGGAAAACATCTGACATAAAAATGACACATAAGAGTGGCCCTTTAAAGCCTACACCCAGAAATTTTGAGCTTTTTTTTTTTTACTTGGAAGTTAGGAAAAATGTGAAAAATAAAGGTGGAATATTTAATCTGATTTAATGTTTAATTTCAGGCATTTCAAGGCGACATTTTTGAGACGGGGTGTAGACTTTGAAAAGGGGCACCTCCAGATCTATATGTATATAGATATGGAGGTGACATTGGCGCTTTTGATGTAGCTGTGAAAGAGAAAGAACAGCCATAACAACGAAGCAATGACAAAGGGCTTAAGACCGGACACAGAGAATTTTGCACTTATTCAGTGCCAGAAAAAAAAGTGAGACATTTTTTCCAATCAGTGGAATTGTAAGGACATTTACTTTTAGAAAGGGGATCTGAGCCCTGCAGTGATTGGTCTGTGGATGTGTGGCTGAACCGCTGAGATCCTTGTCTTCAGCATGAGAAAATAGTTTTTACAGCCAGTGGCTGTTCATATTGAAGTGTATGCACAGAAAAGTATGAAAAGTCCAATGGTGACGGTGCATTCTAAAATACTGATTCTGCAGCTTGTTCTTGTCACTCAGACCCACTGCTGGCAGTTTTGTCACTGAAGTAGAACTGTCCGTTGATCACAGAATGAAAATAAAGGAAGACCGAGGTAATTGGTTCTGAACAAGACGCCTACATTTTGAATCGTGACATTTACGGTCGTAAATGTCACATTTATTGGCATGGTCTATAGGATTGCGTCTGGGTTTGAATCAGTACAGACATTGAGACACCCATCACGGGCCAGCAGCACTTTCACAGAGAATGAGGAGCCCTGGAAATTCGAGATCTTAAGTGAAGTGGAACGCTTACCGACCCCCTTTATCTCCCTGTCAGTTTCGATGTTGAGCCAATTACAATCTGGCATTTTCTCATCAGCGGGCCCGTCGGACAGGAAACGGGCCAATCAGCATGCAGGCTCCTGCTGGGCATCTTGTGAAATGATGAGGTCATGGGATTACTTTCATAATCCACAGTAATGCTGGCGACATAATCACTTCTCTCTGGAATGCATAGTGTGTTAAGACACTTTCACTATCGGCATTGTTTAGGCGCTGTCAAGAAAACATTACACGCAAAAAAAAAAAAAAAAAAGCACTTGGCTTCATGCATGATTGGAACTTTTAGTCACAGTTAAGTTTTGCACACATTTTAATCCTAACACAGTTAGAATCGCACGAAGCAGACACATATTTCATGACATGACATGACAAGGAACATCATATGGCAGTTCTTAGATTTTTAGTTTTTCTCTCATTTGCGGTCTCATTTTTGTCTCCAATTATTGATTTGCAGAACAACAACGTTTATTTGTAAAGGTACCGTTAATTGTAATCAGATAAGATACCACATCTGACCTTTCACAAATATATATATTTTTAAATATATTCTCACGTTAAAGCAGCATTTGGTCTATGATTGTATTAAACTGTCGTGAAGTGTTGAACAGACTGCTTGACCTTCAGATTCCAAGGGTAGCACTCAAAACAGAACCACAGCACCAAGCAAACACCTTTTTGGTGTCTGCGTGAAGCACAATCTAAACAAATATATGAATTCCTCCCTCCACAGAAGCATGGATCCATGGACCTTTATATTTCTGGTATGATGCAGCTGCATTGTACAGTTAAATGTTCCAAAAAGACACGTTTATTAGCTGTGTAATATTCCTGCAAACTCCTGCAGATCCGTGCATTTGCATGCGTGTGTGTATGTGTGCGTGTGTACCTGGGTGTGTCTGTGTGTGCGTGTGTAGGTGTGTGCGTGCGTGCGTGCGTGTGTGTCTGTGTGTGCGCGCCCTGCTTTTTGATAGGGCCGGGGGTCACGTCTGCGTGTCTCTCCAATTCGGTAGCAACGCAAAAGCCCCCACTTCCAGACGCTTCCTCGCCCTCCCCTCCTTTATTGGAGACAGATGTTGGATGTAACGAGCCTCCCCACCCCCCCAAGCATTCCACCACAGCCCCCGAAACACCGCCGGGCCTGTGGACGGACCACGGCGTCCCAAGCCGGGAGCCTGGGCCTGCTCTGACCCTAAAGAGTGTGCACAGTCTCTGCTCCAGCACTTTTCACTCCCAACTTTCTCAAACTTTCCCAACTCTCTCAAAGTGTCTGAGAGGGGCGTGGGCCCTGGGGACACGATCCCTTCCATAATCCTCCTTTGTTTGGTGGTGGTGGTGGTGGTGGGGGGTTCTGTTTAGTCTGCGGGAAATGGAAATATAGCTCACAGAATTCTTTATGTTTAGATGCATAACACGGCGCTTATTAAAACAATCGTTTGTTTTGCGTCTTCTGAGCTCTCGGGATCTGCGTCTGGGGTGTTGTTTGGTTGCGCAAGGTTTGCAAAACGCCCTTCCTGCTGGCCTTTGAAATTGTGCGTAGAAGAAAAAAAATGGTTGTGTACACAAAACAGAAGCTTGACGATGCTGTTGCCGTCGCTCGGAAAGCGCAGCCGGTTTTGCACTTTGTCACTTTTCCTTGGAAAGTTAAAAAAAGCACTTCAAACTTCCTTTTAAAAAAAAGGAACTTCCTAATATCGGTGCACTACAACTTGACCTGTTTTGTGTTAAAGATCACAGTGACGAGGCCCTGTGCTGGTTCTCTGGTCTTTGGGTTCCGTGGTTCTCACCTAAATGGAAGGAGATGGGACACAAAAGGAAAGGCGTCCGTTTGCTTTAGAAAGGCCGATTCTTCCTTCTTCCTCGAGTAAAATGGCCCGTATGTGCCCTGAGCAAATTTGGGATTACTGTGGAACTCTCCCTCTTTGTACCATGCCATTTAGCCCCTTAGTAGTTTCAACTCTGTCTGGCAACCAGTTACTCAGACAAGCCAGTCTTTTATTAAAACCATAATAACAGCAATACGTTCCTCGAAAGGGCTTTGCTCTAAAGGACAGCAGCAATCAGAAGCGAATGTTTATTTTTCTGCTACAGGGTAGTGGTTCAAACATTTTCTTTCTTGTTTCGGAGCTGCCGATGAGCCCCCCGTTCAGCGCGTCTCCGTCTGATCACTAATCTCACGACTCTGATGTGGATATCCACACCCTCTACGAGTTCCTCTACGCCAGCTGCTGTCCGTGCGCCTGGAGGACAGTTTTCTTTTAATGTGTAAAGCTCTGAAAATTCCGCTTTGCACGGTGGTGCAGTGGATAGCACTGTCGCCGCACAGAAAGAAGGTCCCGGGTTCGACTCCCGGGCCGGGGGCCTTTCTGTGTGGAGTTTGCATGTTCTCCCCGTGTCCGCGTGGGTTTCCTCCGGGTACTCCGGTTCCTCCCACAGTCCAAAGACATGCACGCTAGGCTAACTGGAGAGTCTAAATTGCCCGTAGGTATGACTGTGTGGGTGTATGTGTCCCGCGATGGATTGGCGATCTGTCCAGGATGTATTCCTGCCTCTCGCCCCAATGCATGCTGGGATAGGCTGGGATAGCCCCCCCTATGACCCTGACCAGGAATAAGTGGGTTAGATAATGAATGAATGAATTAATTCTGCTTTTAACTTCACTAGGCATGGGCAGACTCCTGAGTGCGCGGTTCGTCCTCTCGGCCGAAGGGAGAGCGAACACTCCCTGGCTTTTCAGGCGGCCAGATTCGCCGGTGGAACTTTCAGTTTGCTCTGTGTGTGCGACCGGGGGAAATGATTAACAGAGCGGAGCGCTGTGGACGTGAAAGAAACGCACGCCCTCTCTTTTATTTTCTCTCTTATGGCCTGGGATACTTAAATGGCGTTTAATGTCCATTCTCTTTGCCTTTCAGGCACCGTGCCTCTCTAATGAGCTGCTCTGTTGTCTCAGGCGTAACGTTCACCTGAGGGGAGCACGCTCTGTGTCTCTGTGTCTCTGTGGCTCTGTGTCTCTGTGTCTCTGTGGCCCTGTGTCTCTGTGTCTCTGTGTCTCTGTGGCTCTGTGGCTCTGTCACTCTGTGTCTCTGTGTCTCTGTGGCTCTGTCGCTCTGTGGCCCTGTGTCTCTGTGGCTCTGTGTCTCTGTGGCCCTGTGGCCCTGTGGCTCTGTCACTCTGTGTCTCTGTGTCTCTGTGGCTCTGTGTCTCTGTCGCTCTGTGGCCCTGTGGCCCTGTGGCCCTGTGGCCCTGTGGCTCTGTCACTCTGTGTCTCTGTGGCTCTGTGGCTCTGTGTCTCTGTGTCTCTGTGTCTCTGTGTCTCTGTGTCTCTGTGTCTCTGTGGCTCTGTGGCTCTGTGTCTCTGTGTCTCTGTGGCTCTGTCTCTGTCTCTGTGTCTCTGTGTCTCTGTGTCTCTGTGGTTCTGTGGCTCTGTGTCTCTGTGTCTCTGTGTCTCTGTGGCTCTGTGGCTCTGTGGCTCTGTGTCTCTGTGGCTCTGTGTCTCTGTGGCTCGTGCTGATTGGAGGCCGGGATGTCATTGGGAGCTTCGTTGAAATTAGACCGATGACGGGATGCTTCATTTCTGAAGAGATTATTCCTGAAAGGGGGGGGTGGGGTTCAGCATAATGGGCCTGTGGGTTTATTAATGTCGCCCCTTCGCATTTCTCCTGCCTGTTTGTCCTTGGGCGGCAGCACAGGGTGTGCAGGATGCGGGGAAGTTATCGATAACAAAAACACCGCGAGTGAATTACGCTCATGTCCGAAGATCGGGGAGGAAGCTGCGGGGACGGGTGGAAGTCTTGTCACCCTGCGCCAGAAGGAGTGTGTGACCTCTCGGACCCTCATTGTTCTGCCCCTTGGACGTTTGGGGAAGGACATCCTGAGAATGACGGCTCGCCGTGCCCTGCCAGATTCCAGAATGCACAGGAATCTGAATCGGAATTTTCCAACCGGGACAAACCAGTAGTGTCCAGTAGTATCCAGAAACATAACAAATCCACCTCGTTTGTAATATTGGCATCGCTCGGGTCTTTATGCCACTAACAAACAAACGAGCATGACCCGTCAGCATAACATTTCAGTAATAATAGCAATGGCAACTAGTAATTGCATTTACTTGGAACCTTTCTGAGATTACATGGAATCGATAGAAAGCGATGACGAGGAACGAGTGCATTGATCTGCGGGCCTCAGGAGGGAAGAGAAGTGTGTGATACCTGGGTATCCGAGCTGTCCATTGTCACTCGTCCGATGAAGGCGTTTCTCTCTGTGCCGTTTCACTGTTTCCAGGGGTGGCCATGTTTGCTCAGTGATATCGCTGATTGCCTAACAAATAAGCATGCTTGTAGTTTGCTGTCGATAAAACTGTGAGGTTCCAGTGGTACGGACCAGACCTGGCTGAGGAAAATGGTTATCCTATTCTGTGACTCTTTGTGGCTCTGTGTGGCTCTGTGTGGCTCTGTGTTGCTCTGCATGGCTCATTTTGTTCTGTGTTGCTCTGTGTTGCTCTGTGTGTCTATGTGTTGCTCTGTGTGTCTATGTGTTGCTCTGTGTGTCTATGTGTTGCTCTGCGTGGCTCATTTTGTTCTGTGTTGCTCTGCGTGGCTCTGTGTGGTTCTGTGTCGCTCTGTGTCGCTCTGTGTGGCTCTCTGCGGCAGCCTGTCTTGCCATCTCTGCTCCACCAACTTTTATAAATAAGCGCCGACCACAAGGCGCAGTCTGGTAAACTAGTGGTTTCCTGGAGATATCGCTCTTCTTACTGTAGCAATGTAAGATTACGTGCGCACATGCACACACACACACGCTCACGTACGCACACACAGACACACACCTGCATGTACACCCCCACACACACACACACACACACACACACACACACACACAGTTATACACATTCATACAGGATTTCCTTCAAGAGGAGGGTGGAGCTTCTCAGGCTTGCAACAGGCGAACAAAGTCCAAGTGTGCAAGATGATGGTTGTTGTCGCCCCCCTCCCCCTGGCACACACTGTGGCCGTCGGAGAGCAGGCAGGAAGCCCGGGGCGGGGAGGGTGACGGGGGCCACAGAGAGACACACTTTTCCTCTGCAGGCGCTAGTTCTGTCCTCACAGTGCAAGGACGGGATCGTTTCCCGTCAGCATGCGAACACAGTGCTCCTGTCACTGAGGTAGACACTGTGGAATGTGATAAAAATAGCGAACACATTGAAAGATCCGTTCACACAATGTTACGTATTGAAACGTATTGTATCTCGGTTGCACGGATTACACCATGAGTGAAATTGGATATTTAATCACATAGATGGCACACCGTGATGAACCCTACATTCTAATGAACATCGACTCACTTTTTGCGAAAGCAGATATTGAAGAGATTTTAAGAAAATGCTAACAAAGTGAGTTGTTTTTCTATATGCAAAACATTTGGGGAAGGAATGTCAGTGTTGTTGAGGGTGATAAACAGTTTTTAATGACTCTGTCCTTATTTAATTGTTCCCTCACGTGGGTCTTATTTAATCTCTGCCATCCTCATGGATTGAGCTGGTAGTGTGTCCTGTGATATGTTATTCATCACTTTTATCAGTATTTCTTAGGATATAGGTGTAGTGTCTTATTTTTTTAAATGCAAAACCAAAAACACAGCATATAAAAATAAGTACATCAATTAATGTGTGACAGATAGGTCTGCAAAATAGGTCTATTTATCATAGATGCAATATAATCTATTATGAATCTCTCACATCCATTGTGCTAATACTTGCATATTTATTTTCGCGAGCCTGTCCACAGGGAGGTGAAGTATAAAAACGTGGTGCAGGGACAGCGATTCGTGTCGGACACATTGAGCGGTTCAGTCCGGCCGAGCCAGAGGAGGTCTTTGTTCTTGCAGCTGTGGTGACAAAGAGCCCAGAGGTGAAGGTCACACACCACGACCACGACTTAGCCACCGTTCTATACACCACTCACGGCCCTGTAATGGATGCACGTAGACTGTTGTTACAGTCAGCCTAAAAATACCCGTCTGGTTGATTCAGCATCATCGATAAGCCAAGGGGCAGTAATTTAACACACGTGTGCTATTGAGACGTCGCCTTAGATTGAGTGCGAAGGAAAGAGTTGATTCAGTCGCGGGACACGTAGCCTGTCGTGCTGCTGGTGAGCGCGACGGTTAACACCGCTCACCGGTCTTTGCGTCTGTTACTTGACTGTTGGAAAATTTGACTGCGCACAATAATAAGGCCAATTTAAAAAGGTATTTGTATGAATGGTCGTTGTGATCACATTGGGTCGGGATGCAGTGTGGCGTGGTGAATGTTCACTCTCTGAGCGTGTGCACCTCTCGTGACTGACAGGTAACCACTCCCGTGCAGGTGGGTGGGGCTGCGTCCGTTGCCAATGGCGATAGAAATGCCTTTCGTTGGTACTAGCCGTTTTATTTTCCTCCCCCCCGCCCCGCTTCCCCAAAAGCACCTGTGTAAAGCCCCTGCCAGGTGAATTTCCCAGAGCAGGGGAGCGTGCGCTTTGAGAGTTTCTGTATGCCTGCTGAGGCCATTGTCTGAGGCTCTGCCAGCCAGAGAGAGAGAGAGAGAGAGCGCATTGTTATTCTTCATTCCAGCCCATTGTGTCGCCGATGATTACTAATTAACTGGGGGAGAGCGCTTTCATTTTCTCTGCGTGAGTTCAGTTTAGCAGACTCGCTCCGTAACAGCGTGAGTAGACATAATAATAATATGTTTGAGACTTTTTCGGTGGCACGTCGTTGTTGGAGTCAGTCTCAGTGGTGAATGGGAAAGAATAGAGGCTGTATAGTTTGCACGATCTGAATTCTTTGCTGCTGTCACATGGGGCTGCAAACTGGATTTCAGGCATACGTGTGTGTGTGGGTGGTGGGGGCCGTGCACAGCCTGGTGTTGGCTCGAGGGGGGCGGGGAGGGGGCTGTGACAGCATGTGATTATATTTTCACCTGTCACGACGCAGTGGAGTTGGCATTTACTGCTGGCTGTCTCATCTCTTAATTAACACAGCTGCTTTTAGGCCTCCAGGACACAAGAGGGAGCCGAGCTGCTGCAGAGGGTCTAGGTGGGGGCCGAATGTGTCACAGTTATAGGGGTGATGACTGTGTATGCCTGCAAACTATATCGAGGCAATACCATGACACATCACAAGCGCCGGGGGTCAGTTCCACTTCAACTCAATCAATTCAGAAAATGAACGCCCATAATGTCCTATGAGGGTTTTTCGATCCTGAATTGAAATGGAATCGACCCTAACTCTGCAAAGGCGAAGGCACAAGCGTGGCATGTTGAACCCGGTAAATGAAATCAGAGACGGGGCCTGGTGTCCTCAGGGTTTTAGTATCTGAAGCGGATTGTTTTTATTTGGGAAGCCGCCCTTCCGCCCCCAGGGTCCCCCCCCCCCCCAGGCTGAGGGTGTGAGATAAAGACTCCTCTGTCCATTATCGATGCTTCCTTTTTCCTGTTCTGCTCATCAAGGGCAAGGTGCCCTCTCTCTCACGTCCCCCCCCCCCAGCCCCCACAAGGAAATGGTGTTTACCAACCCACAGGACATGGCCCAACCTCACCCCTTTTCCTGTGTTTAAATCTGTTATTTATTAATAACTTCTCGTATGTTTTGCCGCTCTTTTCGGTGGCTTCTGTTCTTTGATCGAGGTGTGCCGGCGGGTGGAATTCGGTGGCACAGGTCAACGTGCAGTTCACCGCCAAGCCATCTGCCTGTTGATTTAATGAGAGGTTTCGTTTGTTGTAGAAATGGTTGGCGGTCAGAATTTGACGCGCGCTACCCACATCAAAGTGCCACAGAAAAGCCCAAACCCACACGCGCGGCTGTATTTTTGTTAAAGACCTGAGATTGGATTGTGTCGACCTTCAGTTTAAAAAAAGACATGTTAAGCTTTAAGCGAGGACTGATTGGGGCTACCAGTATTTTAAATGGACTTTGGCTTTTTTTCAATTGCACAAAACAGCCCTAAGGTACAAAATCTTGTAAGATAGCATTGTCTGTGTTAAATCAATATTTAATCAGGTTGCCCCGTAAAGTTAGTAGCAACACTGATGGCGATTTAATCACTGTGATTACTTGACTCTAATCAAAACCAGGTGCACACCCGGCATTGGCAGAGCCCGTAATCTCACAATCAGACAATCGGGGCTGAACAGACTGGGGAGGAAGAGTAGATGAGCTCTGTGCGCTTTGTGTAGCGCAGAGATGACCGTGTCAAACTCCTGCCTGGGGGAAGAAGCTGCGTGTTTGTGCGACGATAAGTCCAGAAATCTGGCTCCTGGACAGGAGGGGGGGGGCAGGGGGGGGGGGAGAACAGTGGTTCTATTGTCTGGGGTGCCCCAGCAGCACGGCGATGGGAGAAGTGCCCTCTGCATTGCAACGCTTGTTGCTGCCTGGGACGTCATGTGACTGTGCCCGAGGCAGGGGGCGGGGCCTGGCCTGATGAGCCGGCCTCCCCTGTGGTGGGGGAGGGAGGGGGGATGGGAAGGCTGGCGCCGTGCGCTGGTCTGGGAAAGGGGATTGATCCTCTACGGACCCGAACGCTTTGATCCGCTTGGCTCCGGTCAGCCCGCTCCGTTTAAATCGACGCTGAACACTCGACGTTGAATCAAAGCTCGAACGCGTTCCCCGTTTGGCCCCGCGGCTGATAGTAATGGCTGTGGCAGAGCTGCCACTTCTTTGCGGCAGAGTAGTGGCGCATTAGCGGGTTGGGATTTGCCGCTTGGCCGTTCACTGCTGCTTTTCACAACCTCAGAAAAAAACCGTCATCCTCTTGCGGTGCCGTGCCCTGAGGGCGAAATTGCGAAACTTCCCTAAAAAGACAGATTCTCCTCTCCAACGGCCTGTGAGTCTGCCTAGTGAGCCCGCCTAGCCCTGCGGCGTTGGGCTGATCGTCGATGTCGAGCTGACGCCGCTCTCTCCTGGCCCTGGAGCACGGGGGGGGGGGGGGTTATTTACCGGCTGCCCAGCAGGGAGCGAGGGCCCGGGTGCGAAGGTGCTCCATCCTCCACAGGAAGCCGACCCTCTTAAGCGAGGCAGCGGGGGTCCAGCGTGTCCTCCGGCGCCAGCGTCTTCCGCTCTGAGCCCGACCCTCTGAGCGGAGTTAATGTGTATGGGACAGGGGTCAAGGGTCAATGAGCCCGGCAGTTTCCAGGGACCCGGTGTTCTGTGTTGTACACGACTTTACCCTTGGGTTTGCCTGAGCCCATTGTAATATATTAATAATATACGCCATTTAGCAGACACTTTCATCCAAAGCGACTAACAGTAGTGAACGCATCATTTTTTTCTCCAGTATACAGTATGTGGTCCCAGTGGGGATTGAACCCACAACCTAAGCGCTGCCAACGCCATGCTCTACCTACTGAGCCACACAGAACCAGCGTGTTGTGGCAGAACTGGGCGCCTAAGGGATGCAGATCCACCTCATTGTACGCATGCTTTCTAAAGCAGTTTTACTGACAATGGCAGAAAATAAAATACTCTTTAAGAGACGATAAAGCAACGTGACATGTTTTAGGCTTTTATCGTCAGTGGTTTTCTGCCAATCCCTTACATCTGTCTGTCGAGAAAATATGCTGTAGAAAATATGCTGTAGAAAATGTTTCATTCAATAGTGAAGCAAAGAACAATTGAAATCCAAAGCTTGCAAAATGAATAGGCCTCAAAGGGAACATTTGTGATGATTGTAAGCCCCGGCTCCCAATCTGACGGGTTTGTGCCCCCCCCGCGCGGAGCCTGGGAGCATAAACAGGATGGTCGCGCTGTTTCTCCCACTTTGTGCTTCGGGAGGAGAGAAAGTTTACATCCAAGGCCACACGCTCCACTCCAGTGACCTCACAGCTGTGGTGTGTGAAAGTTTGCCTGCTGCTTACCTCCAGTGTTCAAAGCTTTCGTATTTGACGTATATAGCATGTATAGCAGGATCGGATTGCATGCATATATAGTGCCTTTTATCTGATGACCTCAAAGCGTTTTACACTGAAGGGGGAAGCTCAAGCATCGTCCATGTGTAGCACCGTCGCTCCCATTCCCCTGGTGCACAGAAGCACAGAGGAGGAGAGAGAGCTGGCCCTTTTGTGCCCAATGTTCAGTTTATCGGTACAGGATGTGAAAGTGATGGCTGCCCTTTTCCCCCTCTCTCCCCAGACGAGCGTGAGGCGGTGCAGAAGAAGACCTTCACAAAATGGGTGAACTCGCACCTGTCCCGCGTGTCCTGCCGGATCACCGACCTGTACATGGACCTGCGCGACGGCCGCATGCTCATCAAGCTGCTGGAGGTGCTGTCCGGAGAGAGACTGGTGAGTGTGAGGGGCCGGGCGGGGCGGAGTCTGGGCCCCAGGTGGGGTGGAGTCTGGAGGCACGGAGGGTGGGGTCTGGCAACCGGGTGGGTGGAGCATGGAGAGATGGTTAGTGTGTGGCCCAGGGCCGGGTGGAATCTGGGGCCCAGTAAAAACTAGTAGCTATTTTGACCTTCTCATAATTGTAACTGAAGAGGCAGTGAAGTGCAGCTATAATTCCTTTAGGGATCCACATATTTGGCTTCTCGAGCAATTCATACGGATGGAAGCCCAGCCAAGTAAATACCCTTTCTTTTTTTTGCAACAATTTTTTTTACTACCACCCTGGGTGATGCTGAGGCTAAATGTGCATCATCCTGTGGAACTTCAGGCCACAGTCGGCACTAGCACAGTCAGGATTAAATTCTGGGCTGTGGGGCACCATCACTACACCAAGGGCGAGTGTTTTAGCTGATCAGTGTCCTTTCTAATCAAGACACAATGGCGCAGGCTGGGAGAGCGGTACATTAGCTATGTGTAACCAAGGTGTTTGCTCTTTAGTATTCTCGGCTACTGCGTCGATTCCTAAAGCCTCTGATTAGATATCTCACCGAGTGTGTAAATAAAGGAGGGAGAGAGTCACATGACTCACTGTGCTGTCGTCCGAAAGGGCGCCTCTGGGGCTGTGACTGAGTGTGGGGACAGTACGTGGAAGTAGCCGGAATCTGAAAATAAGCGTTAGAGCTCGCTCCCCTCAGCCCCATGACCTCGGAGAGGACGCGAGTCGCCCGCTTTTAGTTTGGCGCTGGTCAATGTGTAACTCCGCTTGAGTTTCAGCACAATGTCAGCAGACTGCACAAGGGCATTGTCAGGGTTGTGTTACACAGACACTCTTGTGTAGCACAGAATCTCTCTCTCACACATAGACACACACACACACACATACATTCTCTCTCTCTCTCTCTCTCTCACACACAGACACACACACACATTCTCTCTCACACATACACACACACACATTCTCTCACACACAATCTCACTCACACACACACATATTCTCTCTCTCTCAAAAAACACACACACACACACAAATATGGATCTTTTTGTCTTTTATGGAGTTAAATCTTACATCACAGATGATTAAATATTCAGTTTGAGATAGTTTGATATATGTCTAAGCCTAAAGCTATCCGAAGCCTCACCAGGAGTCAGAGCAGTTTGTTCTTAAAGACCACGTATATGTGTAGATATATATACTGTATATCTCTTTTTGAGGTACCATGGCTGTTCCAGCTGCCTGTGGGAGCCTTTAATAAAACCTTATTAAATTAAACCTACCAGTGCGCAGTGGTATTAAACAGCAGGCCTCAGCGGTCATATAAATGATTTAGCGAAATGAAAAGCATTTTCTCCAAAGGGATGGTAAGGCCTTGTGCCTGGAGTGCGTGTGGGAGGGGGAGGGGAGGGGGGGGGGGAGCAAAGCACATGGCTGTCAGTCTGCCTTGACTGCACTTTCTGTCAGTCAGGGAGAGCAGAGGTAATCCCCTGACATCACAGAGAGAAGGAGAGAGAAGGGAGAGAGAGAGAGAGAGAGAGAGAGAGAGAGAGAGAGAGAGAGAGACGTGTTCTGTGAGGTTTATGACAGCCGTGGACGTCTCCCAGGGTGGCTTAAGGCTGACAGAGCGACGGTTAAAAAAGCCTTAAAATAGAAGCGCGCCGATGTTTGAACGCGGGGGTTTTCGCTCACGCGCACAGAGCCGCCCCACGGGGAACGTTAAGGAAGAGGAGGTGAACTTGGCAAACCGCTGCCCTTGCATGACTCGCCGCGATGAGGCAATATACTGTAGTTGGCGATTAATGAAAAACATGAACTTTGGTTGGCAAGCCCTCCCCCTGCCCCCACCGTGGCGCAAAGGAGTGAAGTCATGCACTCCGCGAAACAATAGCTGGCAGGCGGGTTCCTGTTTGAAGACGTTGCGTAAGTGATTTAACGTTTTCTCCACTTAGTGCAGCCCGTTCCCGCCAGACGGTCCGACAGGGGCGGCTATCTGATTAACACGTGCAGACAGCTTTGGATTCAAAAACACAATCAAAGAGAAATTACTGTCTGCGCCACTTTCGTCACCCTCCACCCCACCCCACCCCAACCCTTTGTGAATTCCAGTGGAACGTGCCAAGTCTGTGGCCCGTTTCCTTGGTTTATAGGGTCACCATGAGAAAGATATGACCACAAGTTCAACTCGTCTTTGTGAGCGCCCTGGTGTTGGCTCCCGCAAACACGTCCAAACAAGCCTTGGGTTTGATTAGCCCCTGGTTTGATTAGCCCTGGGTTTGATCAATCCACATGACTTATCTTTATGATTTATTTACTGAGCGGACACCCTTATCCAGAGCACATCTTAGAATTTTTATACCACTGGATATCTACTGAAGTCATTCAGGTTAAGTGCCTTGCTCAAGGGTACGGCGGCCATGCTCCTGGGCTTTGAACCGGCAACCTCTGAGTCGCTGGCCCAGCTCCCAAACCGTTACGCCACACTGCCTCCCACTGGTGGGGACTCAGCCAGCCACAGCGCTGGGCAGAGAAAGGCCTGAGGCAAACTTTCATCTGGACTGCTGCAGTTTTTTATTTCAGCTGACAGCACCGTTTAATGAAGGCTCGTAACGCATTTTCGTCAGGATGCCTCTCCGTCGAGGGATGCCAGGCTGTCACAGAGAACAGCAGACGCGTTGAGAACGTGGCTCTCTGGCTCCCCCTGAGGCCAGTGAGCAGGAGACGCCTGCGTGTGGTGTACCGGGGATGGAACGGCCCCTAGAAGTGCTGATGTCATCGATGTAGGCGGTGCTTGCTTAATGGTGCTGTGTGTTCCGCATGCTAATGAGCACTGCAGTATCGGTGTCAGCACGAATTCCGCTGACAGGGATTGGATGGCCCTCACTCAGGGCTGTCATGCAGCAACTCTCATTGGGCTAGGCCTTGAGGCAGACTGTCCAATCAACCTTTTCTGAGCTTGTGAGCATCTGTGTGAAGTCAGACAGCTCCTGCAGGCCGGAAGGGTGACATCCACCCCCCCTGCCAGCCTCTCATGTCCCCCCCCACCCCAGTCCAAAGTCTGACCCACTGCAGAGAATATTTTATTATTATATTACCCTGTTAGTCATTTGTCCTCTTAAGATCACTCCTGCCCAGACACGAACATCTTTACATACATGTCCCACATACTAACTTCCTTACATGTGTGTCCCATATGCTAATTTTCCTTAAAAGTCCTTACTCAAGTTTTATCATTACAGTCAACACCCTAAAATTGCTTATTGGATAACTGCATACACTTTGTTGTAATGCATAGTATTCAGATGGTCCCGTTTTCATTCCACTGACTTTACATTTATGTGCATATTGCGGATAAGTTCTGGGTATTCACTATTAATTTTGTCCACCCAGTTTAATTGGCTTTAATGACTTAACAAAGAAACATTTGTTTTCCCAAAGCACAATCAGATTTAGACCAATTATTATGAGTCGATCTTCTCAAAAGATCATTTCTGTCCCTGTAATGGTACTTAACCAATTAAACTATTGGGGTGAAGTTACCACTCATTCGAACCCAAGAGGATAATGCAGTGATGCAGTGTATCAGCTCAGACTCGGGCCCAACGTTCCAGAAAACCTCAACCCAAAGAAACAAGAAACTAAGGCTTCTTAAACCCTGATCCTGGAGGGCCACAGGGTCTACTGCATTTTTGTTTTCACCTTAAAATCAGCATCCAGTTTAGACCCAATAAACCAGATGAGATCAGCTAACTGTGTAGTCAACTACTTTGATTGATGTTTTAAGTGCACAGTAACAATGAAAACCAGCAGACCCTGTGGCTCTCCAGGACCAGAGTTGGGGGCCAGTGATGTAGGCTGTGCAGTGGCTCTCTGGGACCAGGTTTGGGGCCAGTGATGTAGGCTGTGCAGTGGCTCTCCAGAACCAGGGTTTGGGGGTCGGTGATGTAGGCTGTACTGGGGGCTTCAGGACCAGGTTTGGGGTCGGTGATGTAGGCTGTACTACTGGGGCTCTCAGGACCAGGGTTTGGGGTCAGTGATGTAGGCTGTACTGTGGGTCTCCAGAACCAGGGTTGGGGTCAGTGATGTAGGCTGTACTGGGGGCTCCAGGACCAGGTTTGGGGTCAGTGATGGAGGCTGTACTGTGGCTCACCTGGGTTGGGGACTGCTGAGGCTGAATGTCTGCTGTAACGCTGAGTGACCGTTGGGCATTGCCTGGCCTCTTAACCCAGCGTGTCCTCTCTGTCCCCTCAGCCCAAGCCCACGAAGGGCCGCATGAGGATCCACTGCCTGGAGAACGTGGACAAGGCCCTGCAGTTCCTCAAGGAGCAGAGAGTCCACCTGGAGAACATGGGCTCCCACGACATCGTCGACGGCAACCACCGCCTGACCCTGGGCCTGATCTGGACCATCATCCTCAGGTTCCAGGTGAGTCTCCCAGCCGGAGCCTTCTGTCTGTGGGGGGTGATTATCAGGGACTGCTATACCTGCTGGAGACAGCATAATCACCCAGAGGAGCTTCTGTCTCTGGGGCCTCTTTGAGCGAGAGGATGAAGTTACCGAAGGAAATTGCTGCAAATTCACGGCTGCTGATGGGGATGGCTGTGCGACAATGGAGGCAGACTAGATTGTGTTGAAGTATTTCTGAAGATCATGAGGCAACGTAGAGGAACTTTGTGCACCAGGAAATGAAACATCTCTATTAAAATTTGAGGGATCCAGGCAGAACAGAATGAACAGGATGTAAACTTCTGAACATGCATAGAATACAATGAGTAAGCACTACAGAAATAAACGGTCCAACACAGAAAGGCATTGAGCGTGGGTGGGGGGTTAGGCTCCACTCAGGGCTGTGAGTGTTTGAGGGGAGAGTGGAGTGAGCTGTTGGATTACGCTGACGGATATGCTTTTGTGTGAGCCGTGGTCTTGGGTTTCCCTGCGCGACAGATCCAGGACATCAGTGTGGAGACGGAGGACAACAAGGAGAAGAAATCTGCCAAGGATGCCTTGCTGCTGTGGTGCCAGATGAAAACGGCAGGGTGAGCAATCAACAGCACAGGACAGTGTCTTACACACTATAACACAGCTTTCTCCATCACAGCACAGCACAGAGTCCTCTATCACCACACAGCACAGTGTGCTCCATCACAATACAGCACAGAGTCCCCTATCACAGCACAGCACAGAGTCCTCTATCACAGCACAGTGTCCTCTATCATAGAACAGCACAGAGTTCTGTATCATGGCATCATTCATCACAGTGTATACACAATGCCCACTACAACAAAGCACAGTGTCCTCTATCATAGTACAGCACAGTGTAGCACAGCCTCATCCATCACAATATGGCACAGTCTTTCCATTGTACAAAGATAATGGAGTCCATCACAGTGACAGCACAAAGTGAACAGAGAGTTGTGTTCATCCAGATATACCGCCTTGTTCAGGACACCACGGCACAGATTAAAACACACGATCGATTGAAACTAAATAAATCAACCTCTGGTCCACTTGGATATTGTGCTGTTGAAGGTCTTCCCTGAGCCTCAGGGGTTACCCAGGGCTGGAGTCAGCCTGTGCCAAGCAGAATGACATCAGAGTGAAAATGGAAAGGTCACGGAATATAACACAGCCTCAGTGTTTTTAGGGGCTGCTGATTGCCCCCTCACAGACTAGTGTGTAATTCAATTACATTCAATGACATTCAAAAGAGGGTATTTGCTGTAAATATATATATTTTTAATTGGGCCAGGTCACTAGGATTAAACTGGAAATGTTTGTACAAAAGATGTATTGTTTGGTGTATTCATTGAGACTTTGGGTAAAGGCAGAAATTGCCCAAAGCTGCTATGTCTTCTTAGTGCTCCTCTTGTTTTGTTATCTTGTTATTGAGAAACTGTTGGAAGTGGCTGTAGTCATGGGTTCAGAGAATACTGGCTAAGTGACGGAATGAAAATAAACCCCAAATATGGGACATACACATGTAAATCAAGAAAGTGAAGATGATTTTAAGAGTTGGACTGAACTGTGTTTTAATGTTTGGAATGTATTGGATCTTTTCTGAAATGGTATTTAAAAAATGCCTTCACTTTTTTCAGATATCCCAACGTAAACATTCACAACTTCAGCACCAGCTGGAGAGATGGCATGGCCTTCAACGCCATCATCCACAAACACAGGTATGGCACACCTCATCCACAAACACAGGTATGAGTAGACACAGGTATGGGTCAACACAGGTATGGAAAAACACAGGTGTGGTAAACAGTTAGCAGATGCTCTTATCCAGAGAGACTTACAGCAAGCGCATTTCACGTGCATGTTGGGCGAGACAGCATATCACATTAATAGTACGTCCAACTTCTTTACAAAGATAGCTGCTAGGCTAGGGCTAAGCTAAACATGACAGGTGCAAGTATACCATTCCTCATTCTGGATGTCTGGTTGTAGTGCTGCATCGCCTGCAATAGGCCTAACATCTCCATCACCATGTGCACCTCTGTCTCAGACTCCACTACCACTGAATTCTGTACATCTAGCTAATTGTCATCACGACTGCCTACTTGCTCAACACTATGTATCCCTGCTTACTCCTCAATTAACAAAAATAAATAAAAAATTAAAAAATGTACTAACCTTTTCCTTCCCAGTGTTACAGGTATGGTACACAGCTGCCTGCAATGATGTCTATCGCTGTATTCCTGCGCGAACTATGATTGTTCCTACCATGTATTTATGCACATCTTGTAAGTCTTGTAAAATGTCTCACTGTGTCTACACAGACCGGACCTGATTGACTTTGACAAGCTGAAGAAGTCCAACGCCCACCACAACCTGCAGAACGCCTTCAACCTGGCCGAGCAGCACCTGGGCCTCACCAAGCTGCTGGATGCAGAAGGCGAGTCCGTCTCTCCCGTCTCCCCCGCCCGCCACACACAGCCCTCCTGGAGGAGTTCCCCAGCTTCTTAAATGTTTCATAATGGATCCTGCGTGACTCCTTCAGCAGGACTATTTTTTTTAATGTTTTATGTTTTCCTTAACCTTTTTTTAATCTGCGTACGGCTTATTAAATAAGGACACGGCGACAACAAGCAGACCTTAACGTTTTCAGACTAATTAAGAATGCGGTGTTTTCACAGCCCTAACCTGGCAGCTCTGAAACACGTTTATAGACTTCGAGTTACCGAGCACCGCAACAATTAAACCAGGAATAGACCCAGAGAATATAATTATGTAAGTTCACAGCCTACTAACCACCACTGTCTAACCATACTAACCACCGTCTGGAACAAAAAACTTGTTAAGCTTAAGTTTTGAGTCATTCACCGCAAATTGATAATTGATTCTGTGCGACATAATTTTCAGATTAGTAGGAAAGCTTCCAAGCTTCAGAAATTAAATACACATCAGCTTAGCTATAGATAGCTTGCATTAGCTAGCTATCAAGACAAACTAACTGACAGGTGAAACATACTCCATAAGACAGTAGCTATGTCAATGAAATGTCTTACCGCTGCCTTGTGTACATTCTTCCTGTGTTATTTCCTCTTGTTTTGGTGCCTGAAAGATACGTCCTTTTAGCTGACAATCTTAGCTAACTGCAAACTCCCTTTCATTGACTGTCTTTAGCTTTCATCAAGTTTGACGATCATCATCAATGCCTGTACGTCATTCCTTGATAGTATTGAAAGAATTGAAGATGGGTCGCGCGCAAGGGAGAATCCTGTCCATTGCAGTATAATAATAGTGCCATTATTAATTGCTATTGGAGCACAAAATGATGTCATTAAATACATTTATAATTTTAACTGTTGTGTGCCTAACAGGTACACAGTACATGCTTGTACATCAAAACATGGGGGCGCCATGTGTCTGCCAAGACGGGTCTTTTATTTGGAAAATAAGGCAACTGTGAGGGGGCCCCCTAGTGGCCACGACGTCGCTTAAAGAAGAAAACACTGTTATAACACCTCTGGATGTCGGTCTGATTAGAACACCAGAGAGGTGCTTTTAAACGGCAGGCAGTAGCCTATCAGGGACGCGGTTCGAAACCCGTCTCTACCAGACCGGCCCTGGCCGTTGGCTCCGATCGGGGGCGGAATTTGGCTCTCCGCCCCAGGGGGAGGGTGAGCCGGCACGAGTTCCTCAAGGAGCGGAAGGGCGTCCGTGGTCGGGTTCCATCTCAGAGGAGGCGGATCTGTCGTGGGGGAGGGTGAATTGAGATAAATAGAGGGCATAATTGGCAACCAAATTGGGAGAAACTATAAATACAATTTTTAAAAGGCAGGCAGTGAGCCAAAGCCCATGAATAAATAAAAGAAACATGTTCATATATCAAACCATGTAGTGAGAAACGGGTAGCAGACAATAACACTCTGCAGTAATTGTCGGTTTTTCCGATACGGTTAGATGTGGCAGTGTTTATTCTGGTCTTATCCGTCCCACGCCCTGTCTCGGGCGCGACACGCTTTGATTGGCGTTTGCGCCGCGCGCCGGAGTTACAGGCGCTGCGGAATCGTCTGGGGAGCGCGCGACTGAGCGTCTGTTCACAGCGCTCCGCGGCGGGGGGCTTTCGCACCGTGTTTGAGGGCGTGACTGGCGAGGCGCTGTCGCCTTCCTCTGCGGCACCTCGCCCGACAGCTCGTCACGTCGCCGCGATAAACCGCGAGGTGTCCCTCGAGCTTCCCCCGCCGAAAGATAGCGGCCCATCGAAACGGCTCGTTCCCAGCAGAACGCCTCGTATCGTTTAGCTGCGAAAAGCCCCGGCGCGCTTATTTAGACACGCGCTGCGTGAACGATAAACACTCCAAAGACAGCAGGGCGTGAGAGACCTCCTCGCCATTGTTCTCCCGACAGAACAAAAGCGCGCCTCTCCGACAGGTTCTCTCAAAACACGTCTCGCAAATCCGTTTCCCTCGAAATAAATTCTGCTTCTCTACTGGAGTGGCTGGTAAACCACGCCACGGCCTATTGTCCCATATCTGTGTTGAGGTTTTGGAAGTGGAAAAATGCTATTAAAGTTTAAAAAAAAAAATATATATATATTCTTTTTTAATAAATATTTTTGCCATGTCTTTGCTGTGTCTCCATTGCTGTTTCACGGGCGCTAACTTATCATGGTGTGACTGTGGCAGATATCAGCGTGGACCACCCTGATGAGAAGTCCATCATCACGTACGTGGTGACGTACTACCACTACTTCTCCAAGATGAAGGCCCTGAAGGTGGAGGGCAAGCGTATTGGGAAGGTGAGGGACGGGGGCTCGGGGCTGGTGGGGGTAACAAGTATGTTTGCATGTATGTGAGCATCATCGAGGTGTCCGCCGCCCAGCGAACAGCAGACAAACCTAGCTCAGTATGTGCGGTCAGTCTAAGTACAGTCAGAGGGTCAGAGCGCACACTCTGTGCTGTGATTGGGTCATTCTCACGGGTCCGTGTCTGTGGCTCAGGTGCTGGACAACGCCATCGAGACGGAGAAGATGATCGAGAAGTACGAGTCTCTGGCCTCGGACCTGCAGGAGTGGATTGAGCAGACCATCATCATCCTCAACAACCGCAAGTTCGCCAACTCCCTGGTGGGGGTCCAGCAGCAGCTGCAGGCCTTCAACACCTACCGCACCGTGGAGAAGCCCCCCAAGTGTGTACCTCCACCACCACACACACACACACACACACGCACACACACACACACACACCTCCACCACACACACACACACACACACACACACATACATACACACACACACACACACACACACACACACACACACACACACACACACACCTCCACCACCACACACACACACACACACACACACACACACACACACACACATACATACACACACACACACACACACACACACACACACACACACACACACACACACACACACACACACACACACACACACACACACACACATCTGAGAGCCCCCAAGTGTGTACCTCCACCACACACACACACACACACACACACACATACATACATACATACATACACACATACACACACACACATACACACACACACACACACACACACACACATCTGAGAGCACACCCCAAGTGTGTACCTCCACCACACACACACACACACACACATACACACATACATACACATACACACACACACATACATACACACACACACACACACACACACACACACCTGAGAGCCCCCGAGTGTGTATCTAAAACATGTACACACCCTTGCACGCACACACACACACACACACACACAAGTTGGTGTATCCATATGTACAACATTTCACACAATATACCCATTTACACAGCTGGAGTTGAAAAAGGTAAACACAGATTCACACACAGCATTTACACACACTGATGTGTGTAAGTTATTTGATATGTGCTTTGTTCAAGCGTATTACAGCCGTGTCCCACTTCACCTGGGATTACACTTGCTTTCCCATTGCTCTACTCTATTCAGACCAAGAGCTGAGGAGACTCAAATGGAATCTTATCTGAGACGGGTTGCACCATTTTACACAGATGTTCCATTGTAGCTACATCTCTATAGGCCACAGATGGAAGAACCAGTGGATAAGAAAGTTCTCACAAAGCTGTCCCTGCCCGAAGGATTTCTACCATGTAGAGAATACCGAATGTGTTAGAAAACTTTCAACAGAGTATCCAGGAGCGCTCCGCACAGCTTGCGAAAGCAGAAACACAGAGTGCAGAAACAGAAAGACACAAAGTACGATACAAAGTGTGATACCTTAACCTTGACAAGGGCTGCCTGGCCTCGGTGGGACCGGTGGCAGGGAACAATGGGGCTCTGTGTGTTTTAGGAACGGGACGGTGCGTAGGGGCAGGATAGTGCCTCTTTATTCTCCTTTGACTCTTTTTGTCCCATTTTTCAGGTTCACTGAGAAGGGCAACCTGGAAGTGCTTCTCTTCACCATCCAGAGCAAGATGAGGGCCAACAACCAGAAAGTCTACATGCCCCGGGAGGGAAAACTCATCTCCGACATCAACATCAAGGCCTGGGTAAAGTGTGGTCTGTGCCAGGCCTGGGTAAATGGTGCTGTGTGTGTGTTGGTCTGTGCCAGGCCTGGGTAAATGGTGCTGTGTGTGTGTGTGTGTGTGTTGGTCTGTGCCAGGCCTGGGTAAATAATGTTCTGTGTGTGTGTTGGTCTGTGCCAGGCCTGGGTAAATAACGTTGTGTGTGTGTGTTGGTCTGTGCCAGGCCTGGGTAAATAACGTTGTGTGTGTGTGTTGGTCCATGCCAGGCCTGGGTAAATGATGCTGTGTGTGTGTGTTGGTCTGTGCCAGGCCTGGGTAAATAATGCTGTGTGTGTGTTGGTCTGTGCCAGGCCTGGGTAAATAGCGTTGTGTGTGTGTGTTGGTCCATGCCAGGCCTGGGAGAGGCTGGAGAAGGCGGAGCACGAGCGGGAGCTGGCCCTGAGGATGGAGCTGATTCGTCAGGAGAAGCTGGAGCAGCTGGCCCGCCGCTTCGACCGCAAAGCGGCCATGAGGGAGACGTGGCTGAGCGAGAACCAGCGACTCGTCTCACAGGTACATCAACTGATCCTGCGCACCCTGCTGTAATACCACAGACACTACACATCCTATAGGAAATATAAAAATCAAGGGCCTTTGGTTCCTACCACCCCCTAGTGGCCATATGGAGTAATGACATAAGAACAGTGTGACTTTATTTCTTCAACGATTTACAAATGATAACAGTGACAATATGATACATTGGCCATTTTATATTTACACTGTCAACACCTTGTTTTACTACTCAACATGAATATTATCAAAAGTAATCGGCATCTTCCCTCTAAAAAATGTGTTACTCAGGCTTGTCCCCGGTTACAAATATTTAAACCGATAACATTCTGTTAAACACCTTGGGCACCAAACTAGATAGAGCTATACCATTACATTACATTACATTACAGGCATTTAGCAGACGCTCTTATCCAGTTTACATTTCTTTACAATCCATTTATACAGCTGGATATTAACTGAAGCAATTCAGGTTAAGTACCTTGCTCAAGGGTACAACAGCAGTGTCCCACCTGGGGATTGAACCTGCAACCTTAACGTTACAAGCCCAGTTCCCTAACCATTACACCACACTGCCTGCCTCCAATACCAAGCTGGCTTCAATGCTTGTCAACAGTGGGCCTTTGACTGTTCGTGTTGAATGACTTCGGCTTGACCTCCCGTTTCCCAGGACAACTTCGGCTTCGACCTGCAGGCCGTGGAGGCGGCCACCAAGAAGCACGAGGCGATCGAGACGGACATCGCAGCGTACGAGGAGCGCGTGCAGGCCGTGCTGCTGGTGGCGCGCGAGCTGGAGGCGGAGAACTACCACGACATCAAACGCATCACGGCGCGCAAGGACAACGTGATCCGCCTGTGGGAGTACCTGCTGGAGCTGCTGCGCGCGCGGAGGCAGCGGCTGGAGATGAACCTGGGCCTGCAGAAGGTCTTCCAGGAGATGCTCTACATCATGGACTGGATGGACGAGATGAAGGCGAGTACCGGGCACGGCCACCAGGGGGAGACGTTCTGTTTCCGTCCCGTTATCACCGCATTGTGAAATCAGGGCCCTGCATTCTGCTTTTAAATACTTTTTCATCCGTCTTCACCTGATTTGACCTGACCTGATTTGACTTTCTACATTTTCATGCAAAAAATTATATAAACCTATTGTCTCCGATAAATGAATAAAAAACCCCCAATAATAATAATTCAATAATACATTTAATTCAATAATAATTTCTCTGATTTTTATTGTTGAGGAAAAATAAACAACAAAAAGGCTAGGGCCAAATTAAAACATACATTGGTTGGTTTTCTACTGGGTAAAATGTTCTACTGTGAATCATTGACATTTAATAATTTCCTGACAAAGGATCAAGTTTGTAATTGTGAATTGAAAATCGATGTTAACTTTTAGCAGTTTTTTATGGTGCGGTGCTGTAATTAATCAAATCATATGTATTGAAAAGCATAATAAATCCTTGTTTGTCTAGGTCATAAATCCGTGCGAGTCATTTCTTGGGCAGGTGCGTCGCTGCAGGTGTGTGTGTTATAAGCGCAGTGTGCCTCCCCCACAGGTGCTGCTGGTCTCCCAGGACTACGGGAAACACCTGCTGGGAGTGGAGGACCTCCTGCAGAAACACGCCCTGGTGGAGGCCGACATCGCCATCCAGGCCGACCGGGTCAAGGCCGTCAACGCCAACGCGCAGAAGTTTGCCATCGACACCGAGGGTGAGCCGAGGGCGGAGTCTCGCCGGCCATGTCATTTCCCTCACCTCAGTCCCGGTGCCTCTTCTCTTAACCTTTGACCTTACAGTCACTAGCCAGCTGTGCATCTTAAACTGAGACCTTTCTGTCACTACCTAAATGTGTATCTTAACCTTGGCCTCACAGTCGCTTGACAGGAAAAACATATTTTACACTGGAAGAGGGAGTTATAGTTGAATGACAATAAACAATAAAGTAAACATCAGTAGATAATGTTGTACCAAATTACAGAGACCATGGCGCTCAGGACAAGTTGAATGACAAAACTCCCTTTTTTCCCCCTCACCCTCCTCATCAAGACTACATTACATTTGGTCCTTTATCAGACACTCTTATCCAGAGCGACTTACACAGCTTACTGTTTTTTACATTATTATTCAAATGAATGATTGGTTGCCTCTTCGCTTTCAGCCCAGTCCTCTAACCGTTATACTGCATTGCCGTCTGTATGGTTCTGTGTGGTTCTGTGTGGCTCAGTAGGTAGAGCATGGCACTGACAACGCTTAGGTTGTAGGTTCGATTCCCATCGGGACCACATATACTGAAAAATGTATGGCAGCAATGTAGTATAATGGTTAGGGAACTGGGCTTGTAACTCAGAGGTTGCTGGTTCAATTCCCAGCTGGGGCACTGCTGTTGTACCCTTGAGCAAGGTACTTAACCTGAATTGCTTCAGTAAAATATCCAGCTGTATAAATGGATTGTATGTAAAAGAAAATGTAAACTGTGTAGATAAGAGCGTTTGCTAAATAGCATGTATATATATATATGTACCTGTTCACACTGCTCACGGCCCCCCCCCCCTCCCCCCAACAGGCTACAAGCCGTGCGACCCGCAGGTGATCCGGGACCGCGTGGAGCACATGGAGTTCTGCTACCAGGAGCTGAAGCAGCTGGCGGCGGAGCGTCGCGCGCGGCTGGAGGAGTCCCGGCGCCTGTGGAAGTTCTTCTGGGAGATGGCGGAGGAGGAGGGCTGGATCCGCGAGAAGGAGCAGATCCTGTCGTCGGACGACTGCGGGCGCGACCTGACGGGCGTGCTGCGTCTGCTGAGCCAGCACAAGGCCTTCGAGGACGAGATGAGCGGCCGCAGCGGCCACCTGCTGCAGACGGCGCGCGAGGGCGAGGAGATGGTCGCCGCCGGCCACTTCGGCGCCGACAAGATCGGCGAGCGGCTCGTCGACATCCGCGAGCAGTGGGCGGCGCTGGAGCGCCTGTCCGCCGTGCGCAAGGCCCGCCTGCGGGAGGCGCTCGCCATGCACCAGTTCCAGACGGACGCCGACGACGTGGACGCCTGGATGCTGGACGTGCTGCGCATCGTGTCCAGCGCCGACGTGGGCCACGACGAGTTCTCCACGCAGGCGCTGGTCAAGAAGCACAAGGACGTGGCGGAGGAGATCGCCGGCTACCGGCCCGTGATCGACGCCCTGCAGGAGCAGTCGCGCACGCTGCCCGAGGAGCAGGCGCGGTCGGCCGAGGTGCGGGGCAGGCTGGCGGGCATCGAGGAGCGCTACGGCGAGGTGGCGGAGCTGGCCCGTCTGCGCAAGCAGGCCCTGCAGGACGCGCTGGCGCTCTACAAGATGTCGAGCGAGGCGGACGCGTGCGAGGTGTGGATCGACGAGAAGGAGCAGTGGCTCAACAGCATGGAGATCCCCGAGAAGCTGGAGGACCTGGAGGTGGTGCAGCACAGGTGAGCGCGGAGGCCACACCCAGGGGGCGGGGTCATTGTCCCAAACGGGCTCGTAACCTGACCCGGGTCAGATAGGTATCAACTGAGTCTAAGACGAGGCTCCCTATGGGGACAATAAAAGTATATCTTATCTTATCTTATCTTAACTTTTTAGATGAATGAATGAATGAATGAACATTGGATTTTATATAGCGCCTTTCAAGGAACCCAAAGCGCTTTACAATGGTAGGAGCAGCTCACCTCAACCACCACCAATGTGCAGCACCCACCTGGGTGAACGCGACGGCAGCCATAGTGCGCCAGTACAAACACACTACACATCAGATACGCAGTGGAGAGGCGAGGAGGGAGGGAATGAATTGAATATATATTGTCTGGGTTGGGAATTTGGAATTTGGCCAGGACACCGGGTTAACACCCTACTCTTATCGAGAAGTGTCATGGGATCTTTTATGACCACAGAGAGTCAGGACCTCGGTTTTTACCGTCCCATCCGAACGACGGACATGACGGTAAAATTTGAAAACGCTCCTGTGGATCTCCTGAGAACGTCCAACGAAACTTTGTGTTGTTACTAACCATACAGTCGTATGAGCAAAGGATTCTGTTCTGAACATTGGTGAAAACAGTTTTGGTTTCCTTTTAAGTTGTCAGTAACCTGCAGGAATTGTATTTGTGTCTAAAAGGTTCAAGTGTTTCAATGAAACCTAGGAAAAGTGTTTGATTTGGACACGCTTAGCGTTGTTCTGTCGGCCATGTTAGGGGCATTTGCCCTGTGTGCTACACTGGATGCAGTGTGCTCTCAGTCTGTCCAGCCACACACTTTCCCTGTGTTTCAAAGAACAGCTCCCCATGGGATACATGGGCACTGTAAATGGTGGATGACCTTGGCTCTGACATTCCCTTCTGAAAAAGGGCCTCAGGAACAAAGGGCTTCTGATGCTGGGTGTTGATTATATTGACACGACACACAATGCTCCCCTCAGCGAGGCTTTGACGTTGAAAGCTTTGGAAGAGAGCGTCCACTTTAACACCACTAACTCTGGGGGCTCATAGCGCACACTGTCCATATCAGGAACAGCTGTCTGCTCTGCTTATCTCCCCCCCGCATCAGTACAATCTGTTTTAGGAGCAGTAGGGCCACAACGACAGCAACAGTCACAGCAGTGCTTGAATTGGTTGAAGTGTCTGTGTGACGCCAGTCCATTATTTCATTAATATCCCCAATACAGAGTAAAGACCCCAATACAGGGAAACCTAGAAAAGCAATAAAAAAATTTGTAGTTCTCATTTCAAAGAAAGAGCTGAAATCCAGACATTCTTGGATTCGGTTGCCTTATCGATAATAAACTATGGCCTGGATTGAATCAGCATTTGTCCTTAAGTTTCACTCGCAATCCGAGGTGTTCATTTTCTTTTCTTAAATTTTTTTAAAAATTGTTTCAGATTTTATCCCATTTTTGGTAGCCAATTACACCCACTATTTTCCGGTCAATCCCTCCCTCATACTTCACTACCGTAGCCCTGTGACCGGCGGCAGGTGACGTATCGTCTCCTCCGAGACGGCACTCGCCAAGCCAACGACCGTAACTCCAGCACCCCAGAGCCACTCCTGTGCGCAGCGAATGTCTTGTCAGCTTCCCTCCCCCCTTCCCCCTCCCTGGGGCAGGCAGTCAATTGCCACCCCCGGTGGCACTCCCGGCCAGAGCCGACTCTAGTGCGGCCGGGGAATCGAACCCCGGTCGCCGTGGCCAGCGTCAGACGTTGAAACCACTAGACCACGTGGGGGCCAGAGGTCTTCAACTCTCCAAACTATGTTTGTGAAGAAAAAAAAGCAACACTTGAATTTATTTGGACGTAAAACTTCCAGAGTGGAAATGTTGATTGAATTCAGGCCATGGTATTCCTGTAAGAGAATCTGGTGTGGGAAACATGGCCATGCTCTCCCTCTCATTTTACATTTGCATTTTAGGCATTAGCATTTAGCTCTTATCCAGAGCGACTTACACAGTTTACATTTCTTTACAATCCATTTATACAGCTGGATATTTTACTGAAGCAATTTAGGTTAAGTACCTTGCTCAAGGGTACAACGGCAGATGTGTCCCACCTGGGAATTGAACCAGCAACCTCTGAGTTACAAGTCCAGTTCCCTAACCATTATACTACAATTACCATCTGAGAACTGAATGTCCTCATCACTCCATGTTAATTTGCCATGACTCCTTGTTTTAATGGATGCTGATTTTTATAGTATAATGCACAGACGTATTTTACTAGCTAGAGACTACAATGGGTTTCAGTGAGCTAAGATGCTTCAGTCTTTTTTTTGTCATTTACTGCTTGCGTGTCCGAACTTTCTTTCTAAATCTACTAGAAAGGAAAAAGATTTCTTGAAAGAAAGTACAGAAATGCAACTTCAGCTTTGTTGTTCAAATACTTTCATGCGTACTATTTTATTGTCACTTGATTTGGGGTGTGAATTGTTTCTAAGAAGGTCCCAGTAGATTACTGTAGTTTAAACAGGCTCTTTAATGGAGGTCCCTGCCACAAACAATTGCCACAGCAATTCCAGCATGACGTAGACTGTGGGAATGTATTTATTAGGCCTTCTTGAGAAATAAGACCACAATAATTTCAAGCCAGACAATAGTTTCTGCCAGGTCATTAAATATTCCCACAGAAGAAGAAAAAAACCTTCAGCAAAATACTTTGGCCA
This sequence comes from Aldrovandia affinis, assembly GCA_029706075.1. NCBI lineage: Eukaryota > Metazoa > Chordata > Actinopteri > Notacanthiformes > Halosauridae > Aldrovandia > Aldrovandia affinis. Next base: position 694,919 of record JAINUG010000213.1, read on the forward strand.
GTCTTACAATCGTGTTTACTTCAGTTTGCCCTTCTGGTCAGACATGATTGCTTACTTCCCACAGTGTTTACATTCAACACAGCACATGGAAGGAAATCCTGCCCTGCTGTCTCAGTTTTCATTGTTTTACCATATGTACCGGCATCATTGATGTTGCAATTCAGTGGAAAACACCATCTACGGATAATGGTTCTAAGAGTAATTGCACAGTTTCCACATGTCCCCATTCCCAGTGTGTCTGTGTGTAGTCCAGTTACCTGAATGTAATCCTATCAACAGGATCGTATTACAGTGTAACCCACACTAACCATCTAAGCACCTAAAACCTATGAGAAGCCATCCATTGTGTTTGTGTTGTCTTCCCTGTTCACCAGTGGTCTGTTAAAGCCCCCGCTCTTCCTGTCTCCCTCCCCAGGTTTGAAAGCCTGGAGCCGGAGATGAACAACCAGGCCTCACGCGTGGCTGTGGTGAACCAGATCGCCAGGCAGCTGATCCACAGCGGACACCCCAGCGAGAAGGAGATCAAAGGCCAGCAAGATAAGCTCAACACCAGGTAACGTGCCGACTCCAGCCCCAGGCTTCACCTCGAGGCCTCCTATCGCAGGCGGTTGTGAGATCACAGGCCACGTTAGGGGCAGGTGGGTGATCTTGCTGAGGGCGCAGTAAACATGAAATATGAAAGAAAGCAAAGTTGTACGAGCTTCCTCTAATGGAGAATGTGGGTCGCACGGCTGCTCTGGTTACTCATAGTTACGGGTTTATTGCACTTCTGTCGTTTCTGGTCAAAAGCCCAGTGCTGTTAAAACCCCTGTGTTGGAGGAGGCTGGATTAATGTAACACTATTTTAAATCACTAGTGTCAAAACACCTCATTAGCTGTAAGTCATTTTAATTTGGCTCCCACACGAAAGGTGAGAGAGGGGGGTAGTGTCTGGGAAGTGGGACGAGGGGGCGGGGGGGTTTGTCTGTTGAATGTGCTCACCATGTTCCACATGTTTGCCACAAATCTTCCCAAATAAACGCTAAGCCACGTCAAGGCATCTGGTCCAAGCAGGTGCCTCATTACCACAGCAACCAATCACTGCCCTTCTTCTGGAACGTTCTCCCTCGTAGACATCCAACTTTGATCAGTTAGGATAAATGTCAAATGTGATACCGTACACTAAGCAGAACATTGGTATCTGCCAGTGTGTGCTGGAACACTCTTGCGATGAGGTAGACAGTGGTGTGAGTCGTATTACACATATTTATTCTCTCCAGAATTTATAGAACATTAGTTACTACAGGGCAGTGGCTATGATAAAGCGTTCTCTATCAATGTGGACATTGATTTGATGCTGGGTGTGTTATTTGACATTCATCGATTTTGTTGTTGAGAACTTTTTCCTGTTAAGAATTTCTATATTGGGATCATTTGAGCGGTATTTCATCACAATACACTGTTTATGTTGCATTTCAACAAAGTTTTTCTCTGTTCTTTCATAATTACTCACAACATTGTTAATGTTCCTTTTTAACATTAAAGTTCTTCATTTAGGTCAAATGACACTAAGGTGGTTATGAATTTAGTGGGAGACAGCTGAAATTGTTTGCCATATGCCATAAGGGGCCATATAATGGATTATTTGTAAATTCCCTCAAAGCCAAGACTGGCTTTATTCTTCAGTAAACAGGCAAAAGATGTGTTCAGTCACATGACCACGGGGTGTCTGCGTGTTCCAGGTGGAGCCAGTTCCGCGAGCTGGTGGACCGGAAGAAGGAGTTGCTCGTGTCCGCCCTGGGCGTGCAGAACTACCACCTGGAGTGCAACGAGACCAAGTCGTGGATCCGCGAGAAGACCAAGGTGATCGAGTCGACCCAGGAGCTGGGCAACGACCTGGCGGGCGTGATGGCGCTGCAGCGCAAGCTGACGGGCATGGAGCGCGACCTGGCCGCCATCGAGGACAAGCTGGGCGACCTGCGCAAGGAGGCGGAGCGCCTGGCGGCGGAGCACCCCGACCAGGAGCAGGCCATCATTGGCCGGCTGGCCGAGATCACCGGCGTGTGGGAGGACATGAAGGCGACGCTGCGGAACCGCGAGGAGTCGCTGGGCGAGGCCAGCAAGCTGCAGCAGTTCCTGCGCGAGCTCGACGACTTCCAGTCGTGGCTGTCGCGCACGCAGACCGCCATCGCGTCCGAGGACATGCCCAACGCGCTGGCCGAGGCCGAGAAGCTGCTCACGCAGCACGAAGGCATCAAGAGCGAGATCGACAACTACGAGGAGGACTATCAGAAGATGCGCGACATGGGCGAGATGGTGACCCAGGACCAGACGGACTCCCAGTACATGTTCCTGCGGCAGCGGCTGCAGGCTCTGGACACGGGCTGGAACGAGCTGCACAAGATGTGGGAGAACCGGCAGAACCTGCTGTCCCAGTCTCACGCCCACCAGCTGTTCCTGAGGGACACCAAGCAGGCTGAGGCCTTCCTCAACAACCAGGTACCGTCATTTTATAAATATACCTTCCTTAGCAACCGGGTACTACAGCATCCCAAGATCCCTTTAAATGTACTACCCTTTGTTTGCCTTACTTTACTTTTACAACTTATTTTAAGCCAAATTTAACGTATAGCCACCAGACTTTACACAACTTCAGTTTATGCTTGTGTAGCACCGACCACTGTAGCTTTTTATACATTTGTGATAAATATTTTCTGAAATATTCAAATATTAACTTGCTATGCTAGCTTGCTAACTAGCTAGCATAGCAAAGATGACCAAGCTGCTGCTGAAGTTATATTGTGCAAACTCCACTCATAACCAGCTAACTAACCTAACCAATTAGCTATTTAGTTTACAAAGAAGACAACCATGGTAATTTGTTGTATTTAAAGCCTTAAATGCTGGTTATTTAGTTATCTGACTATATTAGCTAGCTAGCTAGCAAGCTGCAAAGAGATTGTTAGCTGAAAAATACCTTATCATATAACAATTCATGATGAGCACACTTCACTCGGCCAAGCTATTTCGCTAGCTAGAAAACTTAACCTGCTTTGAAAATATGTTCTAAGTGCTCTCCATGCTACAATCTCCTAAGCTTTTAAAGGCAAGCCAACTAACATTCCTTTCTAGTTTCATTTATTGGTGAGGGACCGTGTGCCCAAATTAGGTATCCAGAAAGTGTCAAACATGAAGCCTACCTGGACTTCATGCTCTAATCGAACTCAAGATCGTTTGTGTGTTGGTGTGCATGTGTACATACACACCATGTACACATTTAGACATATGTGTATGTCTAAAATCATGTTTTTTTTTTTTTTTTCCACCATAAACTTAAGTAATAGTAACAGCAGCATTGTTGGGTTTCATTGTTAAGGGGTTTTTTTCCCCCATAATCCAAGTAATAGGATTATCTTGCAGTGTAGGAGTAGTGTGGCTCCTCTAGTATCCAAAGACTAAGTGGAGCTCAGGCTCTGGTTCATAACAGAGGCAAATTATTACAAATACAAGCCTTTCCTTGCGGATGATCGATCACAGGCGCATTTTCTTTTGCATGGATTTTGTCATGGGCCAACGTGCGTTTGGTATCGCACAGTTCAGCCTACGAGGGGTTGGAAATACGGGTGCCGTGTAGTGTACCAGGGCTCTCTCTCAGTCCAGTCTGTGATGTGCTCATTCTGTCTCTTGTTTGTGTACGTGACAGCAGTCCGGACTCCTTAGCATGGATTTAATCCTGTCCATGCTGCTCCCCACCACTACACTCAGGCAGGGCTGGCGTGAGGCTTTAGCTGAAGTTGATGCTTTCAAAGAGGAACAAGACCCTCATTTTCAACCAGATTCGACATAGCACAAGAGGACGTAGAAATAAAAGGAAGTGAAGCTGTTTTGACATTGCATAAAGCCCCTACCTTGAAAGATGTGTCTCTTAAGTGTTGAATGGGCAGGATTGTAAGGGAGCAACTAGGCAGTGGCTGCAGCTGATGCCGATTGACCCTTTACTGTGTTATTCAATGGAGGTCAGACTTGGAAAGCATTTGGAGAGTGGTGAGTGGGCCACAGCTGTGGTTTCATTAGTAAGTTATTTATTATATTTATATAGTTAGTTATTTTAGTTATGAGTGTGTGAAAAACTGCAATAAACAGGCAAATTATCGGATCAATATTGGCCACACGGCACACGTTTCTTTAGGTTTTTTTCTCAATTTTTCAATTGGCATTCAGGCCAGGTTACTGGGCACCTAGCAGCAAGCAAGGGTTTGGTTCTGTTTCCAACGAGAACTGTGACAGAGACAAATAAAGGTCGCAAGGGGATATTCTGCTACAGGGTAGCGCAGTAAGACAGATCTCAAGGCGCAAAAGGTAGATTTATCAGACTTCAGAACAGTATCAGTATCTTATTGTTTCATGTTCAATCATTTCAAGCCTGCTTGAAAATGGGTTTTGTTCTACATTAAGTTTTTTTTCAGCACTTGACCAAACAGACTAAAATATTATATATTATCATAGTGTATATATCCCATTAGCTAGATTAATGTGAGCAATGGCCATTATTCCTTCACATCTGTCAGTTACATTGCACTATATACATATCTCTATAGAGTGAGTGCTGTTCATGGAGAGGATTATCTCTGGTTTTTAGCAGTGTGGGACGCTTGACTCAAACCCGGCCGGTGGTTCTGCTCGTGTAGAGCATGTGGAGGATTGAGAAGGGGAGAGCGTCTTTACGTCTTTTCATCTTCACTGATCTCTTGTGCGAACTATGATTGTTCTTACCATGTGTCAAAGCACATCTTGTAAGTCGCTAAATGGATAAGAGCGTCTGCTAAATGCTTAAAATGTCAAATGTAATGTAAAATGATTACGGAAGCACAGTGCACCAGCACAGACACCATCCCCCCAGGGCTGTCTGTATAACAGTGTGTGGTCATGTGCGTGATGTCCCTTCTCTCTCCCTCTCTCTCCTTCCTCTAGGAGTACGCCCTGGCCCACACGGAGATGCCCACCACGCTGGAGGCAGCGGAGGGCGCCATTAAGAAGCAGGAGGACTTCATGACCACCATGGACGCCAACGAGGAGAAGATCAACGCCGTGGTGGAGACGGGCCGGCGGCTGGTGAGCGACGGGAACATCAACGCCGAGCGCATCCAGGAGAAGGTGGACTCCATCGACGACAGGTACCGCGCCCAGCCGTCCAGCAACGCAGCATGTGCAGCACATTAGCATGTGTAGCAACATAACAGATAACAGCAACCATGCTGCAACATTAGCAACGTTATCTGTTATGTTACCATGGTTAGCTGGTTATACAATAGGGCATGTCTGTTATGGTTAGCTGGTTATACATTAGGGCGACTAGGTTATGGTTAGCTGGTTATACAGTAGGGCGTGTAGGTTATGGTAGCTGGTCATATAGTAGGGCATGTAGATTATGGTAGCTGGTTATACAGTAGGAGGTGTAGGTTATGGTAGCTGGTTATACATTAACCAGTTATGGTTAGCTGGTTATACATAACAGATATGGTTAGCTGGTTATACAACATTAGCTGGTTATACAGTAGGTGTAGGTTATGGTAGCTGGTTATACAATAGGACAGGTTATGGTTAGCTGGTTATACACCAGCTGTAGGTTATGTTACCTACACGTGCTATGGTTAGCTGGTTTACAGACGTGTAATGGTTATCTGTTATACATTACTATGGTTAGCTGGTTATACATTAGGACATGTAGGTTATGGTTAGCTGGTTATACATTAGGACGTGTAGGTTATGGTTAGCTGGTTATACATTAGGAGGTGTAGGTTATGGTTAGCTGGTTATACAGTAGGACGTGTAGGTTATGGTTAGCTGGTTATACAGTAGGATGTGTAGGTTATGGTAGCTGGTTATACAGTAGGATGTGTAGGTTATGGTTAACTGGTTATACATTAGGAGGTGTAGGTTATGGTAGCTGGTTATACAGTAGTGTGTGTAGGTTATGGTAGCTGGTTATAACTAGCTCCAGTGGCTGTGTGTGCCAATTAAAAATCCTAGCCTGCTTAGTTATACACAATCAACGTTGCTGTGTGTGTCCTAGCCTTGTCACCCACAATCAACGTTGCAATTCACCCACTCCATTCCATGGTGTGCTCTGTACAGAATGAATGCACACCCTAGAGAGCTTCAAGCTGAAGCCAAAAGGAGCAGGGGGTCCAAGCAGGATATTTGTGTGTTGCCTGCCTGCAAATATACCTGAGTTTGTTAGCATTAGTTGATATGATGAGTAAGTTGTTAGATTAGACTATATGATCAGTAAGTTGTGGACTGATTGCCCATTTGGGACAGAAAGGAAAAGTGATCATGATTCTCATCACTGAACTGGGCAATGCACAGTGCTTTTAGTACCGCTTTGATGTTCCCTAAATGTAACTCAAGCCCGGAGTTTAGCACACTTCCCACTTTCACATTGACTGCTGTCGTCTCACTTCTTAAACCTGCTCAACCGTCACACTTGACAACAGTCCAAAACAACAGGGGGTGCCCGGTGTACAGTGTGACCCATGTGTGTGTGTGTGTGTGTGTGTGTGTGCGCAGGCACAAGAAGAACCGGGAGTCGGCCAGCGAGCTGCTGATGAGGCTGAAGGATAACCGGGACCTGCAGAAGTTCCTGCAGGACTGCCAGGAGGTAAGCTGCCCTGCCACGCTCTGTTTGCTAACTAGTGCTCTGAGGACCCAGGGGGGGGGGGAGGAGGGAGCAGCTACCCCCCATGGGGTTCAGGGTGGGATGTGGCCTCTCCAGCAGTCATCTCCAGTGTGCATCAATGCGGCCGCGCCCCGTGTCATTCCCAGCCAGAGAGGCAGTGTGGTGGGCCTTTTAGTGACTCATTGTGATAGGATGGAGGGGGTAGAATAGCACCACCCAGTCAATCCAGATTAATAAAGCTCAAACATACAACTCACAGGCTTTAGATGTATGTAGAGGCCTCCATGTGGTATTATTTTTCTTCATTCTCACACGCCACACACACCACACTGGAACTGGCACACGCAGCGCCCACAACCCACACAAACTCCCGCGTGAAAGCTCACACTGACACACGCGACACCCTCTGCCCACACACTCTCTAACACAAACACACACACAGATGCAAACAAATGCACATGCACACACACACACACACACACACACACACACAAACAAACACACACACGCAAACAAATGCACATGCACACACACACATGCAAACAAATGCACAGGCACACACACACACACACACACACACTCTATTCAGAGCAACCCTTCGGCGGGCACCCTCCTATCACAGCGTTTAATCAGGGTCTGCGCAGTCGGCGCAGCCGCGCTCCCGCGCGACGCTCTAATTGGCCCTCCCGATCTGCGCAGCTGTCCCTCTGGATCAACGAGAAGATGCTGACCGCGCAGGACATGTCGTACGACGAGGCGCGGAACCTGCACAGCAAGTGGCTCAAGCACCAGGCCTTCATGGCCGAGCTGCAGTCCAACAAGGAGTGGCTGGACAAGATCGAGAAGGTGAGTTTTGCAGGAGCTGTGCTGTCTGTGCGGTGCGCGGCGTGTCAGGTGGCCTACGCGGGCGAGAGCGCGCTTCCCCCTGGGAGGGGCTTGTTTTTAACAGCGGCAGTGTTGTTTTCCCTCTGGTCGCTGGGTGTGGCTTCACGGAGCCGGCAGAGAGATGGAACTCTGTGCAGAGGGAACCATTCAGCTCCTTGCATGGGGAAGATGTGGTTTCCCTGTTCTTATCTGACCTCAAAATGAGTGAATACTGAGAATATAATGTAGCTGTAGCAGGCAAATACTTGAAATACAGTATAGTGTGTTTAGGAACGCTTGAAGAAAAATGTTAAATACATACTGTATTTATATATATATATCAATACAACATTTTGAACTTGCTTTATAATTAAATGTGAATGAATTGTTAAAGTTTATTTACAAAAAAATTTTTTTGATACTTGTGTCTTTAATACTTTGTTAGCAATGAAAGGTTTATTGATATAGATCATATATAGATATAGACCTTTATGAAACTGCGTGTGTGTGTGTGTGTAGCTGGTGTTGTAGAGCAGGTTTTAATTGCTCGCTATAACACAGCTGTGGATGTGAGACTTTTGGCAATACCACTTGAATGACATGTGCAGGGCATCCCAGCAGAGAGCAAGGGGCGACCGTGCACCTCACCGTCTGGTTTGGGTAGTGAGCGGGGGTGTAGTAGTTAGGTAGTGCTGGGTGAACCACCCAGAGGGAATTTTACAGTCATTTACATTAATATGATTAACATACAGTCACTGTTACATTATAAACATACTGTGATGTCCGGACAAGGACCCAGGCGCAGGCCAGGATAAGGCAGGAAAGGAACGTTCATTGATCAAGCAGGGTTCAAAAGCTGATAGTCAGAGGTAGATAAAGTACAAAATCGAAATCCAAAAGAGTAGTCAAAAAGGCAGTCCAAAAATCAAAACCAAATAATCAGAAAGGCAAACAAACAAAATCGGAAGGCAAAAAACCCTTCCCACACTGGGAACATAGACACTGAAAATAAATGACCTGGAATAGCAGGACTGGGAGGGAAAAGGGCAAGAACACAGGTGAGAACGTAGGGCACAGTTCGAGGGGAGACAAAAGGACTGGGAAGCACATAGACACACTGAAAATAAACGACCTGGAAAGCAGAAAATGCACAGTTCGAATGCATAGAAAGAAAAGACAAGGCGATAGGAGAGAAGCGTACAGGGATAGGACAACGAGAGAGAGAATGATAGCAGTAGATAGAATCTTGAGTTAATTAGTAATTCGTAAATGTTAGTAACGTAATCTAAATCCCTAATGTTAGTAGATTAGTTGGTTAGTACTATTTACACCTAACTAATATGTACAGAGTGATAGAAAGAAAGAAGGAAGTAAACAAGATAGGAAAATAAGGAAAACCCGTAAAGTCGAAATCACCTGAATAGTGCAATAACAAAGACGAGGAGTGGATTATCGAAAAACAAGGAACACAGACAGACGGGGAAACTGACGTGAAAGATGAGTGATGATGAGAAAATAATAAAATACAAAAACAAGCAGAACAAACGTGGCAAAACATAACACATACATTCACTGTTACATTATAAACATAGTCACTGTTACATCATAAACATACAGTCACTGTTACATCATAAACATACAGTCACTGTTACATTATAAACATACAGTCACTGTTACAGCATAAACATACAGTCACTGTTACATCATTAACATACAGTCACTGTTACATCATAAACATACAGTCACTGTTACATCATAAACATACAGTCACTGTTACATTATTAACATTGTTACATTATGCATTGGTAATGTCCCACAATGCCATGTGCGTGACGGGTGTCCCGCGGCCCTGTGCAGGATGGGATGCAGCTGGTGGAGGAGAAGCCGGAGACCGAGGCAGTGGTGAGAGAGAAGATGTCGGCCCTGCACAAGATGTGGGAGGAGCTGGAGTCCACCACGCAGACCAAGGCCCAGTGCCTGTTCGACGCCAACAAGGCCGAGCTCTTCACCCAGAGCTGCGCCGACCTGGACAAGTGGCTGGTGGGCCTGGAGGGCCAGATCCAGTCCGACGACTACGGCAAGGACCTGACCAGCGTCAACATCCTGCTCAAGAAGCAGCAGGTACGCATCACTTCCTGCTCATGAAGCAGCAGGCATGCATCACTTCCTGTTCATAAAGCAGCAGGTGCACATCACTTCCTGCTCATGAAGCAGCAGGCATGCATCACTTCCTGCTCATCAAGCAGCAGGTGCACATCACTTCCTGCTCATGAAGCAGCAGGTGCACATACATCACTTCCTGCTCATAAAGCAGCAGGTGCACTTCCTGTCATCAGGTCATGTGGACCCTTTCCTTTACATTTATATGTATAGCATTTAGCAGACACTCTTATCCAGAGCAACTTAGGAAAAGTGCATTTAAACATGGTAAGGTTAATCATGGTTAGTGCAAGAGATCAGTGTAGTAACACTGCAATAAACATCACTGCAATATCACACAGTTTGAACAAAGGAAATGTAAATCTTAAATGGTATGTTTTGTACTGTGTAAAAGCTGAACGTTTTTATTTTCTTAATATTTTTTTATGCCCACATTTTTTTCTTTTGTCTCCTAATTTGGACTGCCCAGTCATAATTTGTGTATTTTTTTGATGGCAGTGTTCTGCCCTAGGTTATCGTATTGATTGGTCCCGTTCCCTGAGCTGAAAAGACATAAAGGGAGGTCTTAACCCTGAATGAAGAGTCAGACTGCTGCTTTATGTGCGCTTCATGTTCTGTGGCGCGCTCATTCACACCATACAGACACAGGCCCCAGCGGGCGGGCTATCCAGCCGTTACGTAACCACCCCCTCCCTCCCCCTTTACGTAATCCCCCTCGCTCCTCAGCTCCGCGGCTCCGCGGTAGAGGGAGAGAGCCGGAACCTTGTCTGCATGAACCGCTGCAAGTCTGCAGCACGCTCCCAGCGCGTCTGCATGCTTCTGTGTGGGAGAGAGAGAACGAGAGAGACAGAGAGAGAAGGAGGAGAGAGAGAGAAGGAGAGGGGGACATATATACTATAGAGAGCAAGAGAGACAGAGAGAGAGAACGAGGAGAGAGAGAAGGAGAGGGGGATATATATACTATAGAGAGCGAGAGAGAGAAGGAGAAGGAGAGCAAGCTGACAGGTGGGTTGCCGGGGCTCTGTCTTACCCTTCCCCTCTCCCTCCCCCTTCCCCTTTTCTCCCCTGGCCATGGCCCTAGATGCTGGAGAGCCAGGTGAACGTGCGTAAGAAGGAGGTGGAGGAGCTGCAGAGCCAGGCCCAGGTCCTGAGCCAGGAGGGGAAGGACACGGACGAGGTGGACGGCCGGAGGCGGGTGGTGGAGCAGAAGTTCCAGGAGCTGCTGGACCCCCTGCGCAAGAGGAAGAACTTCCTCATGGCCTCCCGCGAGATCCACCAGTTCAACCGCGACGTGGAGGACGAGATCGTGAGTGCTCGCTCGTCCCACCCCACCCCCGCCGTCTCGAGAGCACCCCTCCAGCAGAGTCTGAGCCCTGGGATTAGGGTAGAAAAGGGGGTCTCTTTCTTAACCCCCTTTCTCCGGCCTTTTTGTTCCATCCTTTGAGGGAGGGAGGCTTTCGTTGGAGCACCAGGCGCGCTCATTCTGGGCTGGAGGCGCTGCGTTATTCACAGCGCATACTACGCTGACCCCATTCGCTCCGGGACATTTAGGACGCTTTGATTTCTGGAGCACGAAATCGCTCCTGTCTTCTGGGTTTTAGTGTTTTTTTTTAAACGAGTCCCGATTTCGCCGCTCTCGAAACTCTGCATTTACACTTTGAGACAGAGTCATGCGTGCACAGCTTGTTAAGATGAGAGTTCATGTGTTAGAGGTGTTAAGGTGAGAGTTTAAATGGATTATATAGATTTGGTGGTAATGGACTGTTTTGCTTGCCCTGTTTTTCATGCCTGTTAATTTTGGGGTATTTATGTAAAAAATAATAATAATAATAATAATAATAATAATAATAATAATGTGTGTTAAGTAGCATTAAATCAGTTCTTTGAGAAAAGTGTTTTTAATGTGTATAATTGTGTTTAACGTTATTTCTGTGCTTTATTTTGTAGCTCTGGGTTGAAGAGAGAATGCCACTTGCAACTTCCACAGATCATGGACACAACTTACAAACAGTGCAGCTACTTATCAAGAAAAACCAGGTACAGAAAATACATTTTTTTTAAACAATCCATCATACTTAGTTGCTGCTTTCTTTTGTGTTCGGTGTCTGTTTGAACTGAGCGTTAACGGTCAAGACGACCGGTCTGTGATGGTCTGCCTCTCACTTTTACACATACTGCACATACTTTCACATTTATGAATTTAGCAGATGCTCTCATCCAGAGCAACATGCACAACAGAATGTTTTTGTTTATTTGTATGCAATCCATGTATACAGCTGGATGTTTACTGAAGCAGTTCAGGTGAAGCACCTTGCTCAAGGTTAATGTCTGTGCCCCATCTGGGAATTGAACCTGCAACCTCTGAGTTACAAGCCCAGTGCCCTAACCATTACACTACACTGCCACACATAACCCCCTCCCCCCCTCCCCACCACAGACCCTGCAGAAGGAGATCCAGGGCCACCAGCCACGCTGCGACGACATCTTCGAGCGGAGCCAGCACATCGTGCGGGAGGACAGCCCGAACGCGGAGGCGATCCGGCAGCGCCTGGCCGACCTGCAGCGCCTGTGGGGCCTGATGATCGAGGAGACGGAGCGGAGGCATGGCCGGCTGGAGGAGGCACACAGGGCCCAGCAGTACTACTTCGACGCCGCTGAGGCCGAGGCCTGGATGAGCGAGCAGGAGCTCTACATGATGTCAGAGGAGAAGGCCAAGGTGCAGTATGGGATACCAGGGGTGGAGGGGGAAGGCCAAGGTGCAGTATGGGATAGCAGGGGGAGGGGGAAGGCCAAGGTGCATTATGGGATACCAGGGGTGGAGGGGGAAGGCCAAGGTGCAGTATGGGATACCAGGGGGAGGGGGAAGGCCAAGGTGCATTATGGGATACCGGGGAGGGGAGGGGGAAGGCCAAGGTGCAGTATGGGATACCAGGGGAGGGGGAAGGCCAAGGTGCAGTATGGGATACCGGGGGTGGAGGGGGAAGGCCAAGGTGCATTATGGGATAGCGGGGGGAGGGGGAAGGCCAAGGTGCATTATGGGATACCAGGGGGAGGGGGAGCCAAGGTGCATTATGGGATACCGGGGGAGGGGGAAGGCCAAGGTGCAGTATGGGATACCGGGGGTGGAGGGGGAAGGCCAAGGTGCATTATGGGATAGCGGGGAGGGGAAGGCCAAGGTGCATTATGGGATACCGGGGAGGGGAAGGCCAAGGTGCATTATGGGATACCAGTATGGGGGAGGGGGAAGGCCAAGGTGCATTATGGGATAGCAGGGGGAGGGGAAGGCCAAGGTACATTATGGGATACCGGGGGAAGGGGGAAATGGGTTTGTTTGATGTTTTTGTTGTAAAAGATCAATGCCCAGCACTGCAGTTCCGTGAAAAATACTTTGAATACTTTGGATTGGGGGGCTTTAGGCGAGAGGCAGGATATAAGGGTGGGGGTGAGTCTGGGCATCTTACTAGAGTGAGCAGCCAAAATAAGAGCAGAGTTCACTCAGAGTCAAAGTCACGGGCGACCTGTGTGCACATCAGCGGAAATGCCGGCTTTCTGTTGCACGGTGGGACGTTTCCTGTCGACAAACGTGCACAGAGGCCGGTGTGAGATTAGCTGTGACGCTCTGGGTGACCGCTGGTGTCCGTGACTCGTTTCAGGATGAGCAGAGCGCCGTGGCCATGCTGAAGAAGCACCAGATCGTGGAGCAGGCGGTGGAGGACTACGCCGAGACCGTCCACCAGCTCTCCCAGACCAGCCGAGCTCTCGTGGCCGCGGGACATCCCGAGAGGTCAGTCCCGCCAAAACCACGCGCGTCCCCGCTCCAGACCAGATACAGACAGGAGGGATGCTGACATCACGCTGATATCGCCGCTCCAGTGGTGGTCCCATTAAACTCTCACACACGAGAAAGAGAGGTTCTCCAAGAGGCTCTCTTCTCAGAGGGGCTGCTAAAATTTATTTATTTATTTAGAGCCCTTTAGTGAATAGGAAAATCCATGTAGGAAAACTTGGATTTAACTTAATTTACCTTAAGTTAGTGAGTTAACTTTCTTAACTTATTTGACCTTATTGGCTGATCGATTTCATCACCTGTTCAGCTGTTTCTGTTCAGGTCAGTAGGTTGTGTAACTTAACTAGTGCCAACAGCTAGCCCGGGAAGAAGGCTGTTTTGCTGCTGCTTAAGGGTCGTAGCCTGTACTTGTACAATTTTGCAATCACAATTTTTATAACCCTTTGAGCACTTTGAGTATCTGTTGTGCCCTGAACTGGAGCACAACTTGAAGAGGTTTTTCAAATAAATGTTTTGTGTCGAGAGTGGGGAGAGGTGTGATCAAGAAATCTTTTGCCATATTAATGCGGATAAAACGTGATTATGATCGATGATCGATGGCCTGTGTCTCCTTGGCACTGTGTTCGGTGATCGTGTCGTTGGCCTGTCTCTCCTTGGCACTGTGTTCGGTGATCGTGTCGTTGGCCTGTCCTCCATGGCACTGTGTCTGATAATGGTGTCTGTGGCCTGTGTCTCTCTCACAGCGAGAGGATAGGCATGCGCCAGTCCCAGGTGGATAAGCTGTACGCGGGGCTGAAGGACCTGTCTGAGGAGCGCAGGGGGAAGCTGGACGAGCGCTCCCGGCTCTTCCAGCTGAACCGCGAGGTGGACGATCTGGAGCAGTGGATCGCCGAGCGGGAGGTGGTGGCCGGGTCACACGAGCTGGGCCAGGACTACGAGCACGTCACGGTACGCGGCCCGCCGTACCGCCCGGCCACAGCCTGCTAGGCTGGGAGAGCCAGCACTAAAGATATTCAATAAATACATGCTTGTGGAGTAGTTGATTATACTTCTCACCAGAGTTTGGGTTCAAACGAGTTAAGAACCATTGTCAATTCAGTCAAGAAATTAATTGAAATTAAATTATTTTGATTGGGCATTGTTCAATTCATTTCCTGTATGGACTTCTGGTCAGCAGTATTATAATCGAATCTGCTATTCAACATGCATGGATTGATTGAGTACCCAGCAGCTCACTACACCGAAGGCAGCTTTTCTTAGTTCGTTGTGCGTTGTTGTTGTTGCCGGAATGTTGGGTTGGCGTGAGCTGTGATTGGCCGAGACGCCGACTGAACTCGGGCGTTTCCCCCTGCCTCCCCTAAACCAGATGCTCCAGGAGCGTTTCCGGGAGTTCGCCCGCGACACGGGCAACATCGGCCAGGAGCGCGTGGACGCCGTCAACCAGATGGCGGACGAGCTGATCAACTCGGGCCACGCGGACGCCGCCACCGTCGCCGAGTGGAAGGACGGGCTGAACGAGGCCTGGGCCGACCTGCTGGAGCTGATCGACACGCGCACCCAGATCCTGGCCGCCTCCTACGAGCTGCACAAGTTCTACCACGACGCCAAGGAGATCCTGGGCCGCATCCTCGACAAACACAAGAAGCTGCCGGAGGAGCTGGGCCGCGACCAGAACACCGTGGAGACGCTGCAGAGGATGCACACCACCTTCGAGCACGACATCCAGGCGCTGGGCACGCAGGTACTTATTTTATCTGAACCTTTATTTAAGCAGGTAGGTCGACTGAGAACTTGTGTCTCATTTGCAGTGACGAGGGAATCGAAGTGGGTAGGGAATGCAAGGGATCGTGCAGCCAATCGGATTTAGGGGGTGATTAGGTGGCCAAATGTAGAGAGTCTGTTTTTTGGGGGAATTTGACCAGGACACCCGGGGTTAACACCCCTACTCTTTTGCCCTGGGACCTTTAATGACCACAGTGAGTCAGGACTTTAGCACCTAATTTGAAGGGTGGCACCTTCTACAGCAAAGTGGCCCCATCACTGTGCCGGGGCGCTGGGTTTCTATTTGGTCCAGAGAGAAGAGTGCCCCCTTCTGGCCCTTCAACACCTCTTCCAGCAGCAACTTAGTTTTCTCTGGAGGCCTCCCATCCCAGCACTAACCAAGCCCACACCTGCTGAGCTTCAACATTTTGATGTGAGAAGGGCACAGGGAGGTAAGAAGGGCACAGGGTGGTATGGCTGCTGGTTTGAGCCCACAGGCAATGTGGGCCTCCCAACAGTGTCTTAACATTTACACTGAGGTACCAGTGTGGCTAAGCGGTAAGCATTTCCACAGAAAATTTCCATTACTGAGTATAGAGTGCGGGGACCAATGTGCTGGCTATAGGGCCCAACCTCTGCTCATGGCAAAATGTTATCCCATTTTTAAAAAGTGATATAGAGGAAAATATATATATTTGAAAAGGTTTGTGCATTTTTATATCATATTAAAGCATCTGTCTATAAATATCTGTCTGTGAGAATTGCAATATCTACTCCCTGGCCTTAATCGGATTTGTTTATATTTTCTTCCGGGAAACAAGAACATAAGCCTGTATTCAGCACCTGAACCTCAACAGAAAATACGACAGTGCCTGCTAATGTAGCTGTTTATCTTTCTTCCTGCGGAATCTACTAGATTGAATGTGTATAGGAAAAAGCATAGCGTTGTTGTGTCTGTGCTGCTGTATTTTCAGTTTGGAATGGGATTTGCACAGACTTTTTATAAGCAGGGGAAAAATGGAAATTGCTTACATTTTGTGGCTGCCACATATTGTGCATGTATTTTCATTTGACGCCTGAAAGAAGAGTCCTTTAATTTGAGATGGGCATTTTACAGGACAACTCCTAGAGGAGTGCACTCTGCATCTGTCTCTAATTTAATTGAATTTCCTCAATTTGGGGTCTTTAGGCAAACGAAAAACAACAACTTTCCCTGTCATTAGAGTTGGTTCACAGTTGGGCGAAATACATAATCATTTTGACAGTTGTGGTCTGTGTCTCCGGTGATCTCCTGCTTCCAACAGTGACAGGCACTTTCATTACGTATTCGACCAATCACAGACAGCGGTGGGTTGGACAGGGTTCGTCTGTGGTGTTCACCGCAGAGTCACAAACTCTTGGCTGCGCGGGGGAAGGCTAGCGAACGATGCATTGGCCTTTAGTCAGGCTTTGTTAGATGCTGCTGCTCGAATGGCAGAGGCAGCGATAGGCCTGTAATCTTACAGTACGGTAAACCATGTAAACAATTCCCACTCTCGCTGTTCCTGTTTGAGGTGGTACGTTGTGGTCCGTGTGTGGAAAAAGTAGCAAGTCACACTGCCAGACTGTCCAGGCTTGGTAGAAACCAGAAGCTACATTGTCTGTCACCCACTCTTTAATTATAATACACTATTATAATAATTATAATTAATAATACACTAGCAAGCACAATAATCTACGAGTGAGCCACAGAAGTTGCTAAAATGCTTCATCATCATGCTATGTTTAACTTGCAGCTTTAGCAAGGCCTATGCTATGGCCTGTACCATGCTACTATAAGAGGGATGGATCCGGTCACTTGAGTTTATTCAAGACTGCATCAAGACCTATTCAGCAGCTGATGGCTATATATATATATATATATACACACACACACACACACACACACACACACACACACACACACACACACACACACACACACACACATACACATACATAGATACATGCATACAGCGAGTTTCAAACTGAGGATCCCAACGCCACAAGAGACACGATTAGCCCACTGAGATAAAGACTCGAGTCCCCAACCAATCGTACTCTTATCGACGTCACTTTATGCAGCAGATGCTCACATGCTCAAATCACATCTTCCGAGCTCTGCTACACATACACACATATCTAATCTATTCAAAGCTTAGAAACGGATATCAAAGTGGGAACATTTATATGACATCAGATTAATTTTAATGGCTTTTAGACACCACATTTGATCATTTCTAACCCGTGAATTTATCATCCTGTCTTTTCAAATATTAGAAACGCATCTCAACGTACAGACATTTATTTGACATCAAACATGTTTCAATGGCTTTGAGGTATTGCAATCAATCATTTCTAATTCATCTGAACACTTCATCTACAGCAAAAAAACCCACATTGAAACACAGAACTTCCAGATACAGATAGATTTTGACTAAGTGTCTGTTATATGTGGCTCTGTGGCTCAGTTGGTAGAGCACAGCGTTGGCAACGCTTAGGTTGTGGGTTCAATCCCCACTGGGGCCACATATACTGAAAATGTATGCATTCACTACCGTAAGTTGCTTTGGATAAAAGCCTCTGCTAAATGGTGTATATTATTATTATTATTATATTATATGTATATGTGTGTAACTCAACTTTGTTAGGCATTAGCCCTATGCTAGCTCATTTTGGGGTGCTAACAGAGGGTCCCGTTTCTCCCCCCCAGGTGAGGCAGCTGCAGGAAGACGCGGTCCGTTTGCAGTCGTCCTACGCCGGCGACAAGGCCGATGACATCCAGAAGAGGGAGGGGGAGGTGCTGGAGGCGTGGAAGGCTCTGCTGGAGGCCTGCGAGGGGCGGCGTGTCCGGCTGCTGGACACCGGGGACAAGTTCCGCTTCTTCAGCATGGTGCGCGACCTCATGCTGTGGATGGAGGACGTCATCCGCCTCATCGAGGCCCAGGAGAAGCCCAGGTACGGGGGGGACACTTCCACACACAGGTCCTCTACCGCTACCGTGGTTACTAACAACCAATCATCTCCCGCTAACACGACCGTGGTTACTAACAGCCAATCATCTCCCACTACCACAACCGTGGTTACTAACAGCCAATCATCTCCTGCTAACACAACCGTGGTTACTAACAGCCAATCAGTTACTAACAGCCAATCATCTCCCACTAACACAACCGTGGTTACTAACAACCAATCATCTCCTGCTACCACAACCATGGTTACTAACAACCAATCATCTCCTGCTACCACAACCGTGGTTACTAACAACCAATCATCTCCTGCTAACACAACCGTGGTTACTAACAGCCAATCATCTCCTGCTAACACAACCGTGGTTACTAACAGCCAATCATCTCCTGCTACCACAACCGTGGTTACTAACAGCCAATCATCTCCCGCTACCACAACCGTGGTTACTAACAACCAATCATCTCCCACTACCACAACCGTGGTTACTAACAGCCAATCATCTCCTGCTAACACAACCGTGGTTACTAACAACCAATCATCTCCTGCTACCACAACCGTGGTTACTAACAACCAATCATCTCCCGCTACCACAACCGTGGTTACTAACAACCAATCATCTCCTGCTACCACAACTGTGGTTACTAACAGCCAATCATCTCCTGCTACCACAACCGTGGTTACTAACAACCAATCATCTCCTGCTACCACAACCGTGGTTACTAACAACCAATCATCTCCTGCTACCACAACATGGTTACTAACAACCAATCATCTCCTGCTACCACAACCGTGGTTACTAACAACCAATCATCTCCTGCTAACACAACCGTGGTTACTAACAACCAATCATCTCCTGTTACTAACAGCCAATCATCTCCTACTAACACAACCGTGGTTATTAACAACCAATCATCTCCTGCTAACACAACCATGGTTACTAACAACCAATCATCTCCTGCTACCACAACCGTGGTTACTAACAACCAATCATCTCCTGCTACCACAACCGTGGTTACTAACAACCAATCATCTCCCGCTACCAGCACCGTGGTTACTAACAGCCAATCATCTCCCGCTACCACAACCGTGGTTACTAACAACCAATCATCTCCTGCTAACCCGCTAACACAACCGTGGTTATTAACAACCAATCATCTCCTGCTAACACAACCGTGGTTACTAACAGCCAATAATCTCCCGCTACCACAACCGTGGTTACTAACAACCAATCATCTCCTGCTACCACAACCGTGGTTACTAACAACCAATCATCTCCCGCTACCACAACTATGGTTACTAACAACCAATCATCTCCTGCTACCACAACCGTGGTTACTAACAACCAATCATCTCCTGCTAACACAACCGTGGTTACTAACAACCAATCATCTCCTGCTACCACAACCGTGGTTACTAACAACCAATCATCTCCCGCTACCAGCACCGTGGTTACTAACAACCAATCATCTCCTGCTACCACAACCATGGTTACTAACAACCAATCATCTCCCGATACCAGCACAACTACTAACCACCAATCATCTCCCGATGTTGCAATTTTGGTTCAGTCCAGTACGCATGGTTCCTAATGTACCGATGACCTACATAACGGCTGGTGCTCTAGTTACAGACTGCAGGGCAACCGGGCTGGTGCTGAGAGAGGCTTGTTGGTTCTGATTTTCACACCTAGAGGGGCCCTAATCCCACCCGTCATGCATGAAACCCTCCTTCATTTTAGCCCGGACAGTGCTAAAGAGCCACAAATCCAGGCCAAACGGTGAAACACAGGAGTCAGAGATGGGGTTTAACTTTCTGGTTTACTGTAAGCAACTTGCAAGATTATTTCTGGGATTGGCGGATGATCTAACACCCAGCAGTTTCTAGTACCCAGTGATGTCAAAAGCGATCATATGTAGGTCACCGCGCCCACTTGCAGGGCTCTTGTTCATTAGCGGTGGTAACGGTCTTACGTGTGATGAGCAGTGTGCATGACAGCTGGATTCGGATTCTCTTATGAAATGAGTGTCAACTGCAGCTCAGGAATATCTGGGAGCTGGAGAATATCGCCTTTGACTGGAGATTTGGCCTTTACATACTCTCATTATCTCCGATCTCCCTCCGTTTATCCGATCTGTGGCAAATATACCCACTACTGTAGGAGATCCGTCTCCAAACACGACCACGTCCTTTCATCGTGCCCTCTCCACCACTCCGTGCACAAAGCCCGTCTCTGGAACTGTAATTTTCATAATTGCCCGGCGCTGGTGAATCTCCTCTTTCCGCTGCCCCTGCCTGCTCACTGAAAGGTTGCCAGCTGATTCTGAAATCGGGCAGACAGGGAGAAGGAGAGATCCGGGTCTGAATGCTGTAATTACGGCTCCCCGCTTCCTCCTCTCTGTCTCTCCGAGGGACATCTGAGCCGCGGCTGGCCGATCGCGTGTCTGATTAATTACATTGTTCGAGGGAGGAATAATGGGGTCCTTAGCACTGCGTCCACGCTGTTGCCTGACAGGAAAAAGGGCTCCTGCAGGTTTGTTTGCCAGGTCTGCCCCATCGGGGCGGCTGAAGGCTCGCGAACAGAGCATCCGGGCCCGTGTTTGTAAAGCGTCTCAGGAGTACTGATCTAGGATCAGGTTTCCCCTGCCCATATCCTGACCATATCCATTATGAGCTAAAAGGCTAAACTGATCCCAGATCAGCACTCCTACTCTTAGAATTTTTGTACATATGGCCCCAGGTTTCCCCCTGCCCATATCCTGACCATATCCATTATGAGCTAAAAGGCTAAACTGATCCTAGATCAGCACTCCTACTCTTAAAATCTTTGTACATACGACCCCAGGTTTCCCCTGCCCATATCCTAAACGTATCCATTATGAGCTAAAGGGTCAAACTGATCCCAGTTCAGCCCTCCTGCTCCGAGATGCTTTATGAACACCGGGCCCTGATACGTGAGGGGGGCGGTTTTGCTCGAGCGCGGGTGTAAAACGTGCGTGGTGTGTTCGGTCTCTCCGCTGACGCCGATGTCGCTCTGACCGTGCGCCCCGCAGGGACGTGTCGTCGGTGGAGCTGCTGATGAACAACCACCAGGGCATCAAGGCGGAGATCGACGCCCGCAACGACAGCTTCACCACCTGCATCGAGCTGGGCAAGTCGCTCCTGGCACGCAAGCACTACGCATCGGATGAGGTGACTACCCTGTGCTGCGCAGTCGCTGTGTTAACCAGTCAGGGTTGCAGCCAGAGAGCAGCCATGCTGCAGTGACTGTAGGAGTGGGGGGAGATTTACCGCTTAGTAACAAAACCCTTCATATGTACATTTTTGTGAGCTTTTTATTTTAGATTGATGTAGAGCCCCTGTTGTGTTGTATCATTTTAATTGACTACATTGCACTTGCAAAGCACTTTGAGATTTTCACTAGTGAAATGTGTTATTATTATTACTATTAGCTGTGTGAAACAGTGCTCCTGCTGTTGTGTGAGACTGTGTAGAGCAGGGGTGTCAAACTCATTCCATCGAGGGCCGAGTGTGTGCAGGTTTCTGTTGTAACCAATGCATTACACCAGGTGATTTCAATTAGGTTTCCTCCTTAGTAGAAGAAGTGGGCTAATTAGTGAAATCACCTGGTGTAGTGCATTGGTTGCAACAAAAACCTGCATACACTCGGCCCTCGATGGAATGAGTTTGACACCTGTGCTGTAGAGGTACAAACAGTCCAGAAGGGGGCGCAGGTGTCCTGGCTAATGAGACTGACAGACATCAGAGGGACACTGGGGGCGTGTCTGTGTTTAGGGTGTTTATGGTTTCATTTGAGCATAATTACAAAGCAGTAAACATCAGCAGCATATCTTCGCTGTATTCATACAGTATTTAACAGGCATATGAATGTATCTTGCGTAACATTTCTACAAATGCATGTACCTACATGGATGTGTGTATTTGGGTACAGCTTAAACCTGTGTCGTATATGAAACAGTTTTGCTCTAATCACCCAATCTCTCTCCCCTCAGATCAAAGAGAAGTTACTGCAGCTGACGGACAAGAGGAAAGACATGATCGACAAGTGGGAGGACAGATGGGAATGGCTAAGACTGGGTAATTAGCTCATTTTCATGATTTATTCATTCGTTCATTCATGCTTGTTGCGGTCTGAACAAGATGACTGCCTGTTTGTCTGTCTGACCCTGTTTGGACCCATTGCAGACAGACTCCACCGGTACAGGAAATTGTGTCTGACAGACATTCATATTTATTTTTTGTGTTCATTGAGATAGATCTGATCAATAAAAACCGATAGTGGTACAGACCCACCAATGCAGACATGAGCAGGGCGGTCCTAAATGACCGTTCTGCTGACCCCAGTGGACCCCAGGCTGTACCGCCACTGTGTCCTGAGGAGGCACTCAGTCTCGGGGTCACACGTGGAGCGTCCCTGGGTCATCGGAGCTTACTGGAACATCCAGAGTCACTGTTGAATAACGAGGCAAAATTACCCCTATTAACTATAAGACCTGTAATCACACTTTGGGCAAGAAGTCCTTCTCCTGCTCGTATGCTGCGATTGCTTGGAGTCGCGGCCCCTGACCCCAGTGTGTCCCCTGACCCCGCGCATGACCTCTCCTGTGTTCTTGCCGTTGCAGTTTTGGAAGTGCACCAGTTTTCGCGGGATGCGGGCGTGGCCGAGGCGTGGCTGCTGGGACAGGAGCCGTACCTGTCCGGCCGGGAGATGGGCCAGAACGTGGACGAGGTGGAGAAGCTGATCAAGCGTCACGAGGCCTTCGAGAAGTCGGCTGCTACGTGGGAGGAGCGCTTCTCTGCGCTGGAGCGGCTCACCACGGTCAGTGGGGGTCTGGGGTTGACCACGGTCAGTGTGGGGAGTCTGGGGGTCACCACGGTCAGATGGGGGGAGGGTGGGTCTGGAGCTCATCACGTTGGTGTGGGGGTATGGAGTTGACCACGGTCAGTGTGGGGGAGTATGGAGTTGACCACAATCAGCTCGAGGACGAATCTTTGCACTAATGTAAAACTAAGTTACATTACTAAGTTATAGTAAATTAGTAGAAATGTACGAACAGTTTTAAAATGTAAGATTCCACCGCAGGCTGTGTTAGCAGGGGCTTCCACTAAGTAAATAAAATATTGGAAGCATATGTTTATAAACAGTAGTGTCATTGAAACTGAACATTGATATCTAAGCAGGCAGGTTTGAGGCTCATTTTTGTACTGGATGATTGATGAGTGTGTTTGTGGGCCCACAGATGGAGCTGCTGGAAGTGAGAAGGCAGCAGGAGGAGGAAGAGAGGAGGAGACTGCCCCCGTCACCACAGCCCCTTCCCGCGCCAGATTCCCACTCCCCACAGCAGCGGTAAGAGCCCCCACCGCGACATGGGGACCACACGCTGATCTCCTGCTAACGGTCTGCTTAAATCTCCAGTTTCAGCAAGCTGAACGCATGAGATTGTAGCTGGGGTTTAAATCCCACCACTACAGACAAAATTGTGATTTACATATTAGACAATGCAAATCTTGCTCTACAGCAAGCAAACGATTTTGAATCTGTCTCTGATTCTGACTTGTATATGATAGGAACTTTAGGGTTTGTAACTGTGTTAGATGTTGTGAGATGATTGTGGTGTTATGTTATGTATTAATTGTGTTGAGCTGGGAGAGGTGCGAAGCTTCAGGAGATGAGGAGGATAAGCCGGTGTGCCTGTTTTCATCTCCACAGGGAGGGTGAGCAGATCTCCCAGAACGGCCTGCCGTCGGACCAGGAATCCCCCCGGGTTAGTTACCGCTCCCCAGCCTACCAAACCTATTCCACCTTCCAGAGCCGCCGGACCGGGCCTAAGTAGGGCAGGAGCACTGGACTGTTACCCTCTGACAACCACCCCCACCCCTCCCCCAATGCTTCCCCGGATATCGGCTCGGCCGTTAGTTACAAAGTAGCAAATGCTGCTTATTCGCTTTTTTTTCCTTTTATAAGTTGGCATCGTGCTTTTTTATTTTTCATAATAGCTTTATAGTTTACCGTTCCGTTTAATTCAAGCACTGTAGCAGTGGCTACAAAAATAATAGCAGTCATACAAGTTGTAGTAGAAGTAGCATTGTGGGAGGAAACGGTATGGTTTTAATATGGGTTCTGAATCGATCAGTTTTGAATGTTGTTTTCTGCAGTGGTACATTTTTAACAGTGTTATGTTTTGATACACACTGCTGCTTCGCCACCATTATACGTTATAAAAGGTGCCTAATCCAGCGATAAGCGTCAAAGGGAATGTTGATGGAAATGTAGGTAAATCACCTTTGATTTTGGTAATGATTTGTAAGTGGAGGAGCTGAGGGGAATCCGCACTGGAGCCTCTTCAGGTGTACCGTGGTACTGCAGTACACGGCTTGGGTATCCAGCATTTACGGCTGCGTGCACGTCGACTAGCATAGAGACGGGGTAGCACAATCAATGGGGAAAGGGCTTCTGTGGTGGCCTTATTGAGTCTGTGCCTTGCGTTCCTGTGAACCGTCTTGCCAAAGGCGCATCACCGAAGTGCTTTTATCCACATCCAGCCGGAGTCCGTGTCCTTGTTGTGTACTCATGTGGTGATTGATATGCAAGTGTAGAGAGGAACTGTGTGTGAATAGTGGCTGTCCACTGAACCTTCAATCCCCCCCACACCCAACCCCTCCAGGAGAAAGCCTGTACCTCCATAAACGCCTGTTTCTTCTGCACCCAGCTCTCATGTTTCTGTCTCTTTCCTCCTCTGTTCTCACGTCCTCTCTTTCTTTCACTCTAGATTACAGGTGCGCCATTCGATATTACGAAATTACCAGCTCTGCGGAATATCAATCGCTTAAATGAGCAGTGTCCACAAATATTATCAACAAATCAAATGGTTGAAATGAACAATGACAATGACATGACAATGACAATCTTAAATGACATGGATAGCCTCCATCAGAATTTCAAATCCGTGTCCATTCTTCCTTTTCCAAGTTTTTCAAATTTGCAACAACAAAGAAAATTTGCCATTCTTTATTTTTATTTTTTTGCCCATTGCCTTCAGGTTCATTCATCTGTGTAATTGTTGCTTTGTTCATTGTTTGTGCCCCCGTGGAATGTTCACCTCAAGATTGTTGCATGATCCAAGCATTTAATTAACCCCGTACACTTCCTCACACAATAAAGGCATGTCGATGAGATGCGGTTGTCCCCCCACGTATATGTCTGCCTGTCTTTTGTTGTTCCTGTGTTTCCCGTAGAGATAACCCTGTGTGTCCATTTTAAAACAAACGTCACGCCGTCTGCATGTCGTCTGCATGGTGGCAATCACTCGTCAGTAACCGAATGTTTTTTCCCTTTCTCCCATGTGATTAACCTCTGGTTTTTCCATGCTCAGGTCGTACATCGTGAGTTCTCATTTAGCAGGTGGTGCATGTTGTTCTCATTTCTTTTCCCAGCGTGTTGTAGACGGCCTCGCACTCTTTTCAGGAGAATGTGGCAGCACAATCCAAATACAGTAAAACTGCTCTAATCAGAATCAAGGTTAGGTTACTTCTGAAGACCACAGAGGTAGAAAGTGTTTTTGTTGTAGCAGTAAAGATAGACGTGTCCTACTATATTTCAAGACTCCCAATCCATATCCCTATTAATACCCATTATTTAACATGAAGCAACATGTGTCCAAATGGGCTGAGAACAACATTTGTAGTTCTGAAGGAGCTGCCAAAGTCATTGTTTTCCATCACTTAAAAAAAAAAAAAAAACTTGCATGACAAATATACACACTGTGACCTTTGAACTTTGGGGTGTTCAACTTGACCATCCAGTGAACTGGACACACGAGGTCAGTGAGCACAGCAAGGTTAAAATGTCCTTGCGCTGAGTAGATGGCCAGATGTGATGGGACAGCTCTGGCCCTATCACAGCTCTCGATGCGCTGGTCTCCATGGAGAGTGGAAGTCGCCATAGTAATTCTACTACAAAATCACCAGCTGTTTCATGTCTCAGTTGTTGGCCTGTGGACTTGTTGTCCAAATGTTGTTTTTGGGAGGGGGAGTGTGAAGGGAGGTGTGGGGTGGGGTGGGGTGGGGTGGAAAGGAAACCATAGCGATGACGGCAGGATGACTCAGGATGCCCCGGACTTGTCGATGCCGCAAGGATCACAGTTGTAAAAGCTCACGGGGAGGCGTGGCTTCGGAGGAGTGTCTCTTCCATCTCAGCCAGTGAGCTGGCTAGGCCCCCCCCCCCTGCCCGGCCAATCGAAGGCCAAGAAGGCTGACAGCAACGCAATCCGCAAAGCACCGGATTGGCCCAGCTCCTGACTGGTCTTTGTGCTGGGGTAATGAGCTGTGACAGACTGGAGTGGCTGTGGTGTTAAAATGCCCTTTAACAGACAAATTGCTTCCTCCTGCCCTTTTCCAGTAATGACAATAATGATTCACGAGTTTCATGACAAGCAATTTTCTTAATTGTTTGCTTTTTTTGGACCGCCCTCCCCTTTGCTGCCTTTTTTCCTCCCCCTCTCTACTCTCAATAAGATTCACGTCTTGCGGTGGCAGTGCTGTGTGTCAGCGTGTGGGGCAGTTCTTAACCTCTAATTGTGTGTGCACGCCATTTTTAAAAAAACGTTTCCCCCTTACTTCCAGGGTCCTCCTCTCATCCTACCTCTAATCAGTTCCTCGACCTAACGCGTCCGTGGATCCGCGCGATCCACGAGAAATAACCGACGCGGTGATTTACGGAGCTTCTCAGAGCCATTGCAGAGTCTTGGCTCGCTTAGGGGGAGGCGACCGACTGGCCGACCGGCCAATGGTGCGCACTCCCAGTGCCTGATGCCGGCAGCGTCCGAGCCTTTGCAATGGCGCGAAGCTCCACGCCTCTCGATCTGTCTCTCTCCGCTCCTCTTTAACACCTCGATCAGGGAACTGTAGAGCTGTGCGGGGGCCCGCGGGGGGGCGCAGCGGGGGCCAGCTCTGGAGTTCAGCCCCGGTGATTCTCCTGCTGCTTGGGCGGGGGCGTAATTGTTAAATGGACCACAGATTTAACAATTTGAGGCTGCTGTACTGGCATGAGGCTAGTCCACAGAGGCTCACAGGAGCACCCGTTTTGGTTTTTGGTCGTTTAAACGGCCCGGTCACGTGTAATGGTACGTGAATTTGAGATTACGTTCATTTAGGCGGACGTGTTCAGTTATTTTGGACTGAGAGTCTGAGAGGGGCACGTTGCAACTGCGAGGAAGATGTGGGGCTTGCACTTGTTGTTTGAATGTGTCCCCTCCTCAGCCATAAAAGACCTGTCAGAAGAGAGATCTACTCTTATTTGCTTTTAGAGGAGGGATTTCCTGTGACTCACAGAAACTCCCCCTTTACTCGATTGCCCCCTTTAGACATGTTCATGATTACACCTGCACATGTCCGCTTCGTTTCCTGACACATCGTCCCCTGACTGTAAAGCACAGAAATGTTTCTACACAGCCTCTGACCCTGACACGCATGAAGCCCCTGTCCCAGTGCATTGTGGGTCCAGCGTGCGGGCTGCTTGGGGGAGGTGGGTGTGTGGGGGGGGTGGATGGGCGTCGCGTGTCCGTGGCTGACGGCGTCTCTCTCTCTGACAGGACGGCGTGGACGGCGGCGAGATTGTGAACGGCGTGGCGGAGCGCTGCTCCAAGGAGCCCAGCCCCATCCCGTCCCCTGGGGCCGAGCGGAAGGGCAAGCAGGCCGCCACGCTGCCCACGAAGCCCCAGGACTCCCCCGCCTCGCAGACGGAGGGAGTGCTCCACCGCAAGCACGAGTGGGAGGGGCCAAACAAGAAGGCCTCCAGCAGGTGCGTACTCTCTCACGGCCCCGCGGCGGGTGTGCACTCTCACAGCGCGTACGCACTCTGTCGGCCTGCAAACGGGTTACGCACCAAGCACTACGCACTTTCACAGCCTGCAGCATGTACACACATACTCATACTCACACATATGTACACATACTCACAGCAGGTATGCACTATACTCATGCTCACACATACACACACATACACACATACACACAGCAGGTATGCACTATACTCATACTCACACATATGTACACATACTCACAGCAGGTACACACTATACTCATGCTCACACATACACACACATACACACATACACACAGCAGGTACACACTATACTCATGCTCACACATACACACTTACTCACAGCAGGTACACACTATACTCATACTCACATACACACACATACACACATACTTACAGCAGGTACACACTATGCACTCTCACAGCCTGCAGCACCTCTAGCTGGTACACACTCTCACCCACACTAAGAACAGTGTGTTAACTCTGGATCAGGGACAAACCCCCACTTTGGGACAAACCACAGTAGATTATCATTGGTATTCGACTGTGGGATATTCTGCACTCACAGCAGGACACTACGATGGTGTCTCCTGTCACAAACAGGCCTGG
The DNA here is from genome assembly GCA_029706075.1 of Aldrovandia affinis. Lineage (NCBI taxonomy): Eukaryota > Metazoa > Chordata > Actinopteri > Notacanthiformes > Halosauridae > Aldrovandia > Aldrovandia affinis. Next base: position 723,584 of record JAINUG010000213.1, read on the forward strand.
CAGACGTTGACCTGACTCTGTGTGTCTCCTCAGGTCCTGGCATAACGTGTACTGTGTGATAAACAATCACGAAATGGGCTTCTATAAGGACAGCAAGGCCGCCAGCCAAGGCATTCCTTACCACAATGAGATTCCTGTCACTCTGAAAGATGCAGTCTGCGAGGTTGCCATAGACTACAAGAAGAAGAAGCACGTCTTCAAGCTCAGGTAAGACCACACACACACACACACGCACACACACACACACACACACACACACACACACAAAGAGGGTAATGCTAGAATCTACTGTTATATAATCAGTTTTTCTTTTGTTTTAGATTAGATTAATATGTACCATTTGTGACATTGCTGCTAACATGTTATAATAGGCCGTTAAAGTTATGAAGTTTGACTGTAAATATTGGGGTAAATGTGATAAAACTTTGTCCTTTTTTTCATTTTTACAGAATTTCAGATGGGAATGAGTATCTCTTCCAAGCCAAAGATGATGTGAGTAGTTTTCTTGGTTGTTGTTTTTTAAGGTACTCTGAACCATTACAAAATATTGCAAGACATGCAGAGTTGACACAATACATTGACATTATCATACCTGGGCTTAATCACACAGGTCATGTTGTGTCTCGTTGTGTATCAGAGGCTTACGAACAGCAGTAACTGATGTTTCTGTGTGTTGTGGCTGTCCATGTGTAGATGTGTGTACGGAATGGCTGTTACGCCTGGGCCATAGTGCCTCTCTCCATTCCCGCTCCTGTGCCAGCCACTGTGCTGGATGCTGAGAGGATCTGGAGATCTGACACAGCATTGAGAAAAACTAATTATGTGGATTTCATTCCACTTCAAAGGGCCCAGTGGGGAGTTTGGGAAATTACTGGTTGAAACTTGGCTCTTCCAGTCTACTCATACTCTGATTGGGCATTTCCATCATGGGGAAAATGGTGGATGAGGCCCCTATTTCCCCCTTTGATGCTGCTGGCAGTGGGTGTAGCACCCCTCAGGAATAGTATGAGATGTCACAAGCTCGGGGCTGGCTTGCTCTCCAGTCTTTGAAGCTCGCCCTCCCGAGATGTGAGGGAACCCACGATTTGTTTAGCTCCAGTACACCTCTCTGTCTGGTCATAAGGAGAGGAATGCTATAGTAATGGGTTAATATTCCGAATGGCATAAAAGGAAAATAATAATGGCAATCAGTAGTAATTGTGAGCAGGAAACATCATTGCAATGTGTGTACGCCACCTGCTGTTTGTGTATAGATGTGTGTACAGAATGGCTGTCCGTGTGTAGGTATGTGCACAGCATGGCTGTACACCTGCTGTTCATGTATGGGTGTGTGCAGGGCCGTCTCAAGGGGTGGGCGGGGCCCGGGGGGGAGTCAACCTATGCGGGGCCTAGCTGTTAACGCGATGACATCATAGACTTAGCAACTGCTTAGCTACCATTGTTTATAATAGCCAACCCATCATTTAAGAAAATTATTATTATTATTTAAATTCATTTTTCCCCTCTCACCGTGGCGCCCCGTGACGGGCGGGGCCTGGGGCGGTCGCCCCCCAACAAAGACAGCCCTGGCCGTGTGTATGGAATGGCTGTTGTACCCTGTCGTTGCTGAGCTCCGTCTCCCTCTGTCCGGCCCTGCAGGAGGAGATGACCAGGTGGATCCAGGACATCTCCAGCGCCGTGACCCCCGATAAGCTAGAGGTCACGCCCAGCAGCCAGAGCACTCCGGCCTCGAGCCGCGCCCAGACCCTTCCCGCAAGCGTCAGCCTCCCCACAGAGTCCAGCCCGGGCAAGCGCGAGAAGGACAAGGAGAAGGACAAGGAGAAGCGCTTCAGCCTCTTCAGCAAGAAGAAGTAGAGAGGCTCCTCCCCCTCCCGTCCCCCCGGGCAGCCATTACTTCTTCCACATCCAATGAAATTCCAGCATGCAAGCTCAGAACCAATACACCACACTCTGTGCCTAATGTTACTCAAATTGGTTTTAGAAGTAAATTAGGGCTTTTTAAAAATGTAAACAAATAAAATAAAATGAAAAAGAGTAAAATGTAATAATTTAAAGCTATAGGGTGTGAGATGCGTTGGGCAGCTTCCATCTCAAAAGTGAAAAAAAAAGTTAAATAATTCAGAGACAGGACCAGAGGTAGGTTGTTTGTTTTTGTTAACTTTTTGACATGTTTTTATTGTTTTTCCAATTAGATTTTGGTTTTTCTTTTTTTTTTGGTAATTGTATGTAGTTATAGGGTCTGGATATTTAAACAATTTCCTCAATTTTGTGAGGCTGTCTTGGAAAGACGACTTACATCCTTGTTTGCTGTTGGAAAAGCAAGGCAGCGGTGCTCAGAAACAATTCCTTTTGACTCTGCACATATACTGAACTGTACAATTGCAACTATAAAAACACCTGTTGGACTAAACCTTCCACTCATTAGAGGCTTCGATAAGGTATATCGTCTTTGCTAATATTTAGTATAAACATGCATTAATTTGGATACAAATCCATAATAATCAAGTGTCAGCCAATAACCACATGCTGGGGCTTTTAAACAGTGATTGTGACGAGTAAGAATGTCAGATCTGTATGAAGGACTAGTATACTGAATACATTTTAAATCTGTACATTTTACAACAAATAATCCTTTATTCTGTTGTTTTTGTTTTCGTTGTCGTTCTTGAGTTGCATTACAATGTACGTTTCAAATTATTCTAGTACAGATTATAAAATAACTAGATGTATTATAAACACTTTAAAGCATTGATGTTAAGTGGAAAAGTGGAAACAAAGCATTTACTGGAAATAAGTAATGTTGCTCAAATAAAAAAACGGATGCTTGCTTGTCGGCTACAGCACTGCGCGTTATGATTTTGTTTTTTCGCTACATTTTCTCGCTATTTGATACATAGTGTGCATTTCTCTGTCACTGTAACTATTGTAATGAAAATTTTCATCTTATTGCACAATCAACAATTACATTATAGGAATGAACTCCTTTGGAATGGCTGGGGCCTGCAGGCACATGTTGGCCTGTTGGCCAGACGTACTGAAATGCACCTGTAGACTTTTACCCTCTGTTAAATATGTGCGAAGTCATTAAAATGCTTTTAAAATTACCCTGTCTGCACATCTCTCCCTTTTATGGTTTTCCCTATTTTCTCCAATTTGTAATCACCAGTTGAGTGCCACTATTTGCGTAAATTGTGATGATTTAATCTTGTTTGTTAGGGGTGTTTTTTTATTTCAAACGGTTGAACTGTTTGTTCTCTTTATAGTTTTACGGATTTTCTTCCACAAAGCAGAAACAGCTGGTTGCCAGCCTTTCTCCCCCAAAGGCATTTATTATATTGTATTATTCTGTTGAATCCCATCAATACTTTAAACTAGTCCTACTTGTAAAGCGCCGTATGTACCATCAAATCCTATACATTTCTAGTCTGAAACTTTGTGGGTCAAAAAAGAGATCCTAAATTTGCATTTGTAGTGGGTCCTATCTGGCAACCCGTGGGTGAGACTTCTGGTATTGTCACGATGGTTGTTTTAAACCCGCACGGTATATCTCAAAAACATTTGTAACGTTAAAAATCCAAGCTACTCGTATACAAGGAATATACTATACACACGTGTAAAAACACACTTAAAATCTATCTGCATTCCAAACCGTTGATGCCAAAATAATGACAATTTGTTTCACAAAAACTAAACACACACTATTCCAAAATAAGGGTTTACATTCCTTCAAGTAACCTGTGATTCTTCATCTCTCCATTTCAAGAGAATGCAAAGTATCATGTGTGCGATTAATGTGTGAAATCTGGGCTCCTGCGTACGGCACATTGTCACGCAGAGGAAGAGTTCCACTGGCTCCCACTGCCAACGCATCCGGTCAGGTGCTTCCACTTTCAGGAAGAACGCAAAATCAGAGATCAAATCAAATGAAGATTGGCCTGATTCACCGATGTGGTCATTTCACATGAACAGGAAGAGGGTGTGCGTAACCACGACATTAATCACAACAATATCCCCATCTCAATGTTACATAAACGTTTAAGAGCAGCCCACACACAGCACTGCATTCACCTTTAGTACGCGACATTGTCCAAATTAAATATCCGTGAACAATTCAAAAGTGTAATCCCATAATGTATAGGAAACCCGTAATGTATGCAGACATCTTAGGAATCGTAAAAGCATGGGCTTGTGGGATGCTGTCCTGGGATACCAGAAAATCCTTCAGGGAACCTCAGCGGCGTGGAATCATTAGTGGTGTGTCGTTCGTGAACGATTCGTTCCTTTTGAACGAATCATTTTGGTGAACGAAAGGAACTGACTCACCTCCGTGTCGGATTCGTTCCTTTGGTTAATCTAAAGTTGCCATTCGTTGAAACTGCAGTGACTCCTCCTATTTAACAATTTCCACCATTGGGCTCTAGTCTGTAGTAGCCATTAGCCAACGACAGCACTGAAGCGCTTGATCGGGGCGGGCGAGCCCCTCCCGTCGGGGTGACCGTGGTGACCGAAAGCAACAGTAACTCCACTTCCTGAACTGGCACTGACTGAGGACCGAATCCGTGAAGGAACTGGAACTGGACATGCTGTTGCTCTCGTTCCTCGTTCCACGGGTCTGGATCCGGAACAGACACTGGCCTACGTAGTCGCTGCAGCTCTACGTCTCTCCCTCCCCATAATGTCTTCATATTGCAATGACGAACTTGCCTGAGACTGAGTATACAATTAAAAGCAACTGGTTTACACTAGTTGCTTAGCCCAGCAGTTACATCTGAGAAACACTTAGCCTGTAGCCTACTCACAATTAGTGAATAAATAAACCGATAACGAAAGAGGCTATTTCCCAACGGAGACGTCGCAATATTTTTTTAAGGCAGAGTCGCGAGCTTGGTCTAGTCTAAACTCGAGAAATGAAACCACATCATTACATTCCTTTATTCAAACATAATATGCTAGGCTATATGAATGTATCACAACTTTGTTGATAATTCTAGAGGTCAACCTTGTGTTTATATTGGTGCAGATAGCTTGGTGAACAATGTAGGCTATGATGCAGGAAACCGACAATGCAAGTCACACCTTAAATTAGCAAACACAAATAGCCTACCTAGGTGGCACATAGGCTAAATTTATTAATGGACGTTTTAGTCCATGTAAATTATCACTTGGTAATATGTAGCCTATATAGAAAGGTTGTCCTTTCAAGTATTTGTTTATGATTTTTTAAATTTGGAGATGTTCCTTCTGATCTGACAAATTAACCGTGAAAGGCTTTTATTTTTAGGCTGTTTGTTCCATGTTACCAATTAAATATTATCATTGTTGTTGATAGGCTACTATGCTTTTATTGTTTTTATTTATCCTATTGTTACACGGTCCCTTAAAATTAATCGTAATTTAAATTGAATGATTGACTCAGTTAAACAATATTTACTGACGGAGTCGGACCCAGTCACTGCATAACTCTCGTTCTCATTCGTGGGAGTCTGAACGATAGCAGCGAAGGAACTGGTGAACGAATCCCTGAACGAATCATTTTAGGGAACTGAGTCAAAGGATCCGTGTCCCTGAAAGGAACCGTAACGCCCACCACTAGGAATCATAAGTATGCATTGTGCAAAAGCAGCAGGGGGAGAGGTGCATTGTGGGACAGCCCCGTCTCTCCAGAGTGGACAGGTGTTGGCGTCAGCAGTGCCAGGCTCCTCCTGCAGCTGCTGTGACCCCCCCCCCACGAGATACAGTTGCTCAGAGTCCGACTACACTTTTGTATTTGTAAAAAGACATTTCCTAAGCATGAAGCAATAGTTTTTAATATAATCTGGCATTAAAAAAATAAATCAATCAATTACTAACCTTTTCCTTCCCAATGTTACAGGTATGGTACGCAGTTGCCTGCAATGATGTCTATCGCTGTATTACTGCACTGATCTCTTGTGCGAACTATGATTGTTCCTACCATGTATTTATGCACATCTTGTAAAGTCGCTCTGGATAAGAGCGTCTGCTAAATGCTTAAAATGTAAATGTAATGTCAAATGTATTTATATAATCTTGACTTCTACTAATGACAGTAAAGTTACACTCGTTTTAAAAAAAACTATATTACACTATTTTATAGAACCTGGGTATGGTCCAAACACTACAGTCATCACTACTGCGTTGTAAATCATACAAAACGATAGTTTTGTATAAGTACTGTATCTACGGTTGCTCTCATTCTGTAATTTACAGTTTCTTGTGTTTTGTTTTTGCTTTATTAGACAAAAAAAGTTGCGCTTGACAGTTTCGTCAATTCCAACCTTTTACTCTTTTCACTCCTTAATTATTTTGGTAAGAATGTTTTCTTACCATACCTAAGATTCCTTGTAGAAGGCCACTGGTCAATCTGGGTACAGTGTTGAAAAACTACCGCAAAGAATACACACGAGTCCTTTCCTGGAGAGTTTTTCGTCGTGGTGTTACGTCATGGACCACAATGCCTTTGATCGGAAGTTGATCGATGTAATCGTTTATCGCCATCGCGATGAAAAAGTATTGGGACGCAGCCCAGCTATTATCACAGATTCTCTTCACTCCACCCCCCTCCAAGCATTTCATGGGCTTGATTCCAAAAGTAAATGCAGTCACACCAGAGAGGATACTACGAGGTCAGGTCGTGCTACTGTATAACCCTGGATTATGACTGCCAAAGTAAAAGTGGAGCCAGCAGTATGCTGAAAATGTGATGAGAATCAGGTCAGATTGCCCTAACAAACGGACGCACGTGAAACAATCAGTGTCTCTGCCGACATTTCGGCATTATATTACAAATAGTTTCCCAGTACATAAATAACTGCGAGTTGCCTGGGGAATTACATTTCAAAAAGGACATTTTGGATTCTGTTAAAATCACTCACTTTTATGCAACATTGCTGTTGCTGTCACGTCGTGACAACATTATCAACATTTTGAGAAAGCAAACACTTCTGGGTAAATTAAGTGGCAAGTGTTCCTTTGCCGATTGAAACTATTGCAGAAGCATGCCATCTTGTGAATATTTAGTAGCAATGCAGTCAGAAAAAAACAAATCTTGCTCGGGGTGTTTGGGTCTTTCGATGGGTAAACGATGGAAACAGATTTATATTTTTCATAAAGATTGCATGAAATTGAACACAAAGAAAAAACTTGTATAAGAAAAGCACAAAGGCTGATTTAAGTAAACTTAAGCAAACCCCCCTCTTTCATGCAGGCATCGTTAAAAAGAAAGAAAATAACATGATATGCGTCTTTGCTGCAATTTAGCCACATGAATGATTCATGCAAATGCTGTAGGAACCGTTTGTCAACATGGAGGTAGAGGCTGAAAGACAGGACAGGGACACAGTTAGACATTTTACATTTACATTTTAGGCATTTAGCAGACTTACACAGTATATATTTTTTGATTATATTGAACCTGCAACCTCTGAGTTACAAACCCAGCTCCCTAACCATTACACTGCCAGCTCACTGCCAAGTTAGAATTGTTTCATTCCGAGAGAAAGAAATCTGCATTAAGAATGACTGTAAATGGCGCTATTAGCCACTGTCTCCCTGTGATGGATTATTTGGGGGGATTAAGGATACCCTGCTGTCGGCTCTTAATTTATTTCCAAGAGGCTCACCAGAAAACACCAAGGCTGCAGCTGGCGCGTGAAGAGAGACAGGAAGGATTAATGAATAATGAATCCGCGATGGGTGTGTGCGCGTGCTTGGCCTCCTCGTGCCACGGCAGCGCCGCGGTGCAGGCGAACCAAAGCAAGGCTCCGTCGCCCTCTTTGATATGCAAATGCGGACCTCGTAGGTGGCGCTTTTCGACATCCTTCAGGGCTCGTCGCTTTGTGGATCTGTTTACTTGTGCGTCGCTTATTCCCGCCATTCAAAGGTAAAAATAGAAAGAGAGAGAGTTTCTAGAGGCCCTTCGTATGGAAAGAAAAACAGGTGTTCAGAGAAATGTAATCACCCTGTGAACATGCCAGTTTGTGTCTTTCGTACACCCACACTTTGAAATCAACTATAACCTTGAAGCAGCAAGCCAGGAAACAAGCAGCGATGGGACTGCAGCCATTCATAGAAGATTTGTATGAAGAAAGGCGCTTGAGGCGTTGCCTCTGCAATATTGAAAAGAAAAGCAGTCTAACAGTGGAGTTAAAATAAATCAGACTGCACTTCTATAAAATATCACAACTGTAGCACAAATATCGCATCGTATCAGTGAAAGCTTTGCAGTGAGTATAATTCCTAATTGTGAACAGGGCCAGACTACACTTGTTACCTCTTTGGAACTTTGTTTATACCTGATGGTATAAATCCATCGTATATGTGGATAAAGACCGTAACGATTTGGTCAATTCCACAAACTGAATTCCAATTCAACTCCAATACAAAAAATGTCTGAATTCCAATTCGGTTGCAATTCCATTGCTTCCAATTCCAATCCATGATCAATTCCCCACCATTTGAGATTTAAATTGGAATTGTCCCATTAATGACCTTTTAACTTGGAATTGAGCTCAACCCTGGTAATGATAATAATCCATTCAACCTGTTAATTTCTCCATTAACACATTCTCATCACATTTTCATCATACTGCTGCCTCCACTTTTACTTTGTCAGTCCTTACCAGGGAGCATATTCCATGGTTATACAGTCACACAACCTGAAGGGTTTCTAACTGTAGTTAGACATCTAGTTAGGTAAATCATCGGCTTGTCGCCTGATTAACTTTGTTTTAAAAAGGGTACTTTGGGATTTCTGAAGTACTTTTCATTGGCTGGTTGAGAGAGCACTCACCTCGAAGAGATTGTGATTTGTCATATTTAATTGTTGATAGGTGGGGAAACAACAGGACTCCTCCCTGCAGTATGCGGGCGTATCACCAAGCAGTGTTTTTACAGCCAGACATTATATCCACAAGGATATGAAAAAGCCTGGTTCATGAGGCTTGGCCAAAGAGTTTGTGACACCGACCATGCCTGCCACTAGGTTTAGGACATTTATGAAAAAATCTAGCTCTAGTCATGAACTGTACACTGTTCGTTCTATTGACTTATTTACGGTATCCATTTTTAATTTCTCATGTCTGGGTCGAAGGAGGGGAAATTCTTCTCAGATATGTTTCTGACATGCAGCCAGACCACAAAAATACACTGCTGGTACATTAAAATGTGTGTGCGAGCATAGACAGAGACGTCCACTATAATTGACAGACTTGCAGGTGCCGTGTAACATTATTTACTGATGCAAAGGCAACATGTTTGACTCATTGAAGCCTCATAACCCAGTGCTTCCCTGTAGCCTTGTGAAAGAGAAGCACAGTGGACTGCTTTCATCAAAAGAGGGAGCAAGTGCTCCACCAAACGGAGCCCCCAGGAGCAACCCCACCATTCTGCTGCCTTAGATTTCATTGAGCGTGTTTGTCTGTGGATGAACAACAAGTAGAAAGCAGCTATAGATTGTTCCCAATCTTGGGAAAAAACGTTATAGTGGGGGTTTGATTGTTTACTTGTAAACTAGTGACTGGAGTTCTAGATTGAAAATATGCAGTCATTTGTAAAGAAGAAGAAGAAGAAAAAAGAAGAGCAAACTGAGGCAACATAAATGTATTTTATTGCGTTTGAGTTGATTGAGATGTGTTTAATTTACAGTAATGGCGTTTCCTATGTACATCATATGCCCAGACCCAAATAAGTCCTTCCTTGGCAAGCACATTTCTCTCCAGGACAGTGCACATAGTTAAACCATTTATATAACTTGTTAATATATACGTTATTATATTCATAGTGTTTTAGAGCCTAAGCCTAATTGCAGAATGTTGACAGCATGGACAGCCATACGGTACAAGAGCAGAGATTCGTAAGCAGCCTGTTAGCCCCCTGTGGCAATTCAGGGGCGAGGGGCAGAGAGCTGTGGTCTCAGCCAGACTCACCAGGAGGGCCAGTTTTATCTGGCTCCAGTTTCACACAGGAGGCCAATTACTCTGAGCTGCAGACATCATAAACGGGCGAAACGCGGCTCTGGGGAGTGGCTGGCTAATGGGGCTAATATGAACAAATCATCGCATTTTAGCTTTTTTTCCCTTGCTTTCTTGCTGTGGAGAATGCCTGATTGCCTGCAACCCTTAGTGCAGTTTTCCCCCATGATCACAGTTTGAAGCCCCATCTACACAAGATCGTGATTCATCAGGAGAAGTAACTGACCATTGATTAGCTAAGCACATACACGGATGTTGGATGGACTTATCTCATGCCATTGTCAACCTGGTCAGGCTCATAGTATTGTAAGGTTTATGAGCAGCCTGGTCAGGATCATAGCACTGCAATGTTATGAGCAATCTGGTTAGTCTCGTAGTACCGTAAGGTTGTGAGCAGTCTGGTTAGGTTCATAGTACGATAAGGTTAAGAGCATCCTAGTGAAATAGAGAAAGTGCTTTTTATTTTCTTAATTAAGTTCTGACAGAGCTAGTACAAAGACACAATGTTTTGTTGGCCTCGGGGGCCTTTGCCAAGAGTGACAAAGGCCTTGGAGGCCTACAAAACATTGTTTCTTTGTACTAGCTCTGTCAGAACACAACTTTCTGACAGAGCTAGTACAAAGAAACTCAACGTCTTGGCCAAGGCCAAGACAAAGGCCTCACTCTTGACAAAAGCCTTGGCCAAGACATTCAGTTTCTTTGTACTAGCTCTGTCAGAAAGTTTTGTGATGTTATATTTTCTGTCATTTTCAAGTTATGACAGAAAATGATGCCAGAGTAATTGACAGAACAAAAACTAGCACCAGCCCTCCAGGCCTGGACATGGGCGCCCCTGGTTTCCTCGGTTATCTGGCAAAAGAGCTCATCACTCAGCAGGGTGATAATGGAAGCCAGTTTGCAAGCATGTAATCAGCTTCAGTAACAACGCTCTCAAGAGCCCTATGCCTAACTGCTATTGATTGGTAATTAAGACTTGGACATGGTTAAGATTAGTGCTGACTCATTCTGTTGTTCTCTGTGACTCAATTTAAGGTGTTTTAATTGTTTCATTAATTGCTATATACGAGGCTCTCACAAGCCCCTTCTGGAGAGTGGATGTTTCAGCCTAACAGGCCATGCAGTGAAAGCTGCGTCTAAGAGGACGGCCAAACCTGTACGACTCTGTGTCTTTTAGCGTGATTAGTTTGTTCATTATACCAAGCCATCTCATTTCCGTTCGCCTAGCCGAGAAGTGCATTTATTGATGGCAGAAGCTGCATGGATAAATACAAAATTAATCCCCCGGTCTGCAAGATTATGGTCCATGGATTTTTCCCACATGAATCCTGCAAAAAGCTCTCGATACATAACGCAGGCCTATGGCTGGTCGCCAATTGAGGAGAGCTTATATTGCATCTAAGGAGTTATTACCCATAATCCAAAGAGTGGGTAGTGAGGCCGCTGGCGGTAAGTTTATCCATTGACAAGAATACACCAGCCTTGACGTTCACCCTTCATCAGGACTGCTCTGGCGAAGGCTGATGTCTAGCTAAAATGTGTCCGCGTGCATTAACCTGGCCTAAGAAAGAAAACATGTCTTAAAAACTATGTGATGCATGTCTTGTCTTTTGATAACCTGTGGAGCGGTGCCATCGGCCCTTCCCACTCTTTGGATTATGGGAAATTGCCAGTTTCTGTTTTATTTGGCTCCTGCCGTGTTTGCTGTTTCACAAGGAGGGTGCCTGCATCCCCCTTGTATTGTGTATGTATGGTATTTACAGACCCAGGGAGAGCAGGTGCTGTGACTACTTGGAATCTTAAGTCCCCATTTTTCTGTGTGCTGTGCACCGATATGTACACTTAATCGACACAAAGAATGCACTGCATGATTTAAGATATAGACTTTACACCAGTGTTGGCTTCCCTAGTACACTACGGTGCAACTGACTGTGCCAATGTTCCGTTGAACTCCATCGTTCAATCATGATATCAAAAACATCACGGACTGTCACTGTTGATGTATAAATGTGCAGGTTTTGTCTGAACCTAAAATAGTTCTGCCAGGATTTGTACGCAATGAGAGAAGACATTTCAAATAGAATGTTAGGAAAGTGCCTAAAAAAACAATCATTATACTTGTACAATGTCCGATTTGGATTCAAACTTGTGTCTGCTTATCGCTTACAGAGAGAGCTAATCTTGCTAACATAGCCCTTGCTGCCTCCTCCCTATACACTAAGATCCTAACACCTGTTTAGAATCTAGCCTCACCACAGAATCTATGAAGACATGTTATTTTGGTGTTTCCTTTATTTTGGCCGTTACCTGTATACCTGCAGGCAGATTTTTCATCCTACGTATGATTTTTCAAATCGTCTCTAACTCTTCCTGCCCTGTGTTACAGGTACGGTATACAGCTACCAACGATTATGTCCATTACTGTATTACGACACTGATCTCTTTCGCGGACTATGATTGATCTCACCACGTATTAATGCACATCTTGTAAGTCGTCCTGGATAAGAGCGTCTGCTAAATGTTTAAATTTAAATGTAAATGTAATCCTGGGAGGCCTGTTATCACCACCCAGGGGCTACACATTGGTCATGAAAAACATTATATACATCCAGTCCATTATTATTATTATTATTATTATTATTATTATTATTATTATTACTGTTGTTAGTTATTCCCTCTCAATGCTCACTGCACTGTAATATACCTTTAGCACTTTAACGAAGAGGAATATCAACTACAGCACAGCGGTTGGCAACTTCAATCACTTTTCACTAGTGCCGTTTAATTGGTACACTAATGTGAACTAAATGGACTATAGAACATTTATAATGAAGACAAGTGCCTTTTGAACTGCTCTTTAATGTATGTCGGTGGTATGTTTCAGCACAGTCAGTATAACTTGGGTTTGCATTAATAAATTGACCGGTTTTTAATTATTCTGCGACTGCTCATTTGAACTAATCCGTCTATTTGATCAATTAATCTCGTCATGGTTGCGGTGCTGAAAGGGGAAAATACAGGGATACATTTAAATAATGATCAACTAATTAGATTAGATTAATATTTTTATTCATATTTCTTGAACCAAAAAGCAAAAGCAAAGACGATATTTCAGCAATGAATATAACTGTGGTATAAATACGTACATTAAGGAAACCCCACCTCCCGGCGAAAAATTAACCTCAATCATTTCTCTTCACATCTTTTGCCCTTGCTGCAAGGGTGGTGCTAGCGTACAGATGCAATCTTTTAAGGTGTTATCTAAATCCCACAAACATATCTAATTACTGAAAATCATTTATAAAATCGCAACGATACTGTTGCTTATGATAAATGAAGGCATACATACTAATAAAAATACAATAATAGATATATTTTATTGTTTGGGCGATGGTAAAGTAGGCTAGCACGCACGCACGCTTTATTCCGTCAAATACACGATAAAACAATAGTTTGAGACTTAATAAGTACCACAGCCGCGAATTATAAAATGATTGTTCATTTTGATTAGATACATTACCATTCTTCCTGTTCATTCCTAACATCCACATATTATAACCACCAAACGGCTTTCGCGTTGCGTCTTTGCGTTCCCAAATTAAGGACCTTGGACAAGGCTCGAGCTTTGTTTTGTGGTAGTTGTAGTTATTTAAATGCTCTCCGTATCATCACATTTTGCATTATAGAAAATAAGGCAAACTCCAATCTCCATGAGCCTTTGCAGCCAGCCGCTCTATGTACAGTGTCAATGGCAGGGGCGGCCTTCAAGGCGTCGTGGTAACCAAGTACTGCTTTCACCTAGAAACCAGAGCTCCTATTCTCGAAAATATTACGTAAAGACACCAGCCCGAAATATCATTGAGTTCTGCCTCCGTGCTCCAAGTTTGTTGTCCGATGGGGTTCACGGAATAACGATTCTGTGTGCAGGGTTTGTTTTTCTATTTTTGTTTTCTTTTTTTACGCCGGGATCGGCTGTTATTATTCTGCGCACTACGATGATTCACAGTCCGGAGTCTCCCTGGTGTTTGCCATCGATTTGAGATGCGGATTAAGGAGAGGGGACGCGCTGAGAGGAACTGTGGCTGGAAGCTGTTTAATTGTTTGCCATTGCAACGAAGTTAGCAGAACATTTGCATTTTGGGGCGTCTTCGTTGGGAGGGACGCAAGCAGCGGCCAGGCAGTTGTAGTTGTCAAGGCAGGCTGCACTGTGTCGTTTTGTTTCGCTTTGGAAATTCTCAATTGATCGCGGCTGTGTCACTGAAGGATGTAGGCTACTGCGTTCAGATTTATGAATGGTAGTCTGACATTGCGTTCGGCCTATTTCTTACGCGTTTACGAGATCTTAAATATTTTCAAGCTAGTTCGTATCTGGGAAGTGCACGAGAACGGTAGTAATTATGGCTGATGATCGGGCACAGGATTAGCGCGTGGATTATATTTTTTGCTGTAGCCCAGTCCACTATCAGTTGTGCCCGTTTGCTGTTTGTTTGTTTGTTTTGTTCTAATGTCTTTTTATTTTGTAACGAATCTGTTTTGTATGTAGTTAAACGGTATTTAAGATGCTTTTTAAAACACGGAGGTTTATAGGAGGGAGTTTTTTCAGTAGTGTAAATGTTTTACAGATCTTAATGAAGGAAAAAAGTTAAATGAGAGGAGGTCTGAATGTATTTAGTTTGACAAATAAATACAGAAATAAATGTTGAGTGGCGTTTACCGGTGTAGTATGCATTTTACCAAAACGCGGTCTGTATTTACGATTTACGATTTAAATTTAGCTGTACTGAGAATACCATAATGACCATTCTCGTTTAGGGTAACGTATTCTAGCCAGTTATTGTGAGAAATAACTATATTTCGGAGCTTTCATCCGTTTAGATTAATGTCAATATAACCCAGATGTACTTACGGTGGTTCATTTAAGGATAAAATATCCCCGAAATTGTGGTTGAAATACTTAGAAATTAGGAGAAAAAAAACTGTCAAATATCATGGCGGACCGAACTGCTCCCCGTTGCCAACTGAGATTGGAGTGGATTTACGGTTACAGAGGCCACCAGTGCCGCAACAACCTGTACTACACCGCTGGCAAAGAGGTCGTGTACTTCGTGGCTGGGGTCGGCGTCGTTTACAACACCAGAGAGCACACGCAAAAGTTCTATCTGGGACACAACGATGACATTATCAGGTAAGTCTTGTCACACTGTAGCTCAGATTTTTCCCCCGATGCCCCGTTTCCCATGAAGACAGAAAAAGTAACATTTCACGTCATAGAGCGCGAGCTGATTCACCGTTGCAATCTCTTCCACGTGAGACTTTGTGGTCCAGAGACGGAATGCGGTTAAAATGACCGAATAGCTCGCACTTTAAGTAGTCTATTGGGAGGTGGCCAGACACGGGTGCCCTGTGATTCGCACCCCTGTTTACAAAGATGCGAGCGGACGAAATGTGTGTTCCTCCTAAAGCACTAACACTAAAACGACCCTGAAGTGCAGGTGCTACAGATGAATGGTCGAATACAGCAGTGCATTAATTTACTTACAAGTTAAATCTACACCAGAAAAAGATTAAACATTTATCCGTTTTATCCAAACAAATTCGATTATGTACAATGATATTACAGGAATGTGATTTACAGTACCGTCAACCATCTGCTTTTTTAAATATAGAAGCATGTAACATAACGATGCCCAGGGGGGTCACAAGTCCTCATGCTTTCTTTACAGTGCTGCTTGAGTGCTGGAAAAAAAGTGTCTTCATTTCTGCTTCTTCCGTCTGCCATGAGACCCGCAGTCATGGCCAAACAGAAGATACAAAACATTTTGTCTCTTGTGTAGCACCACCTTCACCTCCGTCTCTACCTGGCTCTCCTCATCCTTCTGCGTTTATTGTCTGTTCTGAGGTACCGCTCACAGCTAAAAAGTGTATTTTTAGTTCTGGGCCCGTATGCACAAAGATTCTAAGAGTAGGAGTGCTGATCTAGGATCAGGTTTCCCCTGTCCATATCTTAACCATATCCACAATGAGCTAAAAGGCTAAACTGATCCTAGATCAGCACTCCTACTCTCAGAATCTTAGTACATACGGCCGCTGGTCTTCACTTGTGTCTTTATTTTCAAGTTCGATGCCTCTTTGGTGACATCGTTGTATACAGCTATAAATATTGTGTGTCCTGTGTTCATTGTAGTAATGTGTGGTGCTGTCAAACATGCCTACTGTAGATGATCCAATCGCCTGTAGATATAGGAGCTCTTCGAAGATGAAATGAAAGCCTGTGTAGGATGACCTGCTGTAACAGCCACACACTGCTCCGCTCCACACTTCGCACGCAAAAATACAGTCTTACGACAGTCACTCAAACAACCGTCACACTCCCAGTCTGATTGTTAAAGTGGAAACGCCTCTTTCTCCGGTTCGACCCGTCCCTGGGTCACTTCTCTCGTGCGAGCAGCTTGCCTGTCTGGTTTGTGTGTTTATCTGGCAGCGTAAGCCTTTCACCTCGACGCTCCTGCTGTGGCGACGAAACCAGGCGGCCACCAGTGGCCTCGGTAACGGCCCAAACACAAACACACGGCCTCAGTGTCTGCTCGGGGAAAACATTGCAAAGGGGCTCTCCGCTCCGCTCTTTGTTTGAGCCTCTCCTCCCCTCCCCGTGGTAATGCTGCATGCAGCTGTGAGACTCCTGTAATGACCCCGCGTAGCTACCCTGCTCTGGGAGAGCTCCCACTGTCCCTCTAACAAGCAGAAACCTCACGGCTGCGCAAATAAGCGTTTGACAGTGCAGTCAGCGGCTGACTTTTATTAGAATTTTTAAAAATTCATTTCTTTTAATTGGGCAAGGAAAGGTGTTTTTTGAAATGTCGGAAACCAAGGTGTCTCTTTGGGGGGGCGCTTGCAGACAGGTGTAGAAGCGATGATTGCAGACAGTGTTGAGCACCTGCATTTTCGACAACAGGTTGTTTGGCACTTTGGCTGAGTGCTTGCTCTTGTATTTCTAGGCAATGTGGTGTTGTGCTTATGGTGATTGGCAGAGACACATGCAGTGAACGTGTGCACAATATGTACTTTTGGGTTAAATGGGCAGTACATTAACTTCCCAGTATTGGATTACGAAGAACCTCGTTTCCTATGAAAAAAAACAGTTTGCATAGAAGATCATATTTTAAAAATGGGGTTAATCACACCTAACAGTAACTGACATTTGTATAGGACGGATACCTATTAAGTAGATATTATTATTTATATCTTTACGCAGGCAACATGCATCAGCTCGTTCTTTTCCCATGCAGTCGTAAAAAAACCCCACATTTGCTCTAATTTATTCCCTTATTTCTAGGTCCCATTCTCATGTAGACATTTTTATTGGGGCTGCCATGTTGACAGATGATCCCCATGTATAATTTGTGAGGAGGGCCATCTCGCTGGTACCCAGAGTGGATTAATAAGCAGTCCATGTCTCTGTTGTCAGTGAGAGAAATTAAATTTAAGAGCAATTATGGGGTGTGATGTGTGATTAACTGGGGTTGGGGCCAGGGGGAGGAGGGGGGTTATCACCCTTGGACTGAAGGCACAAGAAACACCTCATTGTGTAAAAGTTGCCTTTTACTCTCACTTGCTGGATGGTATCTTCCTACTCAAAACATAGCTTATTCACAATAATGTTTGGAAGTGAGATCCTCCCCCAGTGGAATTAACCCTTTTTGTTGCTGACCACTCAACTGCATACCAACAAAGATTTCTCATGGGCGTACTGTGGCTCGTGAATTACACATTGACTTTTTGCAGTTGTTCCATGTTAACTCGGGGACATGCCACATCAATAAGACGTTTGCAGTAGTTGCTATGTAATTACGGTTGTTAGCCTAATGGCGAGGCATCATCCACCGCGCGATCGACCGCCTTGCTTTTATTGCCGGGGCTTGTTAGGGTCTGTCTCGCTCTGTCTTTTTATTGCTTCCTCGCGTAATGCGTGTTCCCTTTCATGGAACCGTTCGAGTGAACTGAATGAAGGTTTATAGCGCGCTTTCACAAAGGAAGGGATCACACTGCGGGCTGTCAGTGTGAGATGGGGGGAGGGCCTGGATGTGTGTGTCTGAAGGTCATCGGGGTCTGACAGCGGTGCGGTTAGCGGAACTGTACAGCACCTAGATACAATAGCATTAGCGGAATCCTAATATAATTCCCCTTTTGAACGATTACGTTGTTTTAGAAAAAAAAACCTCCGGCAACATTGTTAAAAAATACATAAATAAATAAATCTAAAATGTATAACCTCTTTTTCCATTTTTATGACAGGTTTTGAAGCATTAACTTGTCATTAATAATTGTCAATGTTTAGACAGCTCTAGGGATCTATAGCCATGTAAATGCACTCTTCTAAGTCGCTTTGGATAAAAGCATCCGCCACGTAACAATATTTTAAATTGTAATTGTAGAGGGAAGGCAGGTATTTCTTCAGACATAGCTACGATTCCAATTTTCACATATTCCTCGAGTGTTTATGCACGCCAACATTTTCGTGATTGCACATAATTTGACGGCAGAAAAGCAATTCGAGAAAATCCAGTCAGTGCCTTTGCCCCAGGAAGTCAAGTGCCACTCAGCAGCAAGATGGGAAACAAAACAAAACAAAATGTGTTTCATTGGCATGGAGGGAGAGACAGAGCAGTGTTTCCTGTGTTTCATTGGCATGGAGGGAGAGACAGTTGAGCAGTGTTTCCTGTGTCTCATTGACATGGAGGGAGAGACAGTTGAGCAGTGTTTCCTGTGTTTCATTGGCATGGAGGGAGAGACAGTTGAGCTGTGTTTCCTGTGTTTCATTGGCATGGAGGGAGAGACAGTCAGAGCAGTGTTTCCTGTGTTTCATTGGCATGGAGGGAGAGACAGTTGAGCACTGTTTCCTGTCTTTCATTGACATGGAGGGAGAGACAGTTGTCAGTCAGTGTCCTGGTGCTTGGTGTTGTTGGTGTTTTTGTGCTCTGTGTTGTGGGTGTTCTGGAGCTCTGTGTTGTCTGTGTAACGATGCTCTGTGTTGCGTGGTTGTCCTGGAGCTCTGTTGTGTGGTTGTCCTGCAGCTCTGTTGTGTGGTTGTTCTGGTGCTCTGTTGTGTGGTTGTTCTGGTGCTGTGTGTTCTCAGTATCCTCTGTGTCAGGGGAGAGTCGGCGTACGCATGCAGAGCACGTACACTGCTGTGGAGGTTGGCGGTGAGGGGTGGCGGTGAGGGATGGGGGGGGGGGGTGGTGGGGGCGGTGAGGGGGCTCCTCCTCCTCCTCCTCCTCCACAGACCTGAGGGGCTTGCTTAATCGACAGCGTGTTCTTCACAGAGATGGAGATCGACACCCAGTCACTCCGAGGGAAGCAGGCTCCCCCTCCCACCCCCCGCCCCCTCATCCCACGCTCCCCGGCCCGTAGTCACGCTAGCCCGCAACTTCATGTAAAAGGTCTTGGGCAGTCTGCATTTCAGTCTTAATCACCAGCCCTTGCTCTTCTCTGCCTACCTCTGGAGCCGTAATTGGATTTGGGCAAATGGGCCTCAGCCGGACTGCGTTCCTCACGGAGCGCGTTGCAGTATGCTCTGCTAGTGAGACCCCTGGGATTTCTGTGCCACTGATGTTTCTACGCCTCGAAACTTGACAAAAATCTGTGTTAGCAACTGTTGCTACTGCTTCGCTGTTGCTGTGGAGAATCAATAATAATCAATAATCAATAGATAAAATAGCAACGTTAGTGCCGGCAATTGTTATCATTTTACAATACGAGACATTGCATTAACTTCGAAACCCAAGGAAAACATGAATGAGAACGCTCCACACATGGCATGGAAATTCAACATGCTAGAACAGGAACTATGTCGGTTAAAAGGTGGAGATTTGCAACATCAATATTAAACTGAGACACAGAGGAAATCGTTACGACTAGGTAGCGGTAGCAGTAGCGGTTTGTCGTGGTCACAGCTGAGCTGCTCTCAGCTCGGTGGAGCCAGACTGCAGTATAAATATCTCATGAAGTAATGGAACTGGTCACCCCTGAAATTATGAGAGGCCGTTTACATTCAAAGTAATAGATCCGTTTACCTAGGTGGCTGTTTCCATCCTTAATTTTTAAGATGCCTGTCATGGTGGCGGTTGGAGGTGGCGTTGTGGGTAAGGCTTATCTTGGTAAGGAACTTGTGGTGGTACAGTAGCATGGTACAATACCCCTTTCACAAACAAAATATATTGTTCCACAGCATAGTTCATAGCGATTATGAGAAGGAGAAGGAGAAGCCCGCCAAAATTGTGTGATTATAGACGAGATGACCTTAAAGACATTGTCAGGATTAAGTAGAAATTCACAGTAATGAATCTACATTGTGCCAATACTTCCCGTTTCTTGGCCATTAAAATTTGATGAGTAGATTCGGCACATTTTCAGGCAAAGCTTCTATTATGGGTTATGGTGGCTGGTATTTCAGTACCACTGTCGAGTTTTTCAGGTCATTGAGGACCCGTCTCTGCTGTTCCCAGTGGCCCTCGCGGCTTCTGGTGGGGTAGCCGCAACCCTACCCCTGTGACCCCCTGACCCCCTAATCCCATGCCACGGCCCTCTGTGAGAGGTGTGCCAAGAAGACCTGGGTCAAATACGTTAACTCTTTAGGCGCTGGTAAAACTAGCACTCTTGCAGACCCCTGCGAATTTTCGACAAAACATGTTGCTAACCAAAAGCTACATGTGATGATGCTGGCCGCTGCACTGCCTATAAAATGTATTTAATAAACCCAAACCAGCACGAAAGCATTGTACATTGTCCAGACTCATGCCTTGTCAAGACTCATGTTGATTCACCCTTAGCAGCCACACACCTGCACCTAAATAGCCTATACTGGCTCAGGTGGAACTCGGGAGGCAATCACTGGTTCTGGCGTTCACTCACACAATCACTCTCAATTACGAGCACAATCAGTCAAATGAAATGGTTGGTGTGGATCAACTTTTGAGAGATTTGTAAATTGAGCACAGAGTGAGACAGAAGATCCTGCACATTGGACAAACATACAATTACTCAAAAATAACATCCGCTCCAGTTAAAATGGTTTGACAAATGTAAACATTTGGCGCTTAGCATTCCTAATCAACGATGTGCATTTTAAAAGATAGGTGAAGCCTCATCCTTCACAGTACAATCATATCAAAACGTTTGCTCTGAATATTGGTGAAAATTTGAATGAGAAGTAATCTGCAGGAATCTTAGCAGTGTCTAAAGGGTTAAAGTATTTGCTGTAAAGTATGTGACCCAGGTGTGGTGGCAGGGACTCAGTTACCCAGCCTGCACTGCAGTTCTGCACTCAGACCCCACGGTCCTGCGGCCCACTCGTATGATTTAACATGAGAACTGAAGCAGGCATATGCACGTTTGTGCGTTGTCATTCAGCCTTTTGCCTGGCGATCAGACTCTTCTCGATCAGCCACACCACTAGCGAGCTAGCAGTGACTTAGATCTGGAAATGGTCCTTTGAACTTTTCATATTGAACAAATATGGGGGGGGTATTGTTAACCAATTAGTATGCCCCACCACTTTTTGGGCAGATATTGAAAGTGTGACAAAGCTTTCATTGAGAGAGAATACATTAGAGAGGATGAGAGACATTAAAAAGAGCATTACCACATCCAGTAGGTCCTGAGCAATGCTAACGTGACGTGGGTCTGACTCCCAGGCTGCCTGTGTCCTCCCCGTAACACCAAACGGCTCATTTCAGAGGATGGGGACATGAGCAGGGGCCAATCGGGCTCAAGTGCAGGCTGTGTTGTACATACCTGTGTTTGTTCACCGGTCTGTGAGAGCCGGCACAGAGAGGTAAAATATCCGAAACCCATATTGATCCTGCTCCCGCTCTTTAACAACAATTAACAAATTAGATTTTTGTGTCAAGGTTTTTGCTGACATTCTTGCCTTATGATCCAGCGAAGTGGAGTTTCTTTACTCAACTCCCCCAATGCTTTCGAGAGACAGAGATATCGTGTAACATCTTAAGCAACACATAAAACAAAATGGATTTGAAAAATGACAGATTTTTAATTGGGTAATTATGTTTAATTACGTAGAACGGTTAGGGCTGTCTTCACTCTGAGCACAGCATCCACACAAGGGGCTGACGGCGGTGGTTGAATTTTTCTCACAGTATATCGACACAGCTCTGTCTGAGCGGGAGACCCTGCATAAATAATTGTCACGTGATCACGCATGGGCGTGGTTTAGTGCGTTTGGCTGAAAAGTCGCTGGTGTTTGACGGTGACCGGCGCTGGCTGTCCTCTCCTCCGATGCTGCGCTTGGCAGCGTCCCGCACTAGTTGTGGGAGCGCTGGAGGGCCTGCCCTGTCGAGGAGGGCACCTGTCAGTGCCAGACTTCACCGGGACGCTGCAGAGCGCCAGGCTTGAACCCGCTTCCCTGTAGGCGGGTCAGAGTTAGTCACGCCTCCATGCCAACCTCTCATTTTACCCCACAACCACCCGAGCCTTTACCCCACAGGTGTCAAACTCATTCCATCGAGGGCTGAGTGTATGCAGGTTTCTGTTGCAACCAATTTTTGTGTGCAAGTGTAATAACCAATGCACTACACCAGGTGATTTCACTAATTAGCCCACTTCTTCAACTGAGGGAACCTAATTGAAATCACCTGGTGCAATGCATTGGTTACAACAGAAACCTGCACACACTCGGCCCTCGATGGAATGAGTTTGACACCCCTGCTTTACCCAGTGAACTTCAGCTCTGCGACAGGTTTGCGGTGCTGTGAGCCACTGTGGGGGGCATCTTAACGGCCCCCGAGATGGTAGCAGGCAGGCTACACGGACGATCTCTCAGCACTAATTCAGCGACGCAAACACAAGAGGTTCGGGTTGTGCTCTCCTCTCCGAGTGAGCGTGAGAAAGCTGGAACCTGTCACACTCGGGAAGCGAGATGGAGACGTGAGGTCATTGTTTACAGTCATTATTTATGATCATTGTTTATGATTTGTGACACAGACTGGGCTCAGGTCAGCCCCCGCCGGGAACGTTAATCTTGGCGACAGAGAAACGCTGACCAAATGTTGACCGAACCCGCGGTGCCGTTTGAGTCAAATTAATGCATTTCCCATGGCCCGAATAAGGAATAAATCCAAGCCACAGATCAATAAATAAAAAGCAGAGTGAGTCACCTGCACTAAATCAAGCCTGGTCTTCCTGCAGACAGACTTTGAGAGTAGGGGGGTGGGGGGGCGTGCATTGGGCCACTTATCAACTTGAATTCCAGACAGGTAAATACTAATGGTAGAAAGCAGTTTTGCCTTAATGTATGAAACAGTGTATCAGTGTCCAAGTACTTTATCCATTCATTGTGGGGGTTTTATTCCTCCCCTACCGATTCACTCCAAGTTGGCTCTTAAAAATAACGGTCTCTTGCTTTATCGTCATGAAGCATTAAAGACTCTTAAATGTCCAATCAAAGAGCGCTAACGAGGCCGTTTCTGCATTATGTATAGGGATCAGCGGGGGCGGAGCACCGAGGGTTCGTTAATGTCATAATATCGGGAGAGAGCATGCTGCCGGATTATCGGTTCAGCATGGTTCTGCCCCCTCCAGGAACGCTGTAGCCTTGTTTACCTGGATGGCTCACGTGCCCTTGAAGTTTGCGCGGGAGGTGTGGTTTCAAAACAAACGAAGAGAGTGCAAAACGCACGGAGAACGTGTGAAGACGATGCGGCCAGTGCAGCTGTCAGCGTTTGACAGATATGACAGATTTTTTTATTTTTTTGGCCCTGCCTATTAATCATCTTTAATGGCAGGATCTAAGGATGACATTAATTGCTCCCTCGCGGAGCCGTCAGCACCAGGCTGTGCCCTAAGTGGCCATGATCTGACGGGCCAGACGACTCGCAATGAGCCGGTGACCTTTTAAAACCAGCCGCGCTTCACTCAGTCTAATTATTTTACAGAAAGTTGGGGGGGGTGGAGGATGGTGGGGGCTTAGGGAGTGATGACTAAAAGTCAAGGCACGTTAAAAGACTTGATGACTTTATTTGTCCAAACCATTCACCAGCACGTTATAAAATCTCGTCAAAATGTTTGGTTGTATCTGAACATATATTGTATTTTATTTTTGCAAATTTGAATTTATTTGACTTTGTCGCTTTTTTATCCTTTAATCAGTCTTATTAGGGACTACCCACTTCGTATAGCGATGATTCCTGCTTAGTACCGAATGTGCTTTTTTGTGCTGGCATTAATGCCTGCGTGAATTCTAATGCATCAAGACTCTATTTAAGCAATAAGACACAAGGGGCTGTGCTGTATCGTGAATATAGTCACAGCTAAAGGGTGTTGTTTTGGCCCGATGTGTTGCTCAGATAATTTTATTTTTTAATAACTAATTTTTTGTTTTGTTTTAATAAAATCCAACAAAAATAAGTCAAAAAATATTTTAAGAAAGCAGTCCACAAGCGCAGATCAAAGGATCTGAAGGATCTTGAAAGATTCTGTGGAGAAATGGAGAAAAGATCCCCAATTTGTTCACCAATCACATAAAACATTGTAGAAGAGGGCAGTTTAAGAGGGCAGACTTATTTATGTTGGATTTTATTTGAAATTGTTATTAGGGATTGTGAATAATTGTGACTCATATTGAGACAAATGTTTTTGGAAAAAAATATGACTTATTAAAAAAGTATCTTGCTGAGCTGAAGGCTGTGGGCTCTAGTTTGAGGTGATGTGGTGAGTGCTCTGGAGCCCGGCTGCTTGCTGGTGCTCGGGGTGGGGGCCTCTGGGAGGTCAGGCCGGCGGGGTGTGGGGGGGGGCAGGCTGGGTAATGAAGGGGAAATGCCCAGCGCCCGCGGGTCTCGCTGCCCGGCCCTTCCTACAGCTCACCTGGCCAGCAGTGGAGCTCTGAATCAGCTGGGAAGAGAGCTGGCTGCAGGAGCTGGCTGCGGGTGGTTCTCTGTGGCTCAGTTGGTAGAGCGCAGCATTGGCAACGCTTAGGTTGTGGGTTCAATCCCCACTGGGGCCACACATACTGAAAATGTATGCATTCACTACTGTAAGTCGCTTTGGATAACAGCGTCTGCGTATAAATATTATTATTAGGAGCTGTTGGGAAATCAGTTCTAGGAGTTTTCATTCAAGCAGCAGATAATTTTAAACTTGACTCTTCTGAGCTCCTGCTCTGGCGGCGGGTGGCAGGCTACGCCGCGTTCAGCACTCGATAAACATGCTAGAAATGGGGAAGACTGGGGCATAGGGTAGCGGTATTTTGGCTGGTCCAATGCGGTGTTCGCTGCCTCTCAGGGACGTGGTTCGAAACCCGCGTCTCTACCAGACTGGCCCTGGTTGTCAGCCCCGATCGGGGGCGGCATTTGGCTGTCCACCCCAAGGGAGGGCGAGCCGGCTCGGGTCCGCCGTGAAGCACGGAAGGAAGTCTCCAGAACGTGGGTGGGCGAAGTCCATTTGAAGGAAGCGGAGTTCGCTGCCCTCAGAGAATTAGCTTGCCCCGTAGACAAACTCGTGGGGAAAAAAAAAAGACAGAACTGGGAAAGACTGAAGCGGTTTTGTTTTAAGGTTTTTGTTTTTTTACACATACACAATTTCTTATTATCTACATTTTTGATTCTTATACATTTATAGCACACCTGAGTCTTGAAGGACCTCACCTTGTGTCTGAGGGCTTTCCTAACTGACAGGCACTCTTAATGTATTAGGGAATTGCCCTAATTGCCCCTAGTCCCAACAGCGGTTACAGCCCAGTTCTCCCTCACAGTCCACATCATCATTAGAGGGCAAGAGAAGGTGAGGAAAGCCGGGCTCTATTCCCCAGGGGATTCATCCCTGCATTGCTGCTTGTGTTTCTGGATCTGCGTCGCTGGGTTTTGGACCGCTCAGCGCATCATTCATCCAGGAGCCTGATTACGAGTGCGACGGCAAAGATATTGTTTGTTGGTTAAGATCTAGCGCCTTAATTAATTTGAAACAGGAAGGTACCGCGCTGATAACAAACTCAGCATATATCAATAGTGAATGTAGTGCGTTCTAATTAAACTCATAAAGAATAATGGAAGGGAAGGCATCATGAATAATGCAATCTTGTTATTCAGGAGGGAAAATTAAATCAATGATTACACTCTTTTCCACATTTTTTAACAAGGTAACATGGATACTTTTTTAAAGCTGGAAAGCATTAAAAGAACTCTTGAGTTTTGCCATGCTTTGCAATGATTAATTCATTTAATACAGAAAAAAAATCAAGTGAACTTATTTAGCTTAATAGCTAGCTTGCAATTAGGGTACAACTTCAGTATTATATTTATCATAAAAAATGTAGACTTTTAATTATTTTTTATAGTTTCAAATTCTTCCCAGTTTTTCTCCCAAATTGGTTGCCAATTATACCCTCTATTTATATCAATTCACCCTCCCGCACGAGTCCTCCGCCCGTCCTCTGGGTAACGAGCCAATTTTTTGGGGCTGGTAGAGACGGAACCCTACCACGGACGCCCTTCCTGCTCCTCGACAAACTTCTGCCGGCCCATCCTCCCCCCTCCCCCTGGGGCGGACAGCCAAATGCCGCACCCGATCGGGGCTAACAGCCAGGGCTGGTCTGGCAGAGACGGGTTTTGAACCGCATCCCTGATAGGCAGCCACACTCGTATTGGTCCAGCCAAGATACGGTGCGTTTGACCGCTATGCTATCCGCCGCCCCGACTTTCTATTTCTTTTTTTTTATTGTTAATTAATTAATTTTTCAGATTTTACCCCGTTTTTTCTCCCAATTTCATAGCCAATTACTCCCACTGTGCTTAGTTCAATTCCCTCCCTCATAGTTCGCTGCCGTAGTCCTGTGACCAGCAGTGACAATGATGAAGCGCTGCCTCCTTCAAGACAGCACTCGTCGTGCTGTCGACTGTAATTTTAGTTACAGAGGTGAGGCACCCCAGAACCTCTCCTGTGTGCAGCGAACTGCATCGGCTTCCCTCCCCCATCCCTGGGGCAGATAGCCAATTGCCGCCCCGATGGCACTTCCGGCCAGAGCCGACTCTGGCGCGACGGAGAATCAATCGCCGGTCGCCCTGGCCAGGGTCGGACGTTGAAACCACTGGACCACACAGGAGGCCCGACTTTCTATTTATTCTAAAGTGATGCTATGACACGGGTAATACATAGTCGTGTTCACTGTTACTGTAAAATCCAACTCATAGTTTTAGGAAACCTGCTGCTTTCCTTTTCTCATCACTGCTACCAGTGGCACAGAGAAACACCTTGCGCTAACTGCATGTCGGATGTGGCAGGTGTAACAGTGGCTTTCAAAATGTTTCCTTTATAACGATGGTGCCATGCGTTGCCATTTATACCTGGTATTGTACTGGTCTGTAAGACCTACACTGTTTTGGGTTAAACATTCAACTTTGAAGGACAAGTAGGTAGCTATTTCAGTGTTGGGTTTCGGTGAGGGTCTGCACGCAACAGTGAAGAAATAATGTCTTAATAACGTAACATACATTGCCACATTATTTATGATAATGTAACAACAGTTTTCTGTAAGGTTTTCATGTTTGTTGTAGAACCAATTCAAAAACAGAGAGCCATGAAAGATTCTAAGGATTACAGTTGTTTACCTTTTAAACGCTAAGAGCGTTTTTTATAAATACGTTTTATTTGTTATTTTCTCCCAGCTCCTCAGGTGTCTTGTTTAATTTCCCTCCACTTTAAAGAGGGAAGTCAGTCTGCAGTAGAAGTTAATACACAGGCTTTGAATGTATTGTACCCTTAAGAGGAAACTTTGGTTTGACTTTTGTTTGTATGATGAACATCCCCTTCAGCCTCTGGGCAATCGATCAGTTACTTTCACTGCATCACCATGGCATCCAGAGTCTGTTTGACTTTTTAAGATAGTTTTTCACAATTTCATTAATGTAGCACTGTTTCTTGTTTCTATTTATGAACACATTTGTGTGTGTGTGTGTGTGTGTGTGTGTGTGTGTGTGTGTGTGTGTGTGTGTGTGTGTTTGTACAACTAGACTAGACTAATTATGCTATATGCAACAGCATTTTCTTAGCTACAGGGTATTATATTGCTTGTAGTCATATTGGGCCCCACACCACCACTGGCAAACACTCGCCTGTACAAACAACCACCAGTACAGACAAAAGAAGTCATATAAAGGGAAAGACACAGATGCAGCTGGTTACTCCACGTGTCCTGGAGTTATGCTGAGTGCTTTATAATCCTATAAAACCGCTGGTGCCCGGCTCTAAACATGACTGGCGTGTGACTCCAGCAAGGAGTGCAGGAGTATCGAAGCAGACCTGAGTGGAACACGTATTTTAAACACATGAATAATTATGAATGTTTGGATGCCTGCGACAAGTGGAAATGCACCTGAGAATTTGACCTGAGTAATTGACCCAGGTGTGCACTGAGGTGGAGATCCACCTGTGTGTGATTCTCTGATTTCACAACGCATACGGTGTGCCTGTACTGAAGCCCCCCCCCCCCCCCAAATTCAGCCATATCCATGTCAGGATTACTGAGAGCACACTGACAACAGTCATGCACACATGTACACTGGGCTTAACGTGATAGACAGCACTGAGTCATGATTAATGATCTGCTGAATGACTGTTCGTTGAATGACTTCACATTTTCTAAAATTCCTGTATTCCCCCCCTTTCATGGTGGATAAGGTCATTGTCTACATGTGTCAACACACACAAAGCAGATGTGTATAATTACATTACATTACATTGAATTTAGCAGACGCTCTTATCCAGAGCGACTTACAGTTTACATTTCTTTACACTCCATTTATACAGCTGGATATTAACTGAAGCAATTCAGGTTAAGTACCTTGCTCAAGGGTACAATGGCAGTGTCCCACCTGGGGATTGAACCTGCAACCTTAATGTTGCAAGCCCAGTTCCCTAACCATTATACCACACTGCCTGAATTAGATGGGGCTGAAGCATTAGCTTAGCGTGTTGAGGGCTGCTGTCAATTGGCTTTGGTGCTCTCCATGGTTATGACCCTGATTGTCTGTATTCTACCTCCCTGGAATATATGACATTTTTCTCTAAACCATTTGTACCCTCCACTTTATGTATGACCAGCCGTCTTCAGGAACAACTGACGCTTTCAGTTTTGTAATTATTATAAATTTTCTGTCCTCCCCCCTGGTTTGGAGAGTGACGGGGTGCGATAATGGCCAGGTCCTGAATTGTAGGTTTATGTTCTTATGAACGTGTCCCTAAGGAGGCCGATCAAAACATGACGGGAAGGTAGCATTTATTCTGTTTCCTGCAGCAAGTAATTATGGTGATTGAAAATGAGACTCGGGGCCATTCTTTGAGGCGCGCCGAGTCGACGGAGAGCCTGGCGCTGCTGGGTAACAGGCGTAGGCACCTTTCAGGACCAGAGCTGCGAGAGAGACTGAGAATGATCCGAACCGGAGGAGAGGTAGAAGGAACTTAAGATAATACGGGTAGACATTAAAACCTGCTGCGTTATCTGCAGAGTGAGAGGCATTTTAGCCAGGGATTTTCTTTTCATTTTTCTTCAGCTTTCTTTTCTCTCACAAATGTCTCCTCACATTTTGCGTCCAGCTCTGCTGATTGGTTATCGGAACCCCTCGGACATGATGAGGCACGATGAGTCATCCAGGTGGGGGCAGTGAACCTGAACTGGTGCAGTGTATGTCTAGAAGGATGTTTGGATGTTTAAAGTGGTTCTAAGTATTTTGCGTCACGTCATTCTCCCTTAATAAGGGTGTCTGCCAAGCAAACATAGATAGACGGATAAATAAATAACCAATACAATTCCATGACGACGTCTAACACAGGCACACGACTTGGAGCACATAACTACTGCCACGTGGTAGCACGTGAATTATTCTGTACCCCGTTCGCGTGGCCGTGGCAGGCAGCCGTAACCGAGGAGGTTGCTGGCTCCAATCCTGAAAAGGACACTGCACTGCCACTGTTGCCTTTAGGCTAGGCGCTCTAATTTATTCCCATGACCTTGAACGTTATGTTTCCAGTTGCGATGTAAATTCCTTAATATGTTTCCGCTGGCTGCGCGAATATAAGTGCAGAGACCGCATACGCAGCGTAACCGTTCCGCCTATGCGGCGAGGCGATCGGACTTCCCTCAAGAACAAACGAAGGGAGCGAAATCAGAAGCGACGTCCTTCGGATGAATATCTTTCTGAATTTGGGGTCATGTAGTGGATCACCCACGGGCCTGCGCCGCTCGGCTGGAGCTGCAATCTCCGTCTGATTCCTTTACCTTTGTGGCCCTAGACCCACCGAGCTGGCACTCAATCAGACCATTTTATACATTTACATTACATTACAGACCGATCTATTATTCATGGAGTCATAGAAACCCTTCGGGGAGGGGGTTGTGCTCATTTGTAAAGCTATCTGCTGTAATTAAACATTCTAGTCAAGTCCACACACCTCAAGGGCAAATATTGTTTGAATATACATCACGTCCCCTGAAGTGGGCTATCTATTTATTCGCTAGAAACGGGCGATGTTTGCATCACCAATCTTCAGACCTTCAGTCAATCGTATTCCTCTTTCCCTGTTTTTCAGCTTATATTATTTTCTCAAAGCTTTTGAGGTTTCAGGTTCCTCGCTAATGAAGGAGCATGCTGCTGGTTTCCCCCCCCCCCCCCACTGGAATACCTCCACACATGTTGCAGTCTGTGTACAATGCAATCCAGTTTTACCACGTGGAGGGCAAAATATCTGTTCCCGGCTCACATTAAATCCTGGGTCCACTGCATGAGATGTTAGGTCTCAAACGGTTAATACTCTACAATGCTATTTTCCCTTCATTTACATTGTACATTTTAGACATTAAGCAGATGCTCTTATCCAGAGCGACTTACGCAGTTTACATTTCTTTACATACAATGCGTTTATACAGCTGGATATTTTACTGAAGCAATTCAGGTTAAGTACCTTGCTCAAGGGTACCACGGCAGTGCCCCACCTGGGAATTGAACCAGCAACCTCTGAGTTACAAGCCCAGCTCCCTAACCATTACACCACACTGCTGCATGTAAATAAAAAAAACATATGCTATATATATATATAAACATGTATTGTTTGATCATTCAGGAAGCGGTGGCGGGAAAATGACTGTGAGACCCTGTGATGTGCGACGGCAGCGAGCGTCGGGAACATCAAAGGGAGAACGAGCCGGCGTGGCTGTGAGATGAAGGCAAGGCCGGCGGCCAGACAGCCCGGCGCAGGGAGACCAGAGGAGTTTTCTGGGAGCGCCAGAGCAGCCGGAACTGCCCGTAATTTCAGCAGAGTGAGCCCGTTAGCGCTTAGGGGGCTAGCGGGAATCCGTTCCGGCCAGGGCGGCCCGAGGCCTCGCACTTTGAAGTGGAGGAGAGTGAGCCAGAGGCGGCCGCGGGAACGGAACAACACTTTCAGATCAGAGCGGGGCCCTCCACTGATGTCAGGCCCTGTCTGCTCCCCGTGAGCACAGCAAGGAAGAGCAGCACAGTCAGAACTGAGGCGACCTCTCCACCAATCAAATGAGTTGATTAAAAGTTCCGGGCTGTGAAAGGTACATGTGACTCGTGACATCATCATGTAGGCCTGAGATTGCCTGTCTGGTCTCAGGGCTGTGTTTCGTTTAGCCTTAACTCGGGGAGCCGTGTTTGACGGCCAGTTTATCAAGACAAATGTACAGTTTAGTGTCATTCAAGACCGACACAGTCCTCTCACTGGCTCACCGTGACCAGAGCAGTTAAATTTTTTAAACCAGTCATTACATTACATTACATTACAGGCATTTGGCAGACGCTCTTATCCAGAGCGGCGTACAACAAAGTGTTAACCGTAGTCAAGAACAGTTTAGCTGAAAGCCACTCTAGTGGGAAGTACAATTCCTGGGTGCTAGGAGCAACCACATAGTTAAACTAGGTCCCTGTAGGTAAATCTGTAGCTACAATTCAGTGGTAGCAGTAAAGCACTCAATGCAGGAAATAATGCCTAAGCCTAATACAATACATAAACAAGTAGACATGTAAACTAAGCAACTATGTCCCTAAGTTAACAAAAACCGGACTACGGGGAGAGGTGCACCCTGAAGAGGTGAGTCTTCAGTCGTCGCTTGAAGGTGGCCAGGGTCTCAGCTGTTCTGACTTCCACAGGAAGGTCATTCCACCATCGTGGAGCCAGAACCGACAGGAGACGTGACCGGGAAGCGCAGGTGCGGAGGGGGAAGTCAACGGTTGCTTCCTTAAATTTTTTAATAGCGGACAAAGACACTTACGAGCTTTGTGCCTGGGTTTTGGCTCCCCAGAGCGCACTTTTATAGTAAGTAGTGGTATTTATGTGGGGGTGGTTTTATGGTAGATATCTTTACAGTATTCACCGGTAAATAAATAAGGTTTAACAGTGTTTGTCATTACGTAACTAATGGTTTGTAGCACCCCATGCTTTCCTATGGGGGCCAGTAATGTTACAATATTTATTAATATTAGCTAGCTACTGTACTTAATGTTTCAAATTGTGCAGGATTGTTCAAGCGTAGACTACTATTGCGTCCCATATACTTTTAGTATTTACAATACTGTGTTAACGCTATGAAACATCCTTCGACGTGTAGGCAACGGTTTAATGAAAGCTGTTCGTTGTTCTGACGTTTCTTGGTCCGACTGTTTGTGTTTACGAGCGTAATTCCCATATTTGTGCATTTGTGTGTGTTTGCGTTCCAGCTCCGCTGCAGAGCTCGTATCTGCGCTGCCCCCAAGCTGCCGTCCTTTGCGCTTGACATTTGCCGTCCTCCGGGGCATGCGCTGTGCTAGATACAGATTTATTGCCTTTTCTTCAACAGCCGCACAAACAGCAGATAACAAACAAGCAACTCAATAACTTGACATCACTGTTGCCTCTGCTTCCCATTGGTCCTGGTGCGATGGGATTCTGGCCTCTAAGCCGTTCTGGCCTCCATGCAAATACCAGTCCGGCCTAAAGGCAACAGGCAGCAACAAAATATTTTTATTTCCTGGAATGAATCGTGTGGCCATCGTCATCCCCTGGGTAAACACAATTATACCACATTTGACATACTCATCAGTCACACACCGTGTGCGACATCTTTCATTCCTGGCATGCGCTGATTTATTATGGATCATAATGGTGAAAGATTATTATGTCATGTTGAGGAATGAAAAGAGGTGTAATCCTCCCCGTCTTGCTAATGTTTAAGGGCTCAGAAGATGTGAGTGAGCACAGTGGACCCCCCCCTTGTGTTAACATCCCCTCCTAAACTGTACGTCTGGGAGGTTAAATATGTTTTTGGATTATGAAACTGAGGCTGTCACTGTTAGGGGCATTTGCACTCGTATAGTAAGTATTTTCAACTACAGTGTTTTAGGAAGTGTCTATTCAGTCAGTAAAAAGGGGGTGGAGGAGACCTGGGGCCGTATGTACAAAGATTTGAAGAGTAGGAGTGCTTATCTAGGATCAGGTTTCCCCTGTCCATATCCTAACCATATCCATTATGAGCTAAAAGGCTAAACTGATCCTAGATCAGCACTCCTACTCTTAGAATCTTTGTACTTATGGGCCCTGGTGCCTATATTGAAAAGGGCACGTGGGGGGTGGGAGGTGGGGTAGGGGCATGAGGAGGAGGGGGCAGGGCAGGGCAGGGCAGGGCAGGGCAGGGGTGTGGGTTGTGCATGAGATCCCTGACAGATGCGCCAGATCTCCAGGTTGGCAGTGCAGTAAGGTCAATCCTGCCGGTTTAGAGAAACGATATTGTGGGAGGTTGTTCCAGCACGGAGAATAGCAATGGCTATTAATGCTGGCCCCCGCGGCTGCCATCTAACCCTTACGGTGAGAAGATGTCCTTGCACGCGTCGAAACAGCAGCAGGAGTGCAGACCTTCACGTATGTCTCATGTCTCATGAAGGGCTGGCAGTGTAGTGTAATGGTTAGGGAGCTGGGCTTGTAACTCAGAGGTTGCAGGTTCAATTCCCAGGTGGGGGCACTGCTGTTGTACCCTTGAGCAAGGTACTTAAACTGAATTGCTTCAGTAAAATATCCAGCTGTATAAATGGATTGCATGTAAAGAAATGTAAACTGTGTAAGTCACTCTGGATAAGAGTGTCTGCTAAATACCTAAACACTAAATGCTTAAAATGTAAAAAATGTGAATACCTAAAATGTCAAATGTATTTCAGAGGACCTGAGGAGGTCGGTGAATCACCCCGTCACATCGGAACCCAAAGAAAATGGGTTCAGTTGCAGGAGATGTTCGTACGAAGGCCACTGGAGCCTGATTAAAGCGTCTCTCTAGTATTGTTGTGCTTGCCCTCTTTCTGCCCCTTGACAACCGCTGCATTTACCGCGAAGCCGGCCTTGCTCTGGAGCCCCTGCTGGCTATTATTAGCCTGCTCCGATTGGAGGGATGCTAAGAATAGACAGGATTTTTACTATCCTCGCTCGCTTATTTCGCCGAGCAGATGGCGGTAGCCCTCAGCGAGCCGGCTGCCAATAGTGTGGAGGAATTCAC
The DNA here is from genome assembly GCA_029706075.1 of Aldrovandia affinis. NCBI lineage: Eukaryota > Metazoa > Chordata > Actinopteri > Notacanthiformes > Halosauridae > Aldrovandia > Aldrovandia affinis. Next base: position 758,108 of record JAINUG010000213.1, read on the forward strand.
ACTCATTATTAACGGATGAGATTATGGAACTGGAGACCACGGGTGCCAGGTCATTTTAAATGATGATACCTCCAGGAGAAGAGTGGTACATGCCTGCTACACAAGCAGGGCTTGTGTATCTAAAGGCACCCTAGATTCCCATCTGCCCAGGCCAGTGAGGGCGCGTATGGTGCCGTACATTAAACTTTTAGGTGACGAGAAGCCTGCCTTGACCTTGGACTGATGGATCGACACGGTACTGTTGTTTGAAACAGGATTGAATCGGCCATTCAATGTGCGCCGCTAATGAAGGGGATTAATGAAACGGAGACATACCGCGCTCGCTCCCTCGGAACGGGTGTTTATTTTCTCGCCGTCAGACAGGTTTATATAAATAAAAAAAGGAGAGGCAGGTTAATTGAATCTGATGCAGAATTCCCTTGCAGAACCACTTCTATTTTTATCGCACGATGCCATTTTCTGCTGTTCATTTTCACCGGGAGTTTTGTGGAGCAGCACTTCGCAGGCAGCCCCAGAGTCTCGATTGCATGATTACGGTGACGTTCTCTGCCCCACACGTCGAGTGTAAGTGTTTGTTGTGACAGCAGAAGTCGTCCTATATTTCACCAAAGGTGAAAATGAAGGCCCTTTACACCACAGCTGTGCTCCAAAGCCAGAATAATTTGAACGGAGAAGACACAGACGTATTTGGAGTGTGAAACAATATGTTCCAATGCAATATACAGGATAAAATGTATGACGCAGTTTGGCTGCCAGCCAGAATCTGATATTAACCCAATCTGTTGATACTCCTGATTTCCTGAGGGAAATTGTATCGACTATGCTACAGGTAAGTGCCAAAATCAAGGAAACACCAACCTAAAGTGTCTTAATAGGGCATTGGGCCACCACGAGCCACCAGAACAGCTTCAATGCAGCTTGGCATAGATTCTACAAGTGTCTGAAGTGCCTGTTGTAAGGGATACAATATCATTCTTCCATGATAAATTTCATCATTTGGCATTTTATCGATGACCATAGAATCTTCCTCCACTTGGTTTGAGAGTAGCCATAGGCCTCTTGGTGGCCCGCGTTACAAGTACCCTTCTTGCACGGATGCTCAGTTTTGTAGGACGGCTTGTTCTATGCAAATTCACAGTTGTGCCATATTCTCATTTCATTATGACTTAATGGTGCTCCGGGTGATATTCAAATTTTTTGAAATCTTCTTATATCCTTCCCCTGATTTATGCTTTTGAAGAACCTTTTCACTGATTTGCTTTGAATGTTCTTTGGTCCTCTTTTATTTCTTCATGATGAAATTATTATTACCTCAGATTGATTGCATCATAGTTTATTTAGGCGTGTCTTAGCAAAAGGGGTGAATATTTACACAATTGACTATTGTCCGTTTTTTGTATTTGTAATTAATTAAGAAAAAACTTTTTTATTATTATTTTTATCTAACATTATAGAGTCTTTTGTATGGATCGGTGGCAAGAAATCCCAGTTAATTTTGATTCCATGAAGGAAGAAAATAAAATGTGGAAAATGCCAAAGGGGGTGAATACTTTTTATACCCACTCTGTGTGTATATATAAACATCGAACAAAAAGTTCGGAAATTTGTGTTTGGTAGATTATTTCTCTGTTGTAACAATGCTTCTTGGCAATAAATTGTATACCGTTGGAAAGCCTGTTTATTTCCCTTTTAAATGGTGCCCCATTTGTAAGGAACATGCATTTGTGGGATGAGCAGCACAGCTGAGTATGTGGGTTGCGCCCATGACAAATTTGCCAAATCTTCTCTGCCAATGCCCAACAGCTTATTCTGCTGTTGCTATTGACTCTTGTTTTGAGCTTCCGGTACCCCCAGGTGCTGACAATCAGGTGCCTGATTGGCAGCACCTGCGAGCATGGGCCCTACTACAGTGGTCAATTGGTGTCTGCTCCAAGAATCGGCATGTTTGTCTGATCTCGATAAGGCCCGTGCGATAGGGCAACTTCAAGCTGGTGTTCCGCAAAAGCAAGTTGCGGCATTATTTGGAGTGAGCCCTAGTACCATCTCCAAACTGAAGGCCAAGTTCCATGAAACGAGGGATGTCAAAGACAGACCGCGAAATGGGCGTCCCAAGAAGACGACACCCCAAGAAGACCGGTTCCTCATCCTTTCAGCACTTAGGAACCGTAGGCTGTCTTCTACAGATTTGCAGTCAAGGTTTGCAGGACGATATGGCACACGGCTCTCAGCCCAGACAATCCGGAACAGACTGCACGCAGCCAATCTCCGGGCTCATAGGGCTGCCAGGAGGCCTGCCGTGTTTGCCCTTCACCATCAGGCCCGTTTGTGCTGGTGTCGGAAACACCTGCACTGGAACCTGAACATTTATGTTTACTTGAACGTTATGTTCAGTGATGAGTCCAGATTCTGCCTACGGAAGTTGGATTGTAGGGTCAAAGTGTGGAGAAGACGGGGAGAACGCTATGCTGATTGCTGCACCGATAGAGTAACACCTTTTGGTGGAGGCAGTGTGATGGTGTGGGGCGACATCTCCATCACTGGAAAAACTAGGCTTGTCATCATTGGAGGCAATCTCAATGCAGAGAAATATCGAGATGAGATTCTGCAACCAGTGGCAATCCTATATCTCCACAGTCTGGGACCGAACTCCATCCTCCAAGATGACAACGCTCGCCCCCACAGAGCGGGGTTTATCAGAGACTACCTCCAGAATTTGGGAGTAGAGAGAATGGAATGGCCTGCCAACAGGCCTGACCTCAAACCAATTGAACACTTGTGGGATCAGCTTGGGCGTGCTGTTTGTGCTAGAGTGACCAACACAACCACGTTGGCTGACTTGCGACAAATCCTGGTTGAGGAGTGGAATGCCATCCCACAGCAGTGGGATTGGGACCATCGCACATGACCAGCATGAGGAGAAGGTGCCAGGCTGTTGTGGCTGTGTATGGTTCTTCCACACGCTACTGAGGCTCCTGACTGTTTGTTAAATGAATAAATTGTAAAATTGCCAATATGTCTTGTTTCTTCCTTGTTACTGATAGACTTCAATCATCCAATCCACCAAACAACACTCAATAGCAACAGCAGAATAAGCTGTTTGACATTGGCAGAGAAGATTTGGCAAATTTTTAATGGGCGCAACCCACATACTCAGCTGTGCTGCTCATCCCACAAATGCATGTTCCTTACAAATGGGGCACCATTCCAACGGTATAAAATGTATTGCCAAGAAGCATTGTTACAACAGAGAAATAATCTACCAAACACAAATTTCCTAACTTTTTGTTCGATGTTTATATATATATATATGTGCCTTTTCAGTGTACTGTCCATATCTGTATACATAAACGAGTGCGCTAAAAATAATAGGGCATAAAAGTATCAATGGACAAATACCCCATCAGCACGCTTTATGGGGAGAGAACCATTTGGCTCATGGCCTCAAATTTGGGCCATTGTAAAGTGACAGCACATCAAACGGGATGGGAGAATAGCCCTACCACAAAATTAAGCTAAACAGATCCATCTCCAGTTTGACGCGTGCTCATAATTCATTGTTGACACTAGCCTCTACCGTGTGACAGCGTGAATAAAATGATATTTTTAGACATTTATTTGATGCCGTTCTGTGGTGTCACAGCCGGGACACTCATGTTTGTTTGACGAGACTGACGAGACACGTCGGCCTTCCCCAGCCTCAGTGTGAGCTGGCGTATAATCGCGTACCTCGGCTCTGCCTAAGGAACACTTTGAGGTCGAAAACACAGTTTTTCCCACAGAGTCTGGGTTGGCTGGTGTCTGTTGTTTGTCACATGTGCATCTGTTTAGCGGGAGGAAGTTTACAGATCTTACTATTGATTTTTTTTTGCACAACCTACATGAAGGCAGATGTTTCCATTCAGGCTCAGAGACGCCTGAAGATATTATCTTGTCCAAAGATTTGTGCATTAATAATAGTATACTCTCTCTGCTGACCATGTGACTGCTGAACAGCAGCATGCCACCGTAGAGGAAGATAAAATGTTGCCATGCCACCCCCTTCTGTGTGGCACATGTGCATGCATCACATGCAATGCATGCTTTGTGTGGTTCTATGTAGAGCACGGCGCTGACAACACTTAGGCTGTGGGTTCGATTCCCATCGGGCCACATATACTGAAAAATGTATGCATTCACTACTGTAAGTCGCTTTGGAAAAAAGCGTCCGCTAAATGGCGTATATTACCATATTATGTACTTTGCTTTAAATGTAAAAATGAATGTGAATCAGAGTGCTCATCGTGTGGTGTGTAGTAATTTATGCTCTATCGCTCTCTCTCTCTCTCATTAACATAGTGACCGTACAGCTCTCAGCTGGAGAGATGCATGCGTTTCGTGCAGAGGCAGTTTACTGACAGATGATGGATTCTGTGCTATTGCCTGTAGTAATGTGACCATTATATTCCTTACTAATGACATTATGGTAACACACACGCCTTTGGTTTGTGGTAGGTGGGGGGGGGTAGGCTATTGGCCCTTATGACCAGCACATTGTATTTAAATGATTACATGTATTTATATGGGGATCATCTGAAATGTCAACCATCACCCAGTGGTATTCAGGCATAGCTGCTCGGAACTATTTTTAGCCGCTCCATCGGAGTGTGAAAGCGCTACGCTATTAGCCTGCGTGGATTTGGGGGTCGAGGGAAAAGAGCGAATGTGGAAGCCATCAATGCGTGGGGAGTTATTGATGATTTTTATTCGCCTGCTGCTAGAATATCTGAGGGTGGGGTACTTCAGAGCTTTCACCGTTTGATTAGAGGTGAGACCATTAGGCCTGCACTACACTGATGGAGGGCCAGCAAAAAACACTGAATCCATTCTGGGTATTCGACTAAGACTGAGCAACATTCTGGGTATTCGACTAAGACTAAGCAATTTGTTTAAGCCAGGACGTGTGTATTTAGAAATTAAGCCTCAGACCGGTTTCTTTGACCACGTTCACAAACCCATGACCAGGGTTGGAAAACACGAGTCTGTATTAATTGACCGCCGCATGCTGGTTTAATTTAGCGAGGGATTAGAAAGTGCCAATGAAACGTGAACATGCCAAGTGAACAGCCTTATGCCGTAAACCCGCTGCGGTCTGATGTAAGGATGGGATGGGATTGACGTGCCCAGTTTGTGTTCTGTTTAATTATCGCCTGCAGGGAAGCTGGCTTTTAAAAACCCCATTAAAGGTACATTAGGAGGAGGGTGGCCAGTTTTTAGAGGTTGAATATGTTGTTTTATTTGATTTTGAAAATAAAGGAAACAACACATTGCTTGCTTAGACCATAGCTCTGAAAATGGTCTAGTTACTCCTTTAGGAAGATGCACATTTAGGACAACCTGCGATGCATACAGAATTCTTCATGAAAGACGATGCCAACTGATATGGAAACGCATGCAACGCGGCATTAGCTGCTCTACCGCATGCCGGCACTTTTCACTCGCCCTGAAGATTCTCCGTCGGCTCTTAAGACACCGGCACGCGGGCATTTACATACTGAACCATTCGACCGCGGGTTTTAAAAAAAGAAAAAGATAAGTCTACACAGAGAAACAAGATTCATGCGCTGCCCCTGATTCAGAAATAAAGGCGCTATCACGGATGGATGGATGCATTTAGCGCGTCGCCCATGCGGCGCGGCGAAGCGTAACGCAGCCAGTCACGTCTCTCGCGTCTCTGTAGAGGTGTGCGAAGAAAGTGTGTCCGTCCGTGGATGCAGAGCGGTCGGAGAAATCCATGCATTTCAAGTTGTTCTGGTTTCTCTCTCTCTCTCTCTCTCTCTCTCTCTCTCTCTCTCTCTCTCTCTCTCTCTCTCTCTCTCTCTCTCTCTCTCTCTCTCTCTCTCACACACACACACAATACACCACGGGAGAATTTCTCTCTTGGGGGGGTGGGGGGGGGGTGTCACTCACCCCCATCCTGCATGCTTCTAGACGGGCAGATTTCTATTTTGGGAGTGTGGAAGGCGCATGAATAATGGAGGGCGGTAGAAGTGAGACAGCGGTGCGATCATACGGGTTGAGAAGAAAACCCCTTTTGTCACAAGCGCTCTCCGTCTCTCAGCGCTTCATCTGGGTTTTGACGCACGAGACCGCCCCCTCCACACATCCAGTGATGCGCGAGACAAAAAAGCCCCTGGTTCTTTGGACTCTATTGAACAGTTGCAGTTTGAAGTTTCTCATCCAGCTTGGGATTCTGGGTCATAGTTTTCTTTCATTTCCAGTCAGTCTCTTTTATGAATTTGAATGATTTCTTCGGATTTGTTGTAACATGTTTTTGTTCCACTGCCAATGCAGTAATGCTGTTTGATTTGTGCGTGTCTCGACAGGATAAGAGAGCCACTGTATTACTGGGGAATGTTTATATCACTTGAATTGGATATGCTGTCTGTTTTGTCAAAAGCAAAATCAAACGGTAGCCGTTACTTGAGCGCTTTCTCTTTTGCAAAATGTCATCAAGCTGACTGCCTTGAAAAACATTTTTAGGACTGATGAAATATCGACTGCTTAAGCAAAGCAGGACTTTGGGTTGCATGAATTGGTCGACTGGGTTTTCTTTTAAATAGCAAAAGTAGGCTACAGCAAGGGTGTGCTTTGCTTCACTGTGTGCTCTGCACATGAGTCTGGTCCTTTGATTCTCTCTGATTCTCTCACCTCAGGACAATCCAGGCCCTTCTCCCTCTCCAGGTTACCATGCTGCTAAGCAAACGTCTGTGATGTTTGTTTTTGAAACTCAAGTTTTCACAGGCAAGGCCGTGAGGCAGAAAAGCAAACTGCATGATGTGACTGGAGCTAGTGATCCTCTTGTCTTTAGTGTGAGTTTCTGCTGACGCTGTAGAGTAATGACGGTGGCCAGTTTTATCCTGGGACCAAAGACTGCACCTTCACTTCCAAGGATGCGGGTTGTGGAATCCCTTCCAATTTAATACAGATGATTGACACATGGTATTGATTTTGTAAAACCAAAAAAAATCCATTCCGAAAGAAACATGGGAAGAATGTCATCAGTGATTGCGAGCACCTCCGTTGACATATGTCAGACACAGTGTCCATAGTGGCTTGAGTCTGTGTGATTCGCTTCAGTCTTGTCTTACTGTAAGTGCATCTGTTTGGAAGAAGGCAATAAGGATTTTTTTTGGTCATGTTTTCCATTTCAATTATATAAGGAATTACTCAATATTTTCAAGTTTCCCTAAGTGTGTAAATGCTTAACTGATAATTGCACACTTTATTTATGTCTTATTGAATGCAGAAGACTTTGAACATAGACCATCCTAAGGTCACCTTTATTTATTCTCACATCAAAGGAGTTGTGCATCCTATGGCTAAAGTTAGTACATATGGAAGCTGTTCCATGTATCAAAAGGTACCTATTACTATATGGTGAATATCCCCTTAAATCGGCTGCTGTTTCATGTTCACAGTCTTTTTTTGCAGTTTTATGGTGATACATTGTTAGCTACATTCTCTTTTTAATTTTTCGTATGACCGATTGTGTTTGTGTATGAGGGATGGTAATTAGTTGTTTATTAGTTTAGTTACATCATCATTCTGTGGCTACGGCAGCATTTTCAAATGCTGCTGTTTCATACAGAATTTCTAAAAGGTCTTTTGGTGCTTTTTTTTTTTTTGACATCACATCTTTCACCATGATACACAGCCTATGTGTAGGACACAGTGAAAAATACTGTCTCCATTCAGACAGACACAGACACCTGAATTAAATCAAATCCAAGTCCACAGAGAGAGAGGTGCATGATGCATTTGACAGTGAAGCCCCTCGTCAGCCTTGTCATAATAAAAGCGCGTTGTGCTGAATGTGTAATAAAAGCGTGCTGCGCTGAAGTTGTTGTGTTGCATTGGAATGTTTTGAGTCACAGCATCACGGCCCTTTCGGGTTTGACCTTGGCCCTGTGCGTCTTGTTCAGGATCAGAATGCAAAGGTACGTTTTCATGCAGTTGCCAAGAAAACAGTTTGAAGGACAGGTTCGCTGGGATATAGGGAGAGTGTACAGGTACTTGGTGGGCTTTGGTCGAGAACAGCAACTGTGTCTCATTCTGTGGTGGTCATAAAACCATCTAAATGAAAAATGTGTTGTGGATCATTGCTGTTTTACCTCAGAGAAAACTGCATTGCTGGATGGAGGGGTCTCATTTGAGTTTTTGAGCTAGTCAGATCAGTGTTGATCCCGTGATGGCTGTACAGAATAGCCAGCAATCTGTTGGAACTGAGTTTTGCGACACTTTTTGAAAGCGAGCCTACTTAGATGGCAGTTATATCAGCTGAGATTCGAAATCCCCATTAGTGCTCATTTCATTACATTTTAACTTTTTACTGAGCTCTTATCCAGAGCATGACTCTGCCTCACCCGCATCTCAGCTGTAACACTGGGAAGGAAAAATTTCTGGCCTCCCTAGTGAGAGTTCAGTGGTAGTGGACCACATGGGTTTTTCTCCCATGTTACAGTGCTTTATGCTCACTGGGAGTCTTTCTCTCAGGAAACATCAGAGTGGATAATACATCCTTTAGTATAATATTTAACATTTTATTGATATCTCCCTGATTCCCTCATCCGAGCATGCCGTGACACCACAACCCAATAAACCACCAAGAAGATTCAGCATTGTACTGTTAGCATATTCATCATCATCATCATCATCATCATCATCATCTCCATCTCCATAAATATGAATTATGGCCAGAGTAAAGTTATAATTTCAGCGTAACTACAATTCAGTGTCATACATTCCCTGTCTTCCTGGAGCTCCTGAGGGTCCGTGCATTCCAATGCAGTCGGGCTCGGTTGTCAATTGGCCCCAGTGTGCCAGAGCTACCTTTGCTGTTAGATTTAAATGTTATGCAGTTGGGTTCAGTTGAGCCAGAATGTCTGGCTTCTCAATAGCGATACCGCATGGTCCATAATGACCCAGACTCTAAGTGAATTATTTATGGATTATTTTAAACAGGTGCATAGGACTGATCCCATTAGCATCTCAAAAAAAACATTGGCTGAGCGCTGTCAAAACTCTCTAATTAGAGAGCCTGCATTTATAAGCCTGCATTGCTATTCGTTTGTCTGAGAAAGTAAAGTACTTTTGTTTTGTGTTGTCAGAATGATCAAGAATGATCAAGATCAAGGTTTTGTACCTGCGGTATGATTTTAGAGTTATAATCAGAGGAATATCGCTCTCTAGAAAATAGTTTCCTGTCCTAATAGTCACAGTTATCCACTTAAAACAATCTTCCCATACCTTACAAAGACCTTAAATGTTCATAGAACCAACACTATATTTGTTGGAGTTGATGATGACTCAAATTCAAGTTGCTTTATTGGCAGAAAATACATATGTAGATATCGTATGACTCCTCGCAATGCCTTCCACATGTTTTCTGATTTAGCAGAATATAATATATGCCATTTAGCAGATGCTTTTATCCAAAGCGACTTACAGTACTGAATGCATACATTTTTCAGTATATGTGGTTCCAGTGGGAATTGAACCCACAACCTAAGCGTTGCCAACGCCACGCTCTACCAACTGAGCCACACAGAACCATGCTGAACCAGAATATGCTGAACATCCATGAAGAAGAAGAAGATTTGCCCTCTGGAAAGATAATAGTCTTAGACAGTCTACTTCTGTGACTGTTAGCTCGAGCAAAGCATCTTGTGAAAAGAACACGGAGCAGCCATGCTCCAAAACAATCGCAGGATTTACTCGGGGGGAGATTGCTTGCCGGTTCCCTTTGTCAGCAGAATGCTGTTTCCAGTGTCTGCTCAGTCAGTCGCTGGCCCGTATCTAACCCCCCGGCAGAATGCATTGGAATTGTGCGATCGGGCGTCCTCTTAGGCAGCGCAGAGGCTTCTGGGAGAATATGATGAGATATGGAAATGAGGCGTTGTGCATGCCAGGCTTCAGAGCACGAGGAAGTCCCTTATCTTACCAACGGCTCTTTTGTCACACTCACCCATGTACGGTTTCCTGCAGAGAGTAGCGGGGGTGATTCCTTCCTATAGACAGAAGGGTGTGGACGAGTCGTTCTTATAGACAGAGGGGTGGAGATGAGACCTTCCTATAGACAGAGGGGTGGGGATGAGCCCTTCCTATCGATAGAGGGGTGGGGATGAGCCCTTCCTATAGACAGAGGGGTGGGGATGAGCCCTTCCTATCGATAGAGGGGTGGGGATGAGCCCTTCCTATAGACAGAGGGGTGGGGATGAGCCCTTCCTATCGATAGAGGGGTGGGGATGAGCCCTTCCTATAGACAGAGGGGGGGGGATGAGTCCTTTATATAGACATAAGGGTGTGGACGAGTCGTTCTTATAGACAGAGGGGTGGGGATGAGACCTTCCTGTTGATAGAGGGGTAGAAATGAGCCCTTCCTATGGATAGAGGGGGGGAGATGAGTCCTTTCTATAGACTTAAGGGTGTGGACGAGTCGTTCTTATAGACAGAGGGGTGTGGATGAGTTGTTCCTGTAGACAGAGGGGTGGGGATGAGTCGTTGCCGGTCAGCAGCTCCGTGACCGTGCTGCTGGTCAGAGCGGAAACAGGTTTACCTGGGAGACCGTGAGGAGGCAGAGCAGCTGGACACACGCCCGTCACCACACCGAGGCTCCCCAGGGACAGGCGCGTCTCTACCCTCTTGTTTCAGATACTGTAGGAAGTTTGATAGGCTTGATAGTGGAAGATAGCTGCCAGCTGCCAATGTGCACAGGGATTCCAACCTGTATATGAGCGCTGTGTGTGTACAACACACAAATATATATGAGTGGCATATTTACATTACCAGCCTGTACTGTTTCACATTTATAGAGGAAACTGTCTGTAATCTAGGAGTATTTCAGTGGCTGTGAATCAGAAGAGTTGCAGCTGCTTTAGACTCACAGCCATCTGCAGCTGGTAGGTCTTTGAGTGGCTCAGTCTGGTTCTCAATGAGCTTTGTGTGTTTACCCCCAGTGCAGTGCATGGCATTTGTAAAGAACCGGATATATAATGCAAAATCTTTGAATATATATATTGTGGTTCTGTGTGGCTCAGTAGGTAGAGCGTGGCATTGACAACGCTTAGGTTGTGGGTTCATTTCCCACTGGGACCACATATACTGAAAAATGTATGCATTCACTACTGTAAGTTGCTTTGGATAAAAGCGTCTGCTAAATGGCATGTATTATTATTACATGTGCATGTGTGCGTGTGTGTGTGTGGGTCATCGATCGGTTTTGAAATGAGATGCGTCTGTGTTTGTTTGAGCCCAGTGCTGTCCCCTGTGCTGCACTCCCTGCTGCATCCAAAATAATAACGTTTCTGGATAAAAGAGGATTTACTGTCTTTGCAGGCTTTTCTCTATCAGGTCTGAGTGATTGCCTTTAGGGCACCTTATAATGATTACACACAGAGCCGGCCTGAGCATCCAGTGATCCCGGTGGATGAGAATCAGCGGAAGCGTTCATGAGCGACCGCGCGTTTGGCGTTTGGTGCAATTTGCATTCAAGCTACCGCCCAGGGTGTTGGTCGGGGGTCGAGCGGTCGGCCGCACAAGCCGGTGTCCTTTTAGAAATGAACTCGTTCAGGCCTGGCGGATGGCGCAGCGGTCTAACGCACCACGCTTCGGAGTGGTGTGCGCTGCCCGTCAGGGACGCGGATCGAAACCCGCGTCTCTACCAGACCAGACCGGCCCTGGTCGTCAGCCCGATCGGAGGCGGTATTTGGTTGTCCGCCTCCGGGGGAAGGGGGAGGGAGAGCCGGCACGAGTTCGTCGAGGAGAAGGTTAAGGAGTCCGTGGAAGATTTCCCGTCTCGAAAGAGGCGGGAACACTCAATCAGGAATGTGTGTCTCGATCCCGGAGGACGGGCGACGGACTCGTGAGGGTGGGGAATTGAAGTAAATAGAGGGTTTAATTGGCAACCAAACTGGGAGAAAAACGGGGAAAAAATCTGAAATAAATCAAACTCGTTCACGTTGAAACGTCTGTGCCTGTATATGCAGTGTGCCCAACACACAGCCCCCGTGACAGATTGGAGCGCAGCGCTGTTGTTTTTTTCCTCACAGAAACATCTGCAAATGGAAATGTGTCCTCCAGTCTGTATGGTATTTTTATCCTGAGGTTCAGCGTGGGGTCCCATCGCCGGTACAGATGTGTGGGAGGGGAATCCTGGCACTGAGATAAAGAGCGAAGCCCTCTGCGCATTCCCACACACAGGCACCGAGGCCGGGATCGGAATTCCTGGCAGACCGATCCATCCTGGCGTTCACAGATTGAAGCGCGGCGTAGCCGAAAGAGGCTGAAGCATTGTGCAACTCCCCCAGGCGCGAGCGCAAAAGCATGTGTAAATCAGATGTGCCCGTCCATGGAGACTTCTTCTTCGCACGGGTTCAACTCCCTTACCCCACTCTTCCTAGGGGGGAAATATACTTGAGCGAAAGCAGGAAGCGGCCTCCGTGGGTGTGGGAAAGGTGATCGTTGTCTGTCGGCTAAGATGATATCAGCCTGATCCCTTTTCGAGCCAGGTTTATTTTCCCTAAGCGTTGTGTTATCCACGTGTGATCGAAACGAAATGGCAACTGTCTCCAGCACATCCCACTCCCCCGGGCTGCCGTGCGAACGCTCTATTCATAACGTCTGCCTTGATCCAAGGTCGGACGGTTTCAGCCAGCAATTATTTCATACAATAAACGCCTCTCGCTTTGAGCCAGTTTAGCATCCCCCTCCCTCGTCTCCCGTCCTGATTGGCCGAGCGTCGTCAGTGCGGCGTGAACTTGCCCTTCCGCTGAGCCTGTAAGCCGTAACGGCAGCAGGTGGGAGTGTGTCTCCGCGTGAAGGTGCATTCTGGGATCAATTGGGTTTCTGCTGACAGGGTCTGGATGTCCTTCCCAGACAGAGGGTGGGAGGGTTATAAACCAAGGATGGGTAATTCTGCCGTGCAGAAATCTGCCATCATTAGCTAATCAGATAGATAACACTGTTTAATGAATGAGAGGATGGGTACAGGGCGTGGTCAGGTGGGGGAACACTGGTCATTGCCCCCGGGCTTCATTGGTCCAATTGAGGATTGGGGTGGGGGAGGGGTCTGATTTCATAAACAGTGTAAATGTAAATGCAAGCACATAAGGTGACAGAGAAAGTAATTGCCCTTTTCGACCATCTGCTGGTTCAGACGAGGTCCTGTGTAGCTTGTAATTCTTTAAAAATGCATAGTTTTCCAAATGAAATGCTCACATAGAGAGGTGAACTAGAGTGTAGATGTCCCAGTAAATTCCCCCCCACACCCTTTTGCAGCAAATTAATGACAGCAAAAAAAAAAAAAAAAAAAGGTTCGGATGAGCATAAATAAATTGACTACAGACCATCAAACCGCCATTATGTTTCCATTAGCATGTCTTAGCACGCTCACCCTAGATCGCTAAAACCTATCGATTTTACTTGTGTAAGGAGCTCCCGGATTGCTTTTTGCCAGGAAAAGTGATACCGCATGATTTGGCCAGCAACTAATGAATTCATTCATTAATGACCATTTCCCATTTGCCAATAATTTATTGTAACTTAGCAATATTCGACGGACCAGTTTCATGTTTGTAGTTAGACGGAGGGAGATCCTGTTCCTGCTATTGCTTATTATTGTTATTAGGCTCAATGTTCCAGCTCAATATTGTTATTATTAGGCGCAATGTACCAGGCTCAAAAAAGCTTTCACTGTATTCTTCAGGGTATTTGATAGTCACTTACCCTACGTTCTAACAGGGAGCGATTCGGCAACGAGTTGTGGGAAATGCATTGATTCTCTATGAGAGTGTGCGACTTCCGGCGACTGTGGCCAACAGGTCCTATTTCCCGATTAATCGGCGTTTCGGTGTCCCAGAAAAGTTCAAATTTCTGAACTTTCCGGGAAAGTTGCCCGGTAAGAGCCAATCAAATTAATGTCTTGCTGTTTTTACCTTCCACGTGGAAACCAACACAAAACCGACATCGTTCCGACACTTCAACATGGAGGAGAAACTGATAGCAGCGGTCTGCAATACTCCCATACTGTACAATGTTTCCCTGCAGGAGTACAGGGAAAAAAAAAAAAAAAAATGACGCTTGGACAGCGGTGGCAGCAGTTGTTTGTTTCCCTGGTCAGTTTTCAATTCAAGTCAATTCCTTTTTATTAATTGGTAACGTTATAGATGCGGCTATAGAGGCATACGCGAGTGACGGAGGGTCTTGTAATTAGCCAAAACCATTGCAGCAACGTGTTTGGAATAGATTGTATGATAGTAAAACGTTATTTATTTTATTTATTTAGCCAGGCAAAAGTTATGCACAGTTTATTCCGTCGCACATGGTTTTGGATATCATATACCAGCGCAGCTAAGCTAGCTAGCACCCATATTACAATAACGATGTGTTAATAATTATATACCATAACTGAGCTATGTAGATTTATCAAATTAGCTAGCTAGCTACTTGTGATTAAAACAAAAGAAACGGAAAAGACGTAGACATGGTAGGCTAGGTAGAAAATATTTAATATAAAGACAGCTGATCATACAGTGTAACAAATCTAGCCTGCCCTAGCTAGCTGCTTTCCCTTTCCCTCAATGCATTTCAGTACAGTGTAACGCCATAATCCCCTCTTCTCTCTATGACATGTTGATCTGATATGCTCCTACCTGTATAGATAAATACTTCTGTCATGGTGTACTGTAAAAAAGATGGTGAAGTTGTAGTATATCAATGACTGAATAAAGTGTTCATGACTAAACATACAGTAATATAAAAATGTTTTCCAGTTGATGTTTGCCGCAAAAAGTGGAAAAGCCTACGGACCATCTACACTCATTTGTTTTTATGTTAAAATTTGTTACAGGATGCCCTTTTATTTATTTGTTAAAGAATACTCTTTTCGGCTTTGTTCTTCTGAGGCTGGAAACAGAGATGTGTATTTGGAATGGTCTATAAATGGTTGTGTTTTACATTGCAAAACAATAAAGACTTTTTTAAAAGTTTCAAGTCATCCTATTTATTATATAATATTGGGGACATGGGTCAACTAGTTGTTGCTATACAGTGGCTGTATGTGACATTTGAATAGGGATGGTTCTAAATATGAATATTGTAAGAAATATGGCAGCGCTCTGATCTTGATGAAGGTTTTATTTCGTTAGCGACAGTGACAAAGTAAATGACGGGTAATACAAGAATATCAGCAAGCACTCTGGACTCAGCCGAGTTCGTCTGAATGTATTTCTCCCAACTCAATGGCTCTAGAATACTCTAGTGTGTGATTTATTCACTCTATTGTATTGCTAATGTCTCTTCGTGCTGCCGGCGGGTCTGCAAAATTCTGTGGACCCACACACGGGACCTCCGGCGTTTGCAGCGCAAGTACAAAGCCGCAATTACTAAAAGCCTTCTGCGTTTCAGTTTATCGTTCATAATTGAAGGAAACAATACTGCTAGCCAACTACTATTTCCAATACAGATTCTCAAAACCGATGATGAACTATTCGTTTACGATGCCAAAAAATTGTAAGCACGTCGGAAGCATTTTTGAGGACGCCAGTCAAGCGCGGTGAACGCCCACTGGGCAGTTTATTCGCCTAGCATCGCTCCCTGTTAGAACGTAGGGTTAGGCACTGACATTTCTTTGGCTACGTACACCTTCGATTAAGGGCTCATTTTGTACCAGCAACTGCATAATTGAAATCTTGCCACATTTAGTAATTGAGCGATTTTTGTATAAAATATGGATGTCAGATGCTTGGACAGAAATGTGTCATCAACGCTGGTTCGCTGTGACCTTGGGTTAGAGAGCCCTGTTCATACAGCATCTGTCCCATGGGCTCCATCAGGAGAAGAATGATTGCAGCCAATCATGTCTCCCATTGTATGAACTCCATACCAAATGACCCAACCATCGTCATGTCGGACGGCTGCGTCTCTTCCTGGTGACGGGCACCATTCTGAGCAGCTGTGAGTGGGTCTGGAGCAGTCTGCCTCTATTGACCAGGCAGTAAATTATGTTGGGGCTGGGGGGTGGCGGAAAGCCACTACTTATAAACTGCAGGTCAATTCTCTCCCTATCTGCTGTGCTCCAGATGGCCCTGGCCCTGGCTGCCTCTCGCTCACTCCCTGCGTTTGTTCCTCTCTCATCCCTGCCTCTCACTCTGGGATAGTTCTGTGGGAAATGGCTCTCCCGGAGCCCTTTCTGTGACAGAGCTGCTGGTCTGTTTCAGCACGACATTTTCCTTGTGTGGTCCCCGTCGTCAAGGGAACGGTGCCCCTCCTGGGGAATCCAACTCTAAGCAGGAGGGTTTCTTCATTTGCTCGTTAAGTGCCTGTCTTCTCCTCTCGTCTTCCATGGTTCCTGCTGTCTCTCCAGCAGGCGCCATTACGGCTCCAGGAGCGCCATTATGGCTCCAGGAGGTGCGTCTCCAGCAGGCGCCATTACGGCTCCAGGAGCGCCATTATGGCTCCAGGAGGTGCGTCTCCAGCAGGCCTCGTTGTGGCTCCATTGCTCGTAGAGTTATGATCTGTGCCTGCATGAGGAATTGTGAAATAGCGAATGTCACTTCCTGCTTCAGGGGCCGTACAATGATAATATGTTTATCTGTGTAATGCATCTTGCCTTAAAATGCTTGTTGCTACTTACTGGTAGTAAGTAGGCCTGCCTGTTTTGTCTGATGAAACAGACATCATATATTAAATATAGCCTCTCATATGGTAATACTGTCATGGCCTATGGCATTCTGTTATGGATGTGATTTGAGTTTTCTTTATGCCTCGAAGTAAAGGATTTTCCACCGTAATATGCTTTAAAAGTAGGCCTCATTTCCAATATCATTTTGGCAATCACATACGCATTCCTGCTAAATGCTGAACAATGTTATAGCTTACTTTTTCCAATGCATTTTCAAACAATTCTTGTGTAATTAGCCTTTTCCCTGGGTCATTCTCAGTGACCGAACATTCCAGCACAGCAGGTAGCGCTATAAACAGAATGTGTTCGTCAAAGTATCTTATTTATATGGTGTTTGAAGATCGAAGCACAGGTGGTTTTAAATCGTTAATGTTGGGATTTACACCTCTTAAACTCGGGAGAAGAGAACCGACAACATGAAAATGGAAACATCTCAGTGGCAGCCTCCATGCAGTCGCGGAAGTAGCCAACTGGAAAGATGGCGGTGCTATAACTTTATATAAGTTATAAAAAGGAATTTATAACTCTATGGTCTTACTGCTTTATTCTGTGCTGAGCCATCGTCAACATGGGTTATTTCTCCCTCTATTAGTATTTGCATGTTTAAAGGAGGAATCTCTCTCTCTGTCTCTCTCCCTCTATGTCTCTCACTCTGTTTCTTTCTTCTCTGTTTCTCTCACACTCTCTCTTGCGTCATACCACCCACTCACACGCACCCTTGGGTACGTTGACCTTGGTGGTAGCGCAGTGCCAGGGCACTTTGTCACCAGATATGTTTGGATATACCCAAGAAATCGCACAAAAAAAGATGAGTTTCTGATAACAATCTCATCTTTTTTTGGAAAATTTAAGAAACACTTTTATGACCGAATTCCTGGTTTCTACCTGCTGATGCGTCCTGCGTATTATGACTTTAGCAGTTATGAGAGTGCCTGTTAGGTTTGTGATGATTTGAGATGAAATGTGGGTGGAACTGGGTGGCAGATGAGATGGGTTGTGTGAGAGACGCAATGTGTGTGTGTGTGTGTGCGTGCGTGCGTGTGTGTGCATGTGTGCGTGCGTGTGTGTGTATGTGTGTGTGTTGTGTCTGTGTGTGTTGTGTGAGTGTGCACACACACAGGCCCTGGTGCACAACAGACAATGTGAGAAAAGAGCAGCCAGAGTAGAGAGAGAGAGAGTAGAGAGAGTAGAGTAGAGTGAGTGAGTGAGAGTGAGAGAGAGAGAGAGAGAGAGAGAGAGAGAGAGAGAGAGAGAGAGACAGAGAGACAGAGAGACAGAGAGACAGAGACAGAGAGACAGAGAGAGCCTCTCCAGCCCAGGCTGCCCTTTGCAGGAGAAGCCACAGCGGCAGGAGACATGCTCAAAATTGCCTGTCAGTTCACTTCCTTTTCATTTGATTTAGGACTGCTGTCTCTCAGATGAGATTGGCCAACGTTACTCTTTACTGCCTTTGCCAGCCAATCAGAATACAGAAACTGATTGCATGCAGATTTTTCAATCTCTCCCCTCTTCCTCTCTCCTTTGGCCTCTCACACTAACACACACACATCATTTTCTGGCCTTAACCTCGGTGGTGGCACAGTACCAGTGTCTGATATTAGAGTGAAATTGAGTGATATTAAAGTTTAGGCCCCAATAATCTTTTCCCATGCAGGGTGAGAGACATATTCATTACTAACCAGTAAATGCATTGCACTACTAGTAACGACAAACACTACCTGCATATACTCTCTACTTAAAGGAGGATGCTTCTGCCCATCCTGGCAGCTGTTTTTGAATTTGTTTAGCTTTAATCTGAGGTAATGGCTTTGGAAATGTGGGAAAATTGTTCCCTTAGGATTTTAAATGCTGGAAACTGCTGTGACACAACTTATCAATTTTGATATAAGTGAAATCAGAGGAGAGTTCAGCTCAGACACAGTCAACCCACGAAGACGAGCCTTGATTGGCTGAATGGCCTGTTCTTTTGAACATGACCCTTTGTGCTCAACTTTGAGCTACATATTTAATCAAATGAAACATTTTCTAGGACAGTAGAAAATAAATTAAAAAAATACATCAAAAGAACATTTTAAGAGCCCTGAACTTTTAAAGATCAAAGTGTCACAGTCGTCAGATCGAACGCCCCCTTTTAATTTGATCTTAAAATGAATATCATTTCATGTCTTATATTTTACAGCACTAGTACTTTACTTTTCTGTCAATCCAGGGTGGATAAAATCCATTACTGCCAATTGCGCACTGAAGTGGCTTGAGATGGTGTCTTTGTGATAAGAGGGGTGTCCTCTTCACTGCCCTGAGACAATCATGACTCAATCAGCCAGACTCAGGCAGGAAAGGATCTGTGCCACTGGGAAATGGGAAGATGTGTATGGATAGATAATATGAGAAAACTGATTTAGTAAGCTATAAGTATGATGATGATGATAATAATAATAGTGATAACAATAATAATAATACATTTTAATTATGAGTGCCTTTCTGTGGCACTCAAGCTCACATTACAATCGAAATATGGAAAAATGTAATATTTAAAAAACATTGGGTCATGATCATAGCGGTAGACAGAGAGCGTTTAGCTTTAGTTGTTAGCTGCTGTCATTGGTTCCTTAAGTGCTAAACACCCAGATAAAAGTTTGTACTTTATAGATTTTTATTGATTTGATTGATTTGTGTATCATTGTTATTGGGGGCCTGTGGGAGGGAAGGCTGACAGGTCTTCAGGAACACATTGAGTCCTTCTGCTCATTTCCCTCCCCTCTGCTGTTCTATTGATTAATACCTTTCAAGTAATAATGTTTGTAGTAGCTGTTTGGACACTGATCAGAATGTAGATGTTTGCATGGCTAAACAGTAGCTAATGTTGTAGTATCGAACGTGTACTTAAAAATACAAAAACACAGTGTATCTTACAAAGCTAGACAGATCCAGGTTGGTATCAGCAGCTATGAGAAGCTTTTATTTACTTTTATTTACCTGCTTCACTATTGGTTCTCTAGTTGAGTATCTGTCCATATATGGTACCAAAACATAGGAAAGAGCCTCTAAATGTCCCTTCAACTAAATTTAGCCCCTCTAAAACGAGTTCAGTTATGCTAACTATGTGGCAATTTTAAGGTTTTAAGGTTTAAAATTGTTAATAATAATAACTATTACTATTATGTGGTCCATCTCAATTTTGTAATAACTTACACGCAGTCCACCAGAGGTTTGGGAGCCCCAGCCGTAGTCCTTCTGGGGAAAGGCTCTCATGGAGATGTCCATTAGTGATCTCTGGGAACAGCGGGCGATGCGCTGGACCAGTGGAACAGTGGCTAAAAGCCCCTCGGCCTGCTGGGAACCCGTCTGAAGAGGCTCAGACTCACTGAGACAGGCGGGAAGCGGTCATTAATAATCAACGGGCCCAAGGAGACATTTTGGTCCCTTTAGTCACAAACTTGGACAGGAACAAAGGAGTGCGATTAATGACGCAGGGAATGCACCCCATAGGCCGGCGTTGTTTACGGTGCGGGGGGGCGGTCATAGCTTGCTAGCGGTGAAACGGAAAATCCCTTGTCAGGCTGACTTGTCTGCTGTGTGATTTATCCCCTTTATTAGTAAACCTTTTATTTCCATAGTATGTGGGCTGTGTGCCGTTTCCCCCAGTCTCCATAAATGAGCCTGTATTGACTTGAGTCATGTTGAAGGCATTGTTTGGGATGTGTGTCAGTGCTCACATTAGGCTGTGTGTACGGGCCCTTATGGGTTGGGGAAATGGGCCTTCAGCAGCCCTGGACCTTCACATAATTAACGGCTCAAATAGTTTGCCTGGCTCTTAAAAGTAGGCCATTATCTTTCCAGGCACAATAAGACAAATGCACGCCAAGATATATCATTAGACGGGTGTGGAGATGGTGACGGGAGACCCATCATTTTAATGGCTGCACGTTCGTGCGTACGTGTTCAGTGAGGGGGCTGCCCCGTGCGGTTAGCACGCCTACATAAGCCCTGAGTCACATGCTTCTCTCCTGCTTCCTCCAGTCTGACATCCAGTAATCTCCACAAACGACCCCTAACTGCTGTGATGCCATTAATGCAGCCATTCTTAGTATCCTATCTGCTAAATGGCATATGTAATATCCAGAGCGACCTTTTTTTTATATATTTTTTTAATTTTACATGCAATCCATATATACTGTATGTATATATATATATATATATATTTACAGCTGGACATTTTGATGAAGCAATTCAGGTTAAGTACCTTGCTCAGGGGTACAACAGCAGTGGCCCCACCTGGGAATCGAACCTGCAGCCTCTGAGTTACAAGCCCAGTTCCCTAACCATCATACTACACTGCCCTGAATGGGTCCCTTTTAAAAGGCCTCCCCAGGCCAGCCAGGGGGGAGGTGCGCGCTCTGCGGCCGGAGCGTATTCCGAACCCGACCCCACGCGTGGGACACCGTGCAGCTGGTCAGGCCCAGTCTTTATCCCTGAGACCACAGATAAATCCCCAGGGACCTCCTGTTGCCAGGATGATGGTTTGAAGGCCCCCACAGGGCCTGAGCCAGCCGGCCTCTTGGCTGGGAGCCTGGGGTTTCAGAATTGCATCTACCCTGCTCCTGCATTGGGTAGATAAACGTTGTTGGCTGTGGCAGTTTTCTACAGCAAACACAGCATTGCTGACGGATTCACGCATTTTTGACACACAAATCACACAAAATTATTTTTATACCATTGTAAACATACACCGATTTTATAACACTGCATGTTGCACTTTTTTTTTTTTTTTCAGATTTTTTTTTTTTCCCATTTAGTAGCCAATTGTAACCTCTTCCTGATACAACTACCCCCCCCCTCATACTACGAACTCACCGCCGCAGCTCTGGGATTGGCAGTGACAAAGGCGATGAACCGCCCCCTCTGAGATGGCACCCGCCAAGCCGTCGAGCGCAACTCCGGTACTCACAGAGCCACTCTTATACGCGTTGAGCTCATGCTGGCTTCCCTTCCCCCTCGCCTGGGGTGGACAGCCAATCGCCACCCCCCAACGGGACTCCCAGCCACAGCTGGGCTGGCACAGGGGTTCGAACCCTTGTACAAAGTAGCAATAAGGGTCAGAGGTAATTATAAGACATAAAATCCAAAAATGTAACAAGGCAGTTAAAATAAACCTCATTGGTGCATTATCTCTCTCTCTCTCTCTCTCTCTCTCTCTCTCTCTCTCTCGACTGCATCAGAAAGGGTGCCTGTTTTGCTCCTCCAACCCCGGCCTTTGGGTCCTTTGACAATCCCGCTGAGAAAACAATGTCTAAGATAGACTGTTTAACAACTCGTCAGCGTTAGAGTGTGACCTGTGGACATTAATGCAGCCTTCCCTCTGCGGCGGAGTTCACAGACGTCAGTTAGCGCGTGGACTTTACAAGACCGTGATGTCACCCCTGGAGAAGCAGTGATATATAATATATGCCATTTAGTAGACACTTCTTATCCAGAGCGACTTACAGTAGTGAATGCATACATTTCTCAGTATATCTGGTCCCAGTGGGAATTGAACCCACAGCCTAAGCGTTGCCAACACCATGCTCTAACTACTGAGCCACACAGAACCACAAGAGTGTGATTACTTCCCTCAGCCAGGGACCTTGGTCTTTAGCTCAGCAGGCTAACACCATACCTCTTGTTGTGCAGAAGCAGCCAATGAGGGCTGTGGTGTGAAACCCACAGCAGACCTACCCTCTGTTACCCTGGCCCCGTGACACCCGTTACCCCTCTATCCAACAGGGTCAGCCCAGGGGGCCGTATCTGCCTCTCCTGGTGTGTAATGGAACAGTTGATGAAGAATTACAGAGACTGAATGAATGACTCGTTGTTATACTTACAGTAGTGAATGCATACATTTTTCATGTGGCCCCAGTGGGAATCGAACCCACAACCTAAGCGTTGCTAACGCCATGCTCTACCTACTGAGCCGCACAGAACCACAGAAACCCTGCCACCCTGGTCCGAGGTAGCGGGGTTTTGTATGTTGTGTTCACCAGGTCAAGCTCCAGTGTCAGCCCATCTCTCAGAGTAGCTGTTTGGAGAGGCCTGGCAGACCAGATAGCATCCGAATAAGGGGCATTCCTAATGACCGCCTCTGTATGCGATAAGAAGTGCTGGATTCAGTATTTTTTTCATCTATGTTTACCCAGGGGTATCGTTTCGTTTTTTATATATTTTTTGCATTAGGAAACGACTCAAAGGCATTCGATCTCGTCCTCTTCTCCTTGCCGTTGAGACGGGAGCTCTCCTAATCGCACGGCGCGCACCGAGGCCGGTGCGGGGGCGGCAGCCGGACCCTCTCATTACGGTGACCAGTGACCTCTCTCCCTGGGCTCATTGCCAAGGTCGCCGTGATGAGGCCCACCAGCCGCGCTTTAGTCTCCCAGCTTCTTAATCATCCTCGACACAGCGGTTACAGCAGCAAACCACCACGCCCCCCCTCCTCTCCCCCAGTGCCTCAGACACGAGGAGAACAACCCCGGGTAATGATGCTGTGATCTTGGTCCACTGCTAGAGTACTAACTGCGCCATTCATTAGGGTTCCGGGAGAGCTGTGGGGCTTCCACCGCGTCCAAGCTCACAGCGTTATTACAGAACACAGGCGCGGTAATACACAGTTTATGTCCTCGTACAGTACCTTGTATACAGTGCATAATAATATTTCAGTTGAAAATGAAAGCATAAAAGGATACGTTTTTGGTCCTTCAGGCCCAAAAGTCACAATACCAAAACAAGCAAATTCTCATAATAATCACTTGCTTGCATCCACACCAGTGGCGGGTCCAGACCACTTTAACAGGGGAGGCCCAAGAGAGGCACAGAACCACACAGGGGGGGACATTCAAAATGTAATAACTTTGAAAAGATGTGATTGACAACCTAATAACCTATCAAGAGCCAGATGAAGTAGGGTGGCACCCAGGGTGGCCAACCACATTTCTGTGCCCCCCCAGGCCCCTCCCTGGACACGCCCCTGATCCACACACTCACCATGTCAGCAGTAATGCAAACACTACACACCCTGATATTCCCTTTGCACTTGTCAGACTTATATTTAGCAGTCCGATGTTAAATAAGCTGAAATTGATCAAATGGTTTTGATTGTTAACTGCTCTCTGGGTGATACACAGTCTATGACAGTGATCGGCCCAGGTAGGGTTCAGTTAGTCTCATCCCCAGTATCATTCTCCAGAGCATCTGGAATGTGAAGTCAGTTTGTGAGATTGGATCTGCAAAGAGTCTTACAATCTGATTGCTTTCACCAAGTTTTAGCCAGCGTTGGGTTTGCTGGTAAGCCTGCTCCAGTTTCTCATTTCACCCCTCCCCCAGTACTGGTCTCCCCCATACTTGGCACTTATTGCATTGGTGGGTCAATAAATATCAAGATTTCAGAAGATTTTTTTTTGTCTACTATTTTAACGAATTTGTTCAAAAACACTCATTGCAAATCGTGATGTACTTGCCTGCCTGCTGGAAAAATGTGATATATCAAGTCTGGACTACGGTTTGCAGTTTGTTGGTCTAATTAGAAGTACCTAACAATTAAGTACCTCCCAGGCTTCAGCTAAATAATCAGAGCTAATGGAGAGCAAACTAAAAGAAACATTAGATGCTGCAGCCCTCCAGGATTGTAATTACTTTCACTGCTACAGATTGCAAACTTTCATTAACAGTCATCTCTTGGTAGCACCTGGTAAAAGGACAGTAAGATTAAAATACTCGTCTGGCCTGAGATTGCATGGCATAGCACTTTATGCCCTGTTTTAAACACACACAATTAGATATGGTTGGTATCTCATCATTCAGGTTTTTAAGTGAAGCATAGTATTAGAATACAATGGATTACTGCATGCCTTCTGGGCTGTACAGACATTGGCGTCTTTAACACTACCAACATTTCGTTTGTCCGACACATTTTCACCGTGATCCAACTTTGGGTACTGAGAGTGCTTTTAAAAAATATATATATATTTATTCCACCCCCTGGCAGAGACAAAGGGAATCAATGGTCAGGCAACAGAATCTTAAACTTTCAAAGTGAGACATCAAAGCCAGAGCGCAGAGACCACTAACTGACCCTTCCTCTGTTTAGTGTGTCTTTTAGTGTCGTGTATTTACTGGCCGAGTCATAGACCTGCAGTATGTCACTCGACTGACCCCTGGTATTAACTGTGTAGTGTATGGTTTATACCCATACAAACCCGTTGCAGTATAATTCTCCTTAAAATGTTCAGGTGCAGGTAGAACAGGAAGGCCATGACATATGGATGAGGTCAGTGTCATGTTCCTCTAACCATTGTGCAGCTGCTCAGGCTCTGTGGCCAGGGTTATTGTCATCCTGAAAGGCACCCCTCTCTGCAGGAAATGAATGCTTTAGCATGGGGTGTAGATGATCACTCAGTACCATTAAGCAACGATTGATATCAGCCTTGCCGCCTTAAAGTATGAGTGCACCCAAATTAGGGAACCACCAGAACCAGTCATTGTTGGGTTGCTGAAGACGTTGTTTCCATTTTTCCCCACCTGTACGTGTGTTCGAGTTTCGCTTCCACCTAGAGCTCTCTATTTTTGAGGACCGTCGCTCAAGGTCAGGAGAGTATATGACAGAATGAACGGATCACAGTTCAGCCTTGTCACACTGGCATTTGATATAATGGGTTTTAATATTTAATGGAAGATACCACAAGAGTGATGGAAACTTTTATTAGGTTTGTGGCGGTTTTGTGGCGGCAGCCCCCTGCTACGTGCTTCAAGGGAACTCTGTGGGCTCCGTTGGCCCCACCTCTGGCCTTGTAACATTCAAACGCTTATTATGGTCTGGCTGTGTGAGCTGCAGCCACTCGGGCTATGAAGTCACTTGTCTGTACAAATGAGTATTTTAACCGCATCAATGGATACCCATGGTGTCTCTTTCCCCCACATTTCCAATTTCCTATGTTAGATTCCTTGAACCTTTAACCGAGTTTACAGGACTGCATTGTATATCATTGTTGCTATGGCAACTTTACAGCGCTAAATCAGTTTATTTCATGGCAATTGACTGGTTAGAAATTTGTTTTAATTATTATTTTTCCCATTGCAGGAACAATTTATTTCATGGTATTACTTATGCTGTTTAATTGTGTTGATGTGTATCATAAGCTGAGTAAGACCAATGTATATATTAAGAAGGTTTGACAACTCTTCTGTTTGCTTGTGTTTGTTTGGGCATAGATCACATGGCATAGTATATTAAGCTAAGTACAAATATATTTAGCTATATTCCACTGCTTATTGGCACTATTATATCGTCTCGTAACAGCAGTGGTAAGACTAGCATTAGATTCAAAAGAATATTCATTTTTCCACTGTAAACCTGCTGCGTACTGTATATTGAAGTTTTTCACACTTTGATGGACAAACTGTGGCTGTTATATGACACTACAGTTGCTGGTGTAACTCTTGTAGCAATGTGAAAAAATATTGAAACCTTTCCTTCACAATCCTCACTTACTAACAGAAGATTTTGTTCAAGAAGTCAGCTCTGATTGACAAATGACTGAGTTGTTAAGCAATTTTTCCATTGTAGCACAAGGGAATTATTTGGTACATTTCCAATAAATGATGTGTTCATATAAATGACAGAAAATCCCAATAACAAAAAAACATTAGCAGCTGCTGATTTCCATGTATCCATTTTCCTATCACTTGATCCATGGAGCCAGGCTATTGATAGCTCCTTGTTGAATGACACCGTTGATCCGACGAGACCAGGACAGAGAAATGTGGTGGTTTCCACCATTGCACGAGCATTCATTCGGCTGCCATGTACATTTCTCAACTAGCTGGAATTGCTACGGGGTTACAGCAGGCTCTAGGGAGTAGAGGATTGAAACCAAAACCCTTGTTCAGTTTCTTCTGTCAAACGTCCTATGTGGTGCATGTTTAGGGAGCGCTGTTCTCCAGGGGGCCCTGCACACCTTCATCGCTGAATGCGAAAGCAAAGATAAACATGAAATGAAGTGCCGGGTAAGTCGTGCTGGGATTTTAAATCACGGAACGCGCAACAGAGGCCGTCGTCCTCAAAAATCTGCAAAAGTATGAATTCCCCTCGCTCTCCTTTGAGGAAAACGAGAAGGGCCCGTGAGCCCATTAGAAACGTGTAGTTGTGAAAGATTGGACTGAAGAAATGCCATTTACACTTAGTGTGTGTGCATTAGCATGGTCTCTCAACTGCTTGCAACTGTCAGGAGATGAGAGGCTATCGGACCAAACCTTCATTTAGCCTGTCTGGGTGGAACACGGGAGTGAGTTACATCCTGGAGCCGATTCAGTGTAGATTTAGCAGATTTTCTTCAAATTGTCACCAGGAAACCTAAGATTTGGGATTTATCCAGGATGCAAAGAAAAACAAACGGATGAAAGAAAAGTTTTTATGTTAATTCTGGGGCATCCGTCTCTCCAAATATAGTTTGAGATTAAAGCGTGAAAATGTTTCCGGTGTCTGACCGGTGGGGGGAAGGGAAGAAGGATCATAGCAGAAAGAAAATGTACCCGTGGCAGAACATCCATTTTAATAGCTGGGGTCCTGGCCTGCAAAGAGTTGGGGAGATTCGGCCATTTTGTGAGGTCGGCCTCAATTTGCTTGAACGTGTTTTGAAAATAGTTTAGACCAATGAAGTGGGGTAGATATCAACACCGGGGTATTTTAAATCATTAACTATTGGCATGTATGAGGGTAAATGACTATGGCTGAATAAAGGGGCATCAGCACAGTCCAATTTATTATGTAGCCACATATGGCGGCAAAGTGAACAAAAGCAGAAATGTGTGGTATTGACGTCATGGCATCATTAACGAACGGAAGAACGTCATCTGCATGCAATAACATTTAATGATGAGTATTACTAAAGCTCACTAGGGAGATCGATGTAGATTGACGAATAAGCTGAGCGAGAGGTTCGAAGGAAAGAGAAAACGGAGAAGGTGATAAGAGGGCAGCCCCTGTCGGGCGCCCCTGGAGATGGCGAAGCGAGGAGTGCAGACGGAGCAGATTAATTGTAAGAACCATTGCAGAGGGATTGGCGTATAATACCTTTATCACATCGATAAAAACCTGCCCCCTTAAGCCCGCGTGCACAAAAACCTCTGCGGACATTATCAGATGCAAGACGAGATCTCACGAAGCCTGTTTGGTCATGATGAATGAGCTTAGTCGTATCATCTTCAGTACGGTTATCTGGTACCTTTGCATGCAGTTTGGCGTCTGAATTTATTGGGGGAAATTAGTTGGCGGCTTGTACGATTTGCGGGGTCTTTATTTTTTTTTAAGTACAGAAATATAATTTTAGTACAGAAATTATAGCTGAATTTATGTCACGATGGAATGAGCCATGTCCAATAGCTGATTGAAACATGAAAAAAGAAAGGACCTAATTTATGTATGAGATGTGGTTGAGGGGGTATGCCATCCCATCCAGGTGATTTCCATTCTTTCATGCTCTTGAGCGCTCTTTTCCTTCCATCAAAGGGAAAGGGGGCACATAAATTAGCATTATCATCTGAGGAGTGTTGAGGGAGATCACGGATTCAAGACTTCTATTTTAATCAAATGCGATTTCTGAGTTCTATGGTTCTGAATTAAAAATAATGAAATTCTGCGCTAACATGTTGAGGCTCAGTCTTGATTTAATTGTGCACAGGGAACATGGGACAATAAACAAAACAAATGCGTGAAAACGCTCGGTGACGTTGCCAATAAAACTCAATTCATATTTTGATCCTGATCAGTTAAAAGAAGGAAGCCAAGATTTTTAAACCGGCTCATACATTTCTTTAGGCCATGAGGCTTTTTGACCCTCAGCAAGTGTGCATGCAGTCTGAATATGAGGACCCTTCCCTTAGAATCTGTTCTCGATGACTGTAAATCTGCACGCAAAGAGTGGCAGCTGGGAAATTTCTTTACTTGAATTCTGGAACAATTTCTGAGATAGGCCAACTACTTTCAAATGGCACGAATGCCAAAGCGATATTTATTGCCAACAATTGTTGTTGCTGAGAGGAGTGTTTCCTCTTATGGACAAGTTTTCACACTGCTATGACAGTCCATGACAGATCTGACAATGAATAAATTCAACAAATCATAAAATATTGTCTCCCCTAAGCTGAATTAAATAAATAATCTAGCTACATGCTTTTAAGAAGAATTTTGTTCTTTAAATTTAACTTTTTTTCCCTTAGGCTATACATCAAAGGTTTTCATTTTGCTTTCAATTCGGGCTGATGCAGTTTAAATATCAGCCCACTCATTTTAGTTTCTTTAATGGTCCAGAACAGGAATGATATATCCTACAGAAGCGTCCAGAGACGTGTTTTAACATTTGAAGGCAGTACATCCAAATCAATCAGCATGCTTACATGTGGGTGTGTATCGCTCCACCTGCTGGCTAACCTACTGCACTGCAACTGCAATTGTGATTGTAATACGTAGATATGCTTAACGAGTAGCTTTAGGAGGTCCTCCACTGACCTCCTGCTGTTGGAGGATAGAACTGCAGGTTAATGAGAGAACCAAGGAATTTCACATGGCCCAAATCATAAACACCTAAATATGAACATAGTCGTGTATCATGTTCCTTCCCATTTTGGAAGATGATTTAGCTGACTTTATAAAATGAATATCAGTTCGTAACGTTGGTCATGAAAACCTTTTAAATTCACACACAAGTGCACACACACGCGTCCTCGCACCCATTCACTCACACACATGTGCACGTGCTCGTTTGGCTGAGCTGTAATGTCCCCTGTGCTTCTCTCCTGGTGTGTAGCCTCGCCCTGCATCCAGACAAAGCTCAGGTGGCCACAGGCCAGGTGGGGAAGGATCCGTACATCTGCGTGTGGGACACATACAGTGTGCAGACCGTGTCCATCCTGAAAGACGTGCACACGCACGGGGTGGCCTGCCTCGCCTTCGACTCCGACGGACAGGTAACACTCACCTTCCAGCTCCTCCCCTCTGCTTGAACACACATCACAACACCTCCTGTAAGAGCCAGACTCCATTACATAGTACACCTTATAATAATAAAGATGTTATTATATATGTAATAAACATATAATAAAGCATTTACAGTTTTTTCTCAATTGTTTACACACACTAACCAAACTGGTGCTATGAACACTGATCTGAATTGAAGGGCTATGTAACAATCACAAACACTCTTTCTGCAAAACTATTTCCCTCAAATTGCATTCTCAAATTGCCCATTTGCAAAACACTAAACAACAATTATTGTCATTATGCACAATCTTCATAAATAAAACCCTTTTATGTTCACACTGAAAGCACTGCTGTTCAAATGTATAAACTACATTTATCAGTTGACCACACTGTCCTCACCGGTGCAAACAATACTTATTTAAATTCATCCAGTAATCAGAGCTTTAGCACAGATAAAAGGGTCACAGGTCAGCTCCCCTTTGTCTAAGAGATAGAGAGAGAGAGAGAGAAAGGGTGAGAATTAGAGGAGAAGAACAAGAAGAACTAAGAGCCCACAGATCAAATATATCAGATGAAATAAGGCGACTTTGCCTTGACACCAGGCAAGGAGTACAGTACAATTCGGCTGAGGGAAATCCAACATCGAATCATCAATGACAACATCATATTTCAATATGACCTTGTCGTCAGTGGTTCGCCTGGCCTGACAGAGATGAGAGATTATTTTTTTCACGTAAATGGTCTTCCTGTACAGACCTACTGTGTGCTCTGTTTTTGCCTATGCTAATTGCTGAAATGTACAGTACAAAACTCTAATTTGGAAACATGTACTTTTTTTTGGTACTGTATTTATGTATTCCTTTTACATCCATGCCCCCTACACACACTTTTGGAATGTTACAAACTGTGCATCCTGGCCCCTGCATTTTTAGATCGCAAACATGAATACTTTACTATTCCAATGCATCACAATCTATTCTGAGACAATAAGACACACATAGACAGTAGCCATTTTAATGTTTGAATCCAGTCACAATTAGGCATTGAGAACTGTATTGAGTAATTCTGTGAGAAAAAAAGCGCCGTACAGGTGTGTATGGACTTGGTGACGGAGCTAGGGCGGTACGCCTCACGAGACCGTGTAAATCGCCAACGCGAGCCTTCTGTGCCGTGTGCAGATTTGCCATATCAAAGCGACTCGTTTTGTAAATACGCGGAGGAGGGGCTTTGTTAAAGTCTAATAAATAATCGGAAGAAATGCCCAATTATTCTGGACAAACACGAGCAATCAAGCTTTCACAAAGACTGTGTCCAAAAACACAGAACTCACCCTCATCACGTACCCATGCGCACTCCTGTGCAGCAGGAGGCTGCAGAGACCTGCCTAATCGCATCTGCGTCGATCTACTTTGCATTTCTGCACCTCCTCGTTCCCTCTCCTGCTTCCCCCCCACTTTGAAATCAATTCCAGCCCCATTGACCAGCGGAGAACGTGTCATTTCAGTCAATGTGGCGTACCAGCAGTGAACGCGTTATTTCAATCAGGTGCATCTTTGATTTATCGTCTTTGGCCATGCCTGCCACGAGGAGGGCCTGGGAAAGAGCCACACCGTAATGACCCGTTGGCCGATGTATGGATCCTGTGAGCCCCCCGCCGGCCTCTGCCAGAAGCTGGAGTAGCGTCTTGCGTGCGCAGGGAAGAGGGGCGTGGCGTCATTGGCCACCGAGCTCACACCTGCAGGGGCTGGGCCAAGGAGACTCCAGTGCAGGAAAACCACAGAACGGTGTGGGCTTTCGGAGCGAACAAAATGCAATGTCACCTCTTAGATTGCCTCCCTGTGAGGAATGTCGCCTCGCTGCACACCGAGTAATTGATTGGAGGAAGACGGCCGGCCCTAATGCGGCGACATCGCTGAGCGCCATTAGGGAAGAGCGAGCAGTGCAATAAAGCCGCCGGGCCGGTTTGTCTGGGCTTTAATGGAAACCAGGAGGAGAGAGTCTGAACACAAGCTCCCTTCTGGGACGGCCGGTCGATATCGAGCCCATTCCGCCTTTCTGGACATTATTTTAATTTGTGTTTTATTTGTTCCATTCAAAGTGAATTAGAGCATCCGTTTCTTGGAACCGCGGCGTGTGCCAGGGATCGACCGCTCCGGGCAACACCGTCTGAGGAAAAACAAATACCTGGTAGAATGATGCGGGTGAGGTTTTATCCCAAATAAAATCGGGTTCAGGGTTTGGCTCGTGGGGTTTTTCTCCCCTCGCCGAGAATCGGGCCCTTTCGCAAAGTCAGACTGTCAGTCCTCGTCAATTTACGAGACTGTCGCTCTGAGCTGAGGAGGAGAGGCCCACGGAAACAAACCGCTCTCCTCGCGGAGGGAAGCTGGGGATTACCGGGACGCCAGCTCAAACAGGCCCCGGTCAGCTTTCTTCATTGCCGTGACTGGCGAATTCCTCAACCCAGAGAGAGAGAGCCCTGCGGGGCGAGACGGCCTGATGAAATATGCATCCTCTCTGGGCCTCTCGATCCCCCCTCCGCGCGCCCCGGTAACGGAGCCGAGCGCTCGACGGAGAGATCCTGGCGCGGCGGTCGAAAGCACGTCTCGTAAAGGTCAGAGCCGGAGGAAGATTTGAGCGGGTCTCAGCGCAGCGCACTTTACATCGACCCCGAGAACACGAGGGCTCTGCCTGGGGACTCGTGCGCTGCATTCTCACTCGCTCGCTTCTTTAGAAGAACCTTGAGGATGTCAAGAGATGTGTTTCCACACCAACATGCATTCAAAGAGATAGCCACAGAGGTTACTCACACACACACAACACTTCATACTCACACACACACACACAGCCACAAAGCATACTCACACACACACACACACACACACACACAGCCACAAAGACACATACTCACACACACATACACACACAAAGACACACACACACACACACCCACAAAGACAAAGACGCATTCTCACACACACACACACACACACACACACACACAATGACACATACTCACACACACACACACCCAAAGACGCATACTCACACACACACACACACACACACACACACACATGCACAAACTGAATCTCACTCCCCCTGTGGTTGAGATATCTCCTTATTATTGTTGCCTCTTGTGAGATGAAGGTAACTCTGCAGGGTAGAGCATGGTGCTGACAACACTTAGGTTGTGGGTTCAATTCCCACTGGGACCACAAATACTGAAAAATGCATGCATTCACTACTGTGAGTCGCTTTGGATAAAAGTATCTGCTATATGGCTTATGTTATGTTATGTTATGTTACAGGACTGCTCCTCTTTTGTAAGAGGAGCAATGAGATGTTGTGTGGTGAGCTGATGTGTAGAGTGTTTGGCGGGGTGTACGTTGTTTGATGGTGTGTAGGTTGTTTTGAGGGGTTTTGTTTGTTTGCAGGTTTGGTGAGGCAGTATGTTGGTTATTTGGCAGTGCGTAGAGTGTTTAGCAGGGTATAGGTTGTTTGGCGGTGTGGTGAGACTGTATGTGGATTGTTTGGTGGGGTGCAGGTTATTTGATGGTGTGTAGAGTATGTGGCAGACTGTAGGTTGTTTGGCGGTGCTGTCCAGGGCCTGCCTGTGGACCTAACCATGAAACCTAACCATGCAGGTTTAGCATGAGGGATTCAGTTTTAATGTGAGGGATTCAGTTTTAATGTGAGGGATTCAGTTTTAATGTGAGGGATTCAGTTTTAATGTGTTTTAATGTGAGGGATTCAGTTTTAATGTGAGGGATTCAGTTTTGATGTGAGGGATTCAGTTTTAGTGTGAGAGATTCAGTTTTAATGTGAGGGATTCAGTTTTAATGTGAGGGATTCAGTTTTAGTGTGAGGGATTCCGTTTTAATGTGAGGGATTCAGTTTTAATGTGTGGGTTTTAATGTGAGGGATTCAGTTTTAATGTGAGGCGTTGCTCAGGTCCTCTGCTCCACCATGCTGTCTGCTTGAACCACCTCCCAGAAACTGAAGGACAAATCTGAGATATTTTTATATTTAGGTATTTGCTGACTGTTCTCATCACAGTTGCATTTATCACAGTCTGGTACAGACATCAGCATTATCGTCATGGATGTGCTCTGGCTTCATGTGACAGCACATTTTGCTGACTGCGCTGGATGGAATTGCCCGGTATTGTGCTAGGTTTCACCCAGTACTACATTCATTTAGTGTTAATGTGCATGTGCACCTTAACATGACCTGTGACGGCATCTATGACTTTCTCTAATGGGGTTTAGTTGTTGGCAGACATGTAGTTTGTTATGAGTGCTCTAAATTATAAATTACTGTAGGTTTTTTTGTTATTGTGCATATATGAAAATGTATACCAGTAATAAGAAATAATTCCTCAAAAACTCTTAGCTGTGATATTTTTAAATGTACTTCAGGTTACTGCAGATTCATGGAATGAATGTGAAAAAATTAACTTCTCTAATGGTAATTGCTAACAGTCTAGATTGAATAGAATATCACCAATTCATAAGCAGTTTTCGGCAGCAGCAGAAATGTACTCAACGAAGACTCAGAGGATTAGTCACTGTGCAGTAGTGTCATCGAGGAGATTTCTTAGGCCATTTTTACAGCATGGATACTCACCTCTCCCTCTCACTCTCTCCACATCTCTCTCTTTCTCTCACCTTCTCTCTCGTAGCGGCTGGCCTCTGTGGGCCTGGATGCCAAAAACACTGTGTGTGTGTGGGACTGGAAGAAGGGCAAGGTGCTAGCCACAGCGACCGGTCACTCGGACAGGGTAGGTACCTGTGGCTCTATGGAGTGCCAGAGGGCCCACCACACCAGACCTGGGTCAAATACGTGTCTGGAATGCTTTAGTTCAGCAAACCATGGTACTAACCAAAATGGTTGTAGAGAGGTGAAGCCGCACCAACCGGATAATTGTAACCACAGGTGCGTAGGTTCAAAAGCTGCAATAGCCACTATAAATAAATGAATGAAGGTGGAACCCGCACACTGTGTGTAGAACAGGGAATATCAGTACTGATGATGGTCATTTGACCGAAATGTCTGTCTCTTGTCGATTAAATGACTTTTGAATTAAACATCGAGCCTTCGCCTCATTTGGGATATTCCCTTTTCTACACACAGTGTGTGGGTTCCACCTTCATTCACTAACCAAAATGTACAATCATAATAATATTGGTGAAAATAAATATACAGGAATTGTACTGTTGTCTAAAAGGTTTAAAGTATTTCAGATAATTCTATTTCTGCTATACAAAGATCTCTGTTATTGGGTGTTTATTCTCTGTTGATCCTCCCTCTGGTTCTGGGGTATCTGCCTGTCTCATGTCTCAATGTGTCTTTGATGAAGTTAAGGACTTAGCATGGCAGAGGAAGGCAGGGCTCTCCTATTTCTCTACTTCTTCCACAAAACACTGATATATTTGCAGGCCAATGTCTCTTGGAACATCTTAGCTACACAAGGTCACTAACTTACAGTTCAGCTCGGAGGTTAATGTACTTCAAATCAAAGAGACATGAATGCACTCAGTAGCTAGGGATTGCCCCTATAGCACAATCATCACTCATGTAAGCTATCCTATCTAGTAATAGTAAGTTACCCAGCTAGCTCCAATCTTGGATATGAGCTGGGGTAGGTGATGGGGTGGGGAGTGGGGGAGGTGTACTGGCCTCTCAGTACCAGATGATCAAATGGCTTGGGGTTGATTAAAGTGGAATACCCTGGGAGGTATATTGCCCGTGTCTGTTGTTTTTCTTTGCTGTTTTCCATTTTTAGATGTATTGGTTTGCTGTGCCAACTGTGACTCTTAATTGCTTGGCTGTGTTTCAGATCTTTGACATCACCTGGGATCCATTCCAGCCACACAGACTGGTCAGCTGTGGGGTCAAGCACATCAAGGTAGGTCCGCCACACCGGGCCGGCACCGGGCCGGACCGACCACCACGGGGCGAGACTGACCGCATGGCTCCGTCTGTGTTCCTTCCCTCAAAGTCACCGTCTAATGTTTGAGGACACGGCGGTTACTTTTAATGGCTGCATTGTAGTGCATCTGACAGTGCTCTGTTTAGCATTAATAAACATTACTGCCAGAGGTAGTGGGATTTTTTTAAGATCGTACAGTTTGCAGTGGAATCAGAACTGTTTTGTGTACTTTTAATTGTGTAATTTAATGCGTGAAGATTGTTCATTGTTAATACAACATGCACGTTGTGAAATGTATGCATGCTTCAGCACAAACTGCCATGCCCTATTGCTTGTCTAGAAAGACGTAGCACTATTATTGCAACACACAAGTAATTTCAACTCTTCACAATCCTCCGGAAAAAGAGAAAGCAACTGGGCTGAAGCGTTTTATTTCATTTCCTGACTAAAATCCAGCCGATTGATTTGAGTCGATTTTGCATTTGTTGTAAATGTTTCAACAACAATCATGCAACCGAAGACTCAGAATATCTGTGTGCATCTTTTTTATCCTTTAGTTCTTCAGACTATCATTACAGTCTGAGCTATTAGAACTTCCTTACTTACCGAACGTACTATTAGACTCTTATTATATTGCGCCAGCAAGCCTGTGTACACAAAGTTGTAATCTGACAGTCTAACTAACACGGTCGACACGGTCACGAAGATAGGGATCTGGGGAGAGGGGAGGGATTACTGTCCAAAGCTGCCCTGACAGAGAGATTGCGAGCTGGAAGGGCCTAATTGAGTGTAATTAGTGGTAAATTGGCCTTTTGAAGCGAAGCGGAGTGAATTATGAATTGGACGGAGTCGATCCCAGGTGGGCTGGCTGACAGCTCCGTCCCCACGAGGTGCTCTGAGGCCTCATTAATGTGTGGAGATGAAACCTGCCAGGCGAGCTCGTTCCGAGGCCTCTTCACTCCCTGCTGGAGAGCCCTGGTGGTAATGATTGTGATCCACGGTGTGGCCGGTGAGCTGGCTGCAGTGCGACTGCGCCGAGGGCCTCTCCGCCCCTCCCGCCCACGCTCTCTGCGCCTCCTCGCCTCTCCGCCTGAGACATCCTGGCTGGACAAAGAAGGCTGAACTGAAACAGAAAACAGAAACAAAGAAAATCTTTTTTTTTTTTTTACCATTGTTGATACAGTTCATATAATTGTAGCTATTACTAAATTATTTAAAATAATGTGACCCGACATTTTTGTTTTTCCAAGTAATCTTTCATCTTGTCCATTATCTATAGTATTATGTAATGTGGGATCCTATACGATTTTTTTATTTTGTTTCAATTTTTCATTTTTTTTTCTCCCAATTTGGTAGGCAATTACACCCCTAACCATGGAGTTTCATTGGGGGACATTTAAAAAAAAAAAATCACCTAGGCCTCCCATTTTGAGCCCACCTGAATCTTGGGGGAGGCAAGTCTGCCTTGAATTCTCCTATTTCTTTCACTCCTGATGCCTTCTCCTCGGAGGCAAGTCTGTTATTCCAGCACACCCTTCCCTGGGGCTGCCTGCCAATCGGCCAGATTTGGACGCAGCCAGGTTTTGAACCACGGCCGCAGAAGGCAACCTGCATTCAGGCCGAATGTTTTGACCGTTGTTTTTTGTAGAGGATAGAGCATAGAGGGATGTTGGAGTAACATGGGCCTATTCTCTCCACCCACATTCATCATCCCTAATACAAATGACAACTCTTTATAGCAACAATTACAGCAGCCATGTTGAGGCTCTCCTGTTTGATTGAAAGTTCAGTCCTGCTTTCCCCACGCAGTAAAAGGCAATACATATTCCAGGAGTCCTCAAATCACGGTCAGGTTGCCAAACCACACTAAGATACCGCCTGTCAGGATACCCTCAATGGTACAGCGATAAAAGTTCACAAGAGTTTTGATTCTCGTACGCCTCAGAGATTACAGTCTCTGCTGTGCTTTCTTGAGGACGTAATTGGTGTTGAGAGACCATGTGAGGGTGTCTGAGATGTGTATGCCAAAACATCTAAAACTATCAACAATTTCAACAGATGGTCCATTGACGGAAATAGGAATGTGATCTCCTACGCAAAATGAGCAGTAAATCTGAATTGATGCTTTATTGCTTATCTTGAAAGGAGTACCACTGTTATTGAATGTATACTCTAAGGGCCCTATTCAGAGTTGAGTTAAGCGTGTGCAATGCGGATATAAGTCAAAAATGGCAACCACTCACCTCTCTGTTTGACTTCAGACTTATTCGTGGAATTAAGTGCCCTCTGGGTTTTGTTGCTTTTCTTCCTCGTCATCTCAGCTGCTGTGATTGTCTACACAGGTGCTTCTCCTTTTAAGCCCTGCTTAATTCCTGAAAGGAGAACACCATTGAACCAAAAAGAAAGAAACATTGTAGTTAGCCTTCGGAAACGATTCATTACAAAAAATTTCACGTTAAGCACATGCGTAGCAGAAGTCTGAATATGACTAATCCTCGCAACTGTTGTATTAACTGGGGACTTAACAGCAGGTGCTTTAAGTCAGTTGACTCTGAATAAGAGCCATAAATGAATTGAGAAATCAACATTAAAGCTTTCCTGACAATTTTATTTTATATTTGACATTA
This sequence comes from Aldrovandia affinis, assembly GCA_029706075.1. Taxonomy (NCBI): domain Eukaryota; kingdom Metazoa; phylum Chordata; class Actinopteri; order Notacanthiformes; family Halosauridae; genus Aldrovandia; species Aldrovandia affinis. Next base: position 796,387 of record JAINUG010000213.1, read on the forward strand.
AACTGAAACTTTTTAGACGTCCTCAACATTTTTTGCTGCATCAGGGCCTGTATGATGTAATCATAAATATGATTTGCAGAGGTTGTTAAAATGTAAACTTGATATCCATAAATATCCATCCATATACAGTGTGCAAATTGCTGCATGTTTAGAATGAAAAGGATTCCAGATATCAATGTTTCTTCCAGAATTCTAGTCTTATCCATTCACCAAAATTATTAATAATCACCATATGTAGTAATTTGGTTAAAAAAACAAAAACAATAGTAAAATACATTTTAAAAATCAATATATTAACGTATGTTAATAGAGCACTGTCCAGAGGATTCTGTGTTCCGGAATCTTTTTCAGTAAATATGACACTGCTCTTAAAATCAAGCTTTCAGAAATGTAATAATTCTCAAATCAAGCACCGTAGTGTAGAATCTTCAGAGCAACATGTTGACTTATTTCCTCTTGACAAAACATCAAATATAGTGCCTGTTTGTAAGTGATGTGCTGGCTGACCTGTTCACCTATTTGTGCTCTATTATTTGTACGTTGCCTTACTTTAAAGATAAGCTCAACAATGTTTGGGTTCTTCTGTTACCTAAAACAGCAGCAAGCCTCTGCGCAAGGGCACTACGGGGTTTGGTAAACGTGCCCATTACATTTACATTTACATTTTAGGCATTTAGCAGACGCTCTTATCCAGAGCGACTTACACAGTTTTTACATTTCTTTACATTTTATACAGCTGGATATTTTACTGAAGCAATTCAGGTTAAGTACCCCACCTGTGAATTGAGCCTGCAACCTCTGAGTTACAAGCCCAGCTCCCTAACCATTACTGCCAGCCTCGTGACTGACCCATTGACTCGTGTAACATAAAACGATTCCAGAATGAGACAAATTGCTTTAGATTGTTCGTTTACAAGTGCAGTTGGAGGATGTCAGATTTGATCAAGTCAAAAATGCTGAAATTTGGTGTGTCAATGCGCAGCCTTTAACTGTCCAACCAGCGCAGGTTTAGGCGTCGGTTTTCCCCTGCCTGTGACTCAGCGCACACTGATCAGAAATCGCCATAACAACACGCGTCTGTTTCTCTCACACATTGATTAGTCATCACATCAGCCTCATTAACTGCTGCCTGCCGATCGAGCAGGAGATGCAAACACAGAAACTATCAGTGTGGTGGAAATCCCAAAGAGACCTGGGCTCAGACAGAAACAGGGCCGCTATGACCTTGGCTCAGAGAGAAACAGGGCCACTATGACCTTGGCTCAGATAGAAACAGGGCTGCCATGACCTTGGCTCAGAGAGAAACAGGGCCACTGTGAACAGAAATAGGGCCTCTGTGACCTTGGCTCAGAGAGAAACAGGGCCACTATGACCTTGGCTCAGAGAGAAACAGGGCCACTGTGAACAGAAATAGGGCCGCTATGACCTTGGCTCAGAGAGAAACAGGGCCACTGTGAACAGAAATAGGGCCGCTATGACCTTGGCTCAGAGAGAAACAGGGCCACTGTGAACAGAAATAGGGCCGCTGTGACCTTGGCTCAGACAGAAACAGGGCTGCTATGACCTTGGCTCAGACAGAAACAGGGCCTCTATGACCTTGGCTCAGACAGAAACAGGGCCTCTATGACCTCGGCACAGACAGAAATCCGCCGGGCAAGGGGCAGCCGAGCTGCGTGAGGTGACTCCTAAAGGTGTGGCATAAGGTCACTCTGTATCAGTGCAGCACTGGAATATAAAAATAACCCGGGAGGGAGAGCAACAAGAAGTGAGAGTAGCACACAGGCAGATGGGTTTCCCCTGTCCCTGGAGCATTCTGGGATATGATGCAGCCCAAACAGAGAACAGGCACTTTGACATCCCTCCCTCTCCGTGTGCTTGGTGGTTCTCTTATGATGGATCATATTATTTCAAACCTTTAAATGACTGCTTGTTCATCTGACATGGCAGCCTCTACAGTGGTGTATTTCAGAAGATCGAGGACAAAATAGGCTCTGCTGTCATTTCTATATCTGTATAACCGGGATATGTGGCATCTTCTCTGAATTATGTCCGTGCTCTTGTGATTGGCAGCAGACAATGAATAAACGATAATGGACTGCGTCAATGTAAACCCCCCCCCCAAGACAAACTGCAGTGTAATTTAACCTGGGAGAGCGATAAGCATATAAGTAATGATAATGAAATGTTCTCTTGAAACCCCTCAGTTCTGGGCGTTGTGCGGGAACGCGCTGACGCCCAAGCGGGGGATCTTTGGGAAGACGGGGGACCTGCAGACCATCCTGTGCGTGGCGTCGGCCAAGGAGGACGTGACGTACTCGGGGGCGCTGAACGGAGACATCTACGTGTGGAAGGGGCTGAACCTGGCACGCACCGTGCAGGCCGCTCACGGGGTGAGAGATCAGAGCACCGCACACACACACACACACTCACACACACACACACACACACACTCACACTCACACATACACACACGCACACACGCACAGGCTCACTCACACACACACACACACACACTCACACAGACACACTCACACATGCGCACACACTCACACTCACACCCACACTCACACACACTCACACACACACACATGCACACACACACACACGCACACGCACACAGCGTGAGGGACCAGACACCATACACACACACACACACACTCACACACACACACACACACACACACACACACACACACATGACACCATACACACACACACACACACACACACACACACACATGGCGTGAGGGACCATACACCGCACGCCTGCCTGCTGGCTGCTCACACACTCACACACACACACACACACACACACACACACACTCACACACACTCACACACACACACACACACACACACACACACACACACACACACACACACACACACACACACACACACACACACACACACACACACACAGGGGGTGAGTCATCAAACTCCACTCTCCTGGGCAGGCTGCTCTCCGGGCGGGTGAAACTCCACCCCCCCATGCTAACCGCGATGTGTAACCGTAGCAGCCCGTTTAGACCCAGGTCAGCGCGCGCTCCGAGAGAGGTGTCCCGGATCCCTGTTGCACCGGGCGCCACACACACCCTCTGTGCTAATTGGCACGACTGTCTGTCTGGGAACGAGGCTCACCTGGCCCCAGATTGACACCCAATCACTGGGACAAGATACGGAGAGGGAGCCGGCCTGTTACACAGCATAAGGGGTCAGGGCAAAGGCTCAGTCTCCTTGACTTTCTTCAGCGCGATCGGGTATCCGAGTTTGGCGTCTTTGGCCCCGTTGGTTGTTCAGAGTGAATGGATCTGAGGTTTGATTTTTTTGTGCAACTGGATCGAATGTTTGGGGGGAGGGGGAGGTGGAGGAGGGGGTTGCATCCGTTTGTAAAAGTGGGTGTAGTTCCTTTCCCGTGCAGCTGAGGCAGTGTGGAGGGCCTCCTGTCCTCACAGGACTCAGCTCAGGACTGTATCCTGAGACCTCCACTCTTCAGCTTGGAAAGAGAAGCCTTTTTTCCCAAGCTGTGCTCCCCATTGGCTCTGTGGCCACTGTAGATGCCCTTTAAGGACACTGTCTGCTTATGCAGACCTTACTTGGCCCTGGGTTCCAATCCAAACAAATGATACGTTCAACATCAAGCAAAGAATTCAGTCACATTTATAAAAATAGGGGGGATAATTGAACATGAAATGAGAAAGCGGAGAAAGCCACATCTGCCAGAGGAATATTACATTCCACTCACAGCGGGCATCGTGAGGCAGCACTGCCTGAGATTTCAATCCGAAGCTGAAGTGGGTGGATGAAAACATCTCAACTCAGAGGTAATGGATGGATTTTTATTCCTCCATTTTGTGTTTGCTGGAGACTGCCACCCCTCAAAAAGAAGAAATCTTTTGTGACCTGTTTTCTGACTGGACCCCAGTCTCATATACTTTGACATAATTTGAAATAAGTCATTCATACTGCAAACCCTAGACAGCATTTCTAAAGGTGTAGCAATGTCTGACTGTTTTAATGCATTTTTAAACAAGGGACTACATTCCTAGTAGCTATTCAACATATATATATATATTCAAATGGGCTTTGAGTGCCTAACACTGAATAATTTAAAAGTTTTTAAACCATTTTACCAATAAACTAGCAGCTCATTAAAGCTTGATAATGTTAAGATTTTTAAATCATATATCCCATAGTAGTAATGATATTGTTTCCATTGGTTTGCCTACCCCCTGTATTTTTCAATACATACTGCCAAAACTTGTATAGTTTCCATATTGCCAATTACATTGTCGGGACAGTTAAATGAAAATAATAATAATATTGTGCATCTCAGATCGTGTGCTGTCACTAGGCTGAATAGATTATCCCATCCAAAGAAAGGTGGGCGAAGATTGACACTTTGCAATGAAAATTATGCAAGTAGGCTAATGTATCAATATTCCTTTGTAATATGTGTAACACATCTTAGGGGCTTAGTAATGAGTTTACAGTAAGTGAGTTAAAAGTCAAGTTTACACGTAGCTGAGGAAACCGACCACATGCAGGATTTTTATTATGACAGGGACACATGAACAGGAAACATGACAAGTTTGATGGATTGACTTCTGAATCGCAAAGAAAAATGAAGAGGCTCGTTTTCTGTTATGGGGGCCTAACTGTTGAACATGTGGACGTCTGGTCACTAGAAATAAAACAATTTGTTGTTCAATGACCGAACAAATGGCAGTGAGCCAAACCTGCATTGTGTTAGAATAAGTTCAAGGAAAAATTGATGGTAGAGCTTACACACATGTTTTCAAAAGCCTGAATTGATCAAGAGATTGTCTGTAACAAAAACAGTATACACCGGGGTTCCTCAAATCTGGCCCACGAATCCAAATCCAGTCCTGATTTCCCTTTCTCTCAGGTAGTTAATTGAACAATTGATGCAATTGATTGGCCAGAGCGTCTTCACACCTGACTCCCAGGTAAAGGTGGAAAAACGGCAGTGCTCGGCCCACAATGACCGTGATTTGAGTAACCCTGGTATACACAGTGGGTCCCCAGGACCGAGTTTGGGAACCACTCATTTAAACTCACCATTGCTTATTTTATTTAGTAATTATCTGCAAAAGTATCTGCAAAGTGCATCTGTGTATCTTTAGTAGAGTGCCACATTCCAAGGATCTGTAGGAGAATTAAAGTTTTTATTAAATTCACATTGTATTGGTAATAATCACACTACACTGGCCATTGACAGTCATGTTTTTTAACAACTGATGTCATGTCTCTGGCTGGCGTCTGTAGAGCAGCAGGGTGGAGTGGGTCACGGCTGGTCAGTGTTCAGTAACGGCTGGTCACAGTGTTCAGTAACGGCTGGTCTGGTCAGTGTTCAGTAACGGCTGGTCAGTGTTCAGTAACGGCTGGTCACAGTGTTCAGTAACGGCTGGTCAGTGTTCAGTAACGGCTGGTCACAGTGTTCAGTAACGGCTGGTCAGTGTTCAGTAACGGCTGGTCACAGTGTTCAGTAACGGCTGGTCAGTGTTCAGTAACGGCTGGTCACAGTGTTCAGTAACGGCTGGTCACAGTGTTCAGTAACGGCTGGTCACAGTGTTCAGTAACGGCTGGTCACAGTGTTCAGTAACGGCTGGTCACAGTGTTCAGTAACGGCTGGTCACAGTGTTCAGTAACGGCTGGTCAGTGTTCAGTAACGGCTGGTCACAGTGTTCAGTAACGGCTGGTCACAGTGTTCAGTAATGGCTGGGCTGGTCACAGTGTTCAGTAACGGCTGGTCAGTGTTCAGTAACGGCTGGTCACAGTGTTCAGTAACGGCTGGTCAGTGTTCAGTAACGGCTGGTCACAGTGTTCAGTAACGGCTGGTCAGTGTTCAGTAACGGCTGGTCAGTGTTCAGTAACGGCTGGTCAGTGTTCAGTAACGGCTGGTCACAGTGTTCAGTAACGGCTGGTCAGTGTTCAGTAACGGCTGGTCACAGTGTTCAGTAACAGCTGGTCAGTGTTCAGTAACGGCTGGTCACAGTGTTCAGTAACGGCTGGTCACAGTGTTCAGTAACGGCTGGTCACAGTGTTCAGTAACGGCTGGTCACAGTGTTCAGTAACGGCTGGTCACCGTGTTCAGTAACGGCTGGTCACAGTGTTCAGTAACGGCTGGTCACAGTGTTCAGTAACGGCTGGTCACAGTGTTCAGTAACGCTGGTCACAGTGTTCAGTAACGGCTGGTCACCGTGTTCAGTAACGGCTGGTCACAGTGTTCAGTAACGGCTGGTCACAGTGTTCAGTAACGGCTGGTCAAGTGTTCGGCGGCTGGTCAGTGTTCAGTAACGGCTGGTCACAGTGTTCAGTAACGGCCGGTCAGTGTTCAGTAACGGCTGGTCACCGTGTTCAGTAACGGCTGGTCACCGTGTTCAGTAACGGCTGGTCAGTGTTCAGTAACGGCTGGTCAGTGTTCAGTAACGGCTGGTCACAGTGTTCAGTAACGGCTGGTCACAGTGTTCAGTAACGGCTGGTCACCGTGTTCAGTAACGGCTGGTCACCGTGTTCAGTAACGGCTGGTCAGTGTTCAGTAACGGCTGGTCACAGTGTTCAGTAACGGCTGGTCACAGTGTTCAGTAACGGCTGGTCAGTGTTCAGTAACGGCTGGTCACAGTGTTCAGTAACGGCTGGTCACAGTGTTCAGTAACGGCTGGTCACAGTGTTCAGTAACGGCCCTCTGTCCTCAGGCAGGGATCTTCAGCATGTACGCGTGTGAGGAAGGTTTTGCCACGGGGGGGCGCGACGGCTGCATACGGCTGTGGGACGTGGACTTCAAGCCCATCACCAAGATCGACCTGCGAGAGGCGGAGCAGGGCTACAAAGGTAAGGACGGCCGAGAGTTTACGTTCACGTCTTGTGTTACCACTTTGCGTTTAGCAGACACTCTTATCCAGAGCAGCTTACACACCTTTAGAATAGAATAGAATAGCCTTTATTAATCCCGGGGGAAATTTGGTTTGTCACAGCAGCAATGGTACAGGAGTGAAAGAACACACAAGACATACAGGACATCACAGCATACTGAATAATAAATACAAAATAAATGTATTTTTTTAAAAACAGAGTAAAAACCTAGCAGCTATACAGACATACAGAACATCATAGTATATTGAGATACCAAATGCTAAAATACAAGAATAAAAAAAATACAACAACAACCTAGCAGCAATCATACTGGAGGTAGTGCAAGTCCACCAGATACACAGCACATACCAGTCTACTGAAGTACTAAGAAAAAAAAAAATATATATATATACTGAGATCAATATATACACCTTTCATACGCACAATCCATTTATACAGCTGGATATTTACTGAAGCAATTCAGGTTAAGTACCCCTTGCTCAAGGGTACAACTGTAGTGCTCCTTCTGGGAATCAAACCTGCAGCCTATTTCACCTTAGTTAAGAGCCCAGTTCCCTAACCACTGTATTACACTGCCGCCTCTGAGTGTCAGCAGGTCGTTTCTGCTGCCAGATGCTTCACTGGGAAAGGCTCTGAAAGTCCTTTTAGGCGTCCTGCATGCTCGGCTGCCTCCGCTCTCCCGTCTCGCTCTCCGTTCCTGAGGCCAACGCAGCATTGCAGCGCTGTTCCCCCTCCAGACCACCCGGTCCCTGTTTCCCATGCTACCCTCCACTTCAGCAAAAAACATGAACAGTTTTATCACGTCTCGATGACGGCCCCCTCTCCCAAATACTCCCATCTCCGAAGGGCCTCCTGGTCTTTGGGATGGACAAATGATAAAAATTTAAATAAGATGTAACAGCCCTTACGATCGCTGGCATACACATTTTAAGAGAATGTACTGTATTTATATTTCATATGATTTCATTTTGAATCGGCAGTTCTGCCTCTCGAGTTCTGCCACCACTGTGCCACCCTGCGATGTAGCTGAAGGGTGCACTCCTCTGATTCCCGCTGTCTTCCACACTGTAGACGGGTGCTTAGCACAAATTGGAGTCGAGGCATATCTCTCTCTCTCTCTGGTGGCCTATGGTTGCCTGGGGCGTCGTTGAGGAGGAACCAATGCAATGGGAACCCCAGATGCTCCACCATATCCTTAGAGCAGGGGTGTGGAACCCCTTTACTGTGTGTACACTGGTTTAGGCTCAATTAGCTAATTAGCTGCATGCACCAAAACCGGTTTACTCGTACTCGTATCTCAGTGACACGTTTCCTTAAAGGGACACGAGAACAGCCTTTCAGCTGTCCTTCACAAGGCTTATCCATAAGGGTGGCTAAAATGTCAGAACACATGAATGCTTGGGCTAATGAAATAATAAAGGAAAAAGCGCCCTGCGACTGTGGAGACTCCTATAAATCCTGTGTGCCATTAATCTATAGAGTCTGAGAGAAGAGGCTGCGAGAGTGACGTTAGCGTTGCGCCTGAAAGGCCTTTAAATCTATTAAACATCACAGAGGCACAGTCAGCAGCATTAGCCTGGCAGGCCCCAGAGAGGCCCCTGGGGTTACGCCAGGGCAGCAAGGGGCCACAGGGGTGATCAAATGATGGCCGACGGCGTGTGTGCGTATCGGCCGAGCCTGGCGCTGATGTGTGACCGATGGGGGATCGGGCCTAATGGTGGGGCGGGGCGGGGCACATCTGTGGGGACAGGGACTGGTCGATGTGGCGTCTCCACAGGTGGCCCTCATGATGAGGTTCGATGAGTGATTAACTCATAAAGGGAGCCCGCGTCCACCCCTGGAGGGGAGGGGAAAAATGGGCCCCGTCGCCAATGCGTGATTACCGCTCCGCGCTGTCGTTAACCAACATCTGTTGCGTGAAGCTGGCAGAAGGACGCGGAGTAAGAGAGTCAGACTCATTAAGGGGGCCTGCGTGAGCTTTGGGCTGTGGCCTTCGGGCAGAGGGAAGAGGAGTTTGTGGGCTGTGACTGGGGATTGAGGTGGGTCGCAAGAAAAATAAAATTGTTATATGTTATACACTTTCCGTAGACACCAGTCAAATTAAATACTGAGCTAGTCACCGTGCTCACGCATGTGAGACTATGGAGGAATATGATCAGTATACCATGTGATCAATATGAATATGATCATGATAGAATCAACCAATCAGAAGCAATGGCCAACTGCGAGACTAGATTAATCACAAATGAACAATTTTGTTCGATCATCTCATTCAGTTGCTTATAAAGGCATCTATTTTGCTGTGGAGATTTTTTTAGGATGCTAGTAACAAATAAAAATAGGATCTGTTTAAACAAATCATTAATGGATCTTCTGTTGACTGGTACACTAATTATGATAACGCACACACACTGAGCGCAGCATGTGTCATTACCTTCTCATGTTCCTGAGGCTCACAGGATATAACATATATTCTCACTGACACTATCAGTAATTACAAAGATCACAATTGCTGTATCAAATAAATTAACTGTATTTTAATACGGCAATAGTTTTTATAACCTTTATGTGTATGCCTATATGTGTCTGTGCATCTATTTTGTTTTATTTATTTCCATTTTTTTATACATACTTTCTTTTTCTGTAGTTCATTGTGATTGTGTGTTGGCTATAAGCACGTAAAGCAATGCGTACGATGCTTGTTCTTTTTAACATTGTAACGATGCTTTTGCTACGTCCCTGATTAAAAAAAGAATAATAGTGAAATAAAACAGGAGATTAAAAAAATTGTATAAGAGCCTGCTGTTACCCTCTCAGGTTTTCCTTTTCTGCAAACTCAGGGGAGCTGCTTGTGGTTGAATGTAAGCACTGAGCGCAAAAACAAAAAAGGAAATACCGAGGTAAATAAGTCGTTGCTGGCCCTGGGGATCCGGAGGGGGGGGGAGTGGGTACACTTGTTTTCCTCTCATTTGCTCTGGACTGCTGGAGATAACCAGAAGCAATTTAAACTGCTGCACAACTCAGATTAAAGGTAGAGAACTGAAATTAGATTAAGGTTTTGCCAGGGGTGGGGTGGTGTGGGGGGGGGGGCATCCCACAGGATGCCTAGCATTTGAGAGGCTTTTTAATTGAAGACGTTAATTAGCGTAAAAGTCACAAGTGTGTCGTAGATTTATTTATTTATTATGTATCCAAATTATTGTTCGTATTTTTCCATCAGAGGAAAATAACCATCGCTAAAGCTATCGTCGCCTGTAGACCCAAATTATTGATATCTATAGTATATCAGTCAAATCCTCTGGTCAATATTTCTTTGTTTATTAGATTTGTTAGTTCATTTCAGTTTTGAATTGCTTTAATAACACGCACAGTAACGAATCTCAATGACGTTATTTAAAGTTTAAAATTGGCACAGAAGTCATTTTTGAAGGTGCGTTTTTGAACAAAATTGAAAGAGTAGCTGAATAAGTCATTGCACCATAACGTTTTGAAGACGTTTCCCCCTCTGTAGTCTGACAGTAATGCAGATTCTTTCTTGAGGTACAGATAGGGGAGCCAGAGCCAGATAATCTTTATTCATGATTACCAGGCTTGCGTTTTTAATAAGGATCCCCCTTCAGCAGGTTTTCACACATATTTACTTCATTGTGTCTAATATCATAGAATATCCCCTGCAGATGTCACATGCAATCATTTGGTAACCATTTATCTAAAGCTTGTTACTGTAAGAAATATATATATATATACGTGTATATATATATATATATATATATACACACAGTGGCTTGTATTCAAAGATGAGTATCTTCTTCAGTAAATAGTTTTATTCTATGCATACTCTTGAACAAAATCAGTTACTGACCCAAGCCTGTGCATTTTACATTACATTTACGTTTATATTTACATAAGATGTGCATTAGTACATGGTATGATAAATCATTGTTCGCACAAGAGATCAGTGCAGTAATACAGATAGACATCATTGTTGGAAGCTGCATACCATACACCTGTCATGCCGGGAAGGAAAAGGTTAGTACATTTTTTTACTCAACGGGACAGTCAGTTTGCCAGAGGAGGTGGAGCGGAGGGGTCTGGCTGGGGTGTAGTGTGTGATGAGTGTCTGGAGGTAAGGGGGAGCAGTTCCTCTAGCCGCTTGATAAGCCAGCACCAGTGATTTGAATTTGATGCGTGCTGTGCCTGCTGCCTATTCTGGTGCATCAATTTGTTGGAGATCGGTCAGGTCAGGACAAACAACATTAGTAATACCTGCAACACAGATAACAACTTGTGGCTCAACGAACTTTCCTGGAAACTTGTGGTAAAGTTCCCGATATGTAAATTTGCCTGCTTTCTTGGATGTTCCTTGAACATTATTTTTATATCGCAAGCAAAATTGAAACATTATAGGTTTGTTACTCCAGTTAACCCATTCAGACCTAAAATGCCTGCTAAAAACGCCTATTAAAACCTAAGCAATTATTCTACACAACCTCTTAAAACCTGAGGGTTTTCTGGAAAAAAGTAAAAAAAAAAGACACCATTTGCACTTCATTTCCCCCACGTCTATTTCAGCGAATCACAGTGCATTTCATTAATCGCAAAATTCACTCCAGGTCTTAATGGGTTAAATTAATCTCCCATTTCAGTGTAATTATTATTATTATTATTATAGTAAACAGTGGTGAAGACAAACAGATTAATCTAGAATTTAGCTAGAATAATTTAGTGTTAAATTAATCTCCCATTTCAGTCCTTAATTTCGGAACAGCCATAAAATGTCATTGACACACATCCTCCACAATGTTGCTTCATTACTGAATCAATAAGGTTGTCACTCCGGGTTTCACAATGGACATTTTCTAGATCAGAGCAGGTACCAGTTAGTTTGTATTTGACATATAGTGCCTGTAATGTTTTTTTCTGTGACTTTGAGAGAACTTGTTTGGACCAATGCATACATTTTAAGAATGTCTGGGGAACATTCTTGTCCTAATGATCCCAAAAAACCAAATGGAAATCTAACCTGTATGTTCCCCCAACGTTCTTGAAACGTTACGTGGTGGCTGGGGATGACCGTCCCTGCTTCCTGAACTGTAATAACGGCCCGCAGCAGGCATGTACAGTACACTCAGAACCACAGCCATCACTGCCCCCCGGCCCCAAATATTAATGCTTGACATTTGGAGGGAAACTTGTGGAATTCATCACAGGATCTGTCCTTTCAGACGAGTGCCTCCAGAGAATTCCATTTATAGCAGACCCCGACGTGCGGAGACAAATGAGTTGAGACCAGTGCTGTGACTGACCTGGGCTTATGGCCACAGTGTTATCTTCCCCTAATGAGCATCCTTGCAATTAGCCACATCCTTCATCTTTGATTACATGGGGGAGCCTTTGAGCCTGGTCGCTTTGGAGTGGCTGGGGCTGGGGGAATGTTGTGTGGGGATAATTCAGAACTCATAGCTCAGAGCTGGAGGAAATGACAGGGCTTTGAACATTTGTTCCCCTTCATACGTGGTTGGCATGGCACAAGAGAGTTCCCCCAAGGTCACCGGTGGCATTCGCAAACACACCGCGTACATACCTTGAGGCGAGAGGTGACAGATGACATCAGTTGAGCGTCGTGAGTTCATTATTCCATTATAGCCTGGGTGCCTTCACTAGTTTATTTTTACCTGCTCTTTTTGCTTTGTCATGAGTTGCACTGGGGTTCCAGCTCCACAAGCCAGACCTTGGCCTGGGGCACTGCGTGGGATTCACTCCTCAGGAATTACAAAGTTGCTCAGCCTCAGCCAGGGGGAGGGGGGGGGGGGCATGGTGCTGAAGAGGACTTTGAGCAGACCCTGTTCCTCCAAAACTCGCACCTCACATCCTGTCCGCCTCACTTCCTGCCCCCCCTCCCAAAGCCCATCTCACTTCATGTTCTCCTTGCTTCCGCTCTAACCCAGCTCTTCGTCTTTCGTGCGTCCTCTATTTTCTTATTATTTTAATGTCGATTTAGTGACATTTTAAATGCTGTTATTGCGGTCATTTTTATTGATGATTTGATTTCACGTGTCATTGTGAAGCGCCGTGCGACAATGTCATTTTTGTTATGTATAAGAAATATGACATTTTGTCCGAGGGCGCACAGTTTGAGTGCCTGCATGGATGACAGACAGACAGATGCGCGCCGGTGCGCTCGTCCAGACAGACAGATGCGAGAGCGCGAGGCGCAGGCCGTCCTGGGTTCTTCTCTCAGCAGGGTGTTTCTCCTCCAGACCTGAGAACTGTTCGCGCAGTCACCCGCCTGCTCTTAGCCGTCTCCTCTCGCTGCTCTACCCCAAGCAGCGCTGCTCTGTGTGTTTTGTCACGCACGCCGTCCGCGGTAATACCTCCGAGCAAATCGAAAGGTGTCTGGATTTGGGTGGAACATAACAGGATGGCTATACAGTATAGAGTGCGGCTCTTCATTTTGTTTTCACATTCTCCAGCCGTCTGAGAGAGGAGAAGTGAGAGAGGTGTGGCTGGAGTTTTTTATTTTTTATTTAGTGGCCAATTATACCCTCTATTTTATTTCGATTTGCCCTCCCCACACGAACTCTCCGCCTGTCTCTACGAGGCAAGATAATTCTTCGAGGGCATCGAACTCCACTTCCTTCGAGACGGAATTTGCCCACCCACGTTCTGGAGACACCCTTAATGCGCTTCTCGGCAAATTTGTGCTGGCTCACCCCTGCTCCAAAAAAGTTGGACAATATTCTGACTCAAAAACTTGGCAGAGCCAAATCTATACTATCACTTATATTCTTGGTTGGAAATATGATCATAATAATGGATTGCATTTATGTAGCGCATTCAAAATGCTTTACAGTGAAAGGGGGAAACTTGTCTCAAATACCACCAATGTGTAGCACCCAACTGGATGATGCATAGTGGACATTTTGTGCCAGAACAGTCAACCAATCCAGCAATCAATCAATAGATATTTATTGTCCCTGATGGGCAATTCATTGTGCGACCAATTAAAAAGTCACAACAAGCAAAGCACACCTACAAAACAATTAAACCTAAAAAGGTTTTTTAAACGAAGCGCAATAAAAATTAAAAAACACAGAAACATATCCATATACATAGCTCTCCCAAGGAACTCTGAAAGGGTTAAGACGCAGCACAAAGCTAATACATAAAACAGAGTACAGTGTAAATAGAATACAAAATATATCATCAAAATTGCAATGGGAATAGTAAATAGATAAATAACAATCGACAATAAAATAACCAAACCAAAATCTGTGAGGAATGCACTTTGTTTCACTTTCTGCATTTATCATTGTTATGGCCTTGGGGATAAATGATCCTTTTGCTCTTTTACATTTGAATGTGGGCACTCTCTACCGTCGACCAGATGGAAGGAGCTGATGTTCCTCGCAAAGAACATGCTCCAAGTCATTTAAAATGGATGTAGTTTTGCAGAGCATGTCCTTCCCGTGTAAGCGCGAGAGGCTGACCTGTTTCACTCCAATGACTTCGGAGGCCACGTCCACTGTTCCCATTCTTTCGTTTTTATTTTTGACGTTTAAGTGACACATACCAACAAACCATGGAAAATATACAAATTGATTCAATAAGAGACTGGTAATAAAAAAAAAGGATCAACATGGTTTTGTCAACAAGGAAATAGTTGAGTTTCCTCAAGAGTGCTGTTGCCCTCTGGAATATAAGGAGTTAGTATTTTCATCCCATCGCAGCTTGTGGTGAATAGTTGTATATTTAAAGAGGTGAGAGGACCAGCACTCTGGGATCTATGGGTAATGAAGTCTAAACTCCAAACCACCATTCACCCTCACTCTGGGATCTATGGGTAATGAAGTCTAAACTCCAAATCGAAATGATACAGCGATGCCTCAGCCAAAATGTGCAGTTGTGTATTGTATATAATATTCAGTTATATACGGTTGTATTGAATATAATATAATATATATGCCGTTTAGCAGACGCTTTTATCCAAAGCAACTTACAGTAGTGAATGCATACATTTTTCAGTATATGTGGCCCCAATGGGAATCGAGCCCCCAACCTAAGCGTTGTCCACGCCATGCTCTGCCTACTGCTCCACACACAACCAGCTGAATGCTGAGGAGAAGTCTGAGTTGAGTTCTCATACTTCCTTCCAGGTTTTTTTACATACAAAATTGAGAAGGCATAAAGTTGCATCTACCACTCCCGTTTTACTCACGTAGGCAAACTTCAGGTGATCGATCGAGCATGTTTTCTGTCTTGGCTACTATATGGGTCTTAACTGTTTTCTCAAATGTTTTCATTTATCAGGGTGTGAGTGCTACAGGCCTAAGATCATTCAGTACTTTTTTTTTTTTTTTTTTTTTTTCTGTCTTTGCAATTAGTACTGCTACAGACTGCGGGTACTTCCTGAATATCCAGAGACAAGTGAGAAATGAAATGAAGTATGCCACTCAACTGTACTGCACATGATTGTAGGACATGCCCACTCATTTAATCTGGCCTTGGGCTTTTCTCCACTTGAGTACACTGGAGCGTTTTCAGTGCTGAACTCTGTTGATATCATATCCTGTCGCATGTGCCCATGGCAACCTTTTCCATGATATCTGCGACTGCACATTCAGTTCTAAAGTCATGAACATAAAATGTCAGATAAAAATGTGTTAAGTGCCTCTGCAAAATCTTTATCAGATTTAAAATCTTCATTTGCCATTCCCTCCTGACTCACTTCATTCTGAATCCCTGCCACTACTTTGATCCCATCCCTACCTGAGCGTGAATTTCTTGAGCACAATTTTCCCCCCTTCGTCTCCTTGTGTTTCTACTCAGCCCTTCTAATCTCATGTTTCACTTCCCTGCATACCTCTTGAAATGCTAATTTATTTTTTGTTCAGTGAGCCTCTCAAAGACTTTGTTACCCAAGGCTTATTATTTGGAAATATTTTACATGTTTTCAATGGCACTGTTTTCGCAACCCTGCACACGTTGAGAAGTATCATCCATCCACTTATGGACAGTGTGCGTTCACACTTTTTCTGCTTTTCAAATACAGGTTTGTAGACGGTTGGATATAAAATGTTATCTTGGTCCACTGTGCCCAAGGGCTGTATAAGAATCTTTAAGCCTTTCTAAGCCTTCCGGATGAATCCGTAGCATACAGTAGATCCAAAGTCTTACTGCGCTGGGTAGGGCAGTCTATGTATTGATGGAGGTTTAGCATATTATTTAAGGAACATTTATTAAAATCGCCCAATGTTAACTGTGCTCCACCCGGAGAGCATGAGTGTAGTCTTTGTATCAGTCTGGGGGAATGCCCAGGGAAGCTAAAAGAGATGGAGCGACAGTCTTGTTGCTTTGTGAGTGAGAACCTTTTCAGCCTCTCTCTGATTCCGTTCCTTTTCCCAGTTTGTGTCAGTCTCTGTGAGATTCTGTCAGACTGTGCTCTTCCAGCCTCTCACTATGTCTCCATCTCTCTCCCTTTTCTCTCTCTCTCTCCCTCACCCTCTCCATCTCTCTCTCTCCCCTCCCTCTCTCTCTCCCCCTCTCTCTCTCCCCCTCTCCCTCACCCTGTCCATCTCTCTCCTCTGTGTCTCCCCCTCTCTCTCTCCCCCTCCCTCTCTCTCTCTCCTCACCCTCTCTCTCTCGCCCCTCAATCTTTCTCTCCCCCTCCCTCTCTCCCCCCTCTCTCCCTCACCCTCTCCCTCTCCCTTTCTCTCTCTCCCCTCTATCTCCTCTCTCCCTCCCTCTCACCCCCTCTCTCCCTCACCCTCTCCCTCTCTCTCTCGCTCTCCCCCTCTCTCTCTCTCTCTCCCTCTCTCTCTCTCTCCTCCCTCTCTCTCTCCCCCTCTCTCTCTCCCCTCCCCCCTCTCCCACGCTCTCTCTCCCACTCCCTCTCCCCCTCTCTCCCTCACCCTCTCCCTCTCTCTCTCGCTCTCCCCCTCTCTCTCTCCCTCTCTCTCTCTCCCCCTCTATCGCCCTCTCCCTCACCCTCTCCCTCTCTCTCCCTCTCCCCCTCCCTCTCCCCCTCTCTCTCTCACCCTCTCCCTCTCTCTCTCGCTCTCCCCCTCTCTCTCCCCCTCCCTCTCTCTCTCCCCCTCTCTCTCACTCTCTCTCTCAGGGCTGTCTATCCGCAGTGTGTGCTGGAAGGCCGATCGGATCCTGGCGGGCACGCAGGACAGTGAGATATTTGAGGTGATGGTGCGGGACCGGGACAAGCCCCTGCTCATCATGCAGGGCCACTGCGAGGGCGAGCTGTGGGCCCTGGACGTGCACCCCAAAAAGCCCCTGGCTGTGACCGGGAGCGACGACCGATCTGTGCGGTCAGTGAACACTGATCAATTTCTCTGGAGCCTGTCCCCTTTCTGTCACTTTCTAATGATGGTCATTTAACTCAAGCTGTCTCTGCCCCCCACACACATTCATGATTGAGACCCACACAGGTCCAGCTCCTCCTCCTTGCCCAATTTTCATTAGACAATGAACATGTTTGGTTTATTCTGTAAGGTATTATTTCTTTTTGACTGGAAGGAGGGACTGACCATGAATTTAAATGTCCAAAAATTATATTTATTCGTAAAAATGAAAGTACCATTAAAACGACTCAAAGAAAAATAAACAATGTATATATTTGTCTGGTTCTATCTCTTAAAGTCAGCTCATTAAGGCCCTTTTTTTATGAATGAATTGGTTTCCACAAACAGCATCTGAAAGGTGTGTGGGCACTGTAATGCATATTTGCTTAAATATAATTTAAACCAAATATATGAGTTTGGCACAGAGCAGGCTACTAGGCAGGACTGAAATGTGGATAATTAGCAAGCTCTGTTTGGGAAACTGCCCGAAAGTGGTGGCCTTAACGTCCGCCCCCACACAAGATACACACAGCCCCCCCCGCCCTCCTCCCGCCCCTCCCCCCACACAGGACACAGGTCTCCAGCCTCATGCTGCTGTGAGTGCCCGGTAGCGCTGGCGCTAATGGCGCAGGCTAGGCTCTGTGATGGATCCCGATCCCGCTGATCCTTGCACGCCATCGTTAAAACCGCGGTCCCCGGGAGCCGCTCCCGAGAACGCCCTCCCGCAGACGAAGGAGCCACATCGACCAAGACGCATCAGTTCGGCTGACGTGTTTGCTCCGAAGCGAGCCCTGTGTCTGTCGCGCTGTCACTCACACACGAACGCGCGCAGAGGGATCTGAGCTCCCCAGTGGCCGGTGGCCGATGTTTGCCCCCTTTTTTCACATTCAGGCTGTCGCACCTTATATTCAGTGTCACGCCGTCCCGCTGCTGCTGTTAGAGTGCGGCTTGGTGATCGCATGAATGTGAAAACGTTATCACCACTTCGCTAATGTTCCTTTGGCTAGCATTCGCACCTTAATCGAGAAATAAACCCAGCTGAATTTTCCTTCTTACCGCATTGAAATGTGAATGGATTCAGTGTATTAGAACTGTTCGAAAGCCAAAAGATGGATGTTTTTTGAGCCTTAATTTAATTTTCTTTGTGATGGATGTCTTTGTGCTCTCCTGTCTGCTCGGTGTTCAGGTTTCCCTCAGATAAAGGGGGGTAAAAATCACTCTGCTCTTCCCGGCCTCCTTGGTTGCCTGTTTGGTCTTGTGCACTGCAGTAATCAAGAGCTTGGGATTATGGGATGCTATTCAACATTTCTGTCAAAAAAATAAATTATCGGTCTAACGCACCACACTTTGTGTGGTGTGCGCTGCCCGTCAGGGACGCGGATCGAAACCCGCATCTCTACCAGACCGGCCCTGGTCGTCAGTCCGATCGGAGGCGGCATTTGGCTGTCCGCCTCCAGGGGAGGGAGGAGGGAGAGCCGGCACGAGTCCGTCGAGGAGAAGGTTAATGGAGTCCGTGGAAGATCTCCGTCTCGGAAGAAGGCGGGGAAATAGGTCCAGGAATGTGAATCTCGCTCCCGGAGGACGGGCGGCGGACTCGTGGTGGTGGGGAATTGAAAATAAAATAGAGGGTACAATTGGTAACCAAATTGGGAGAAAAACGGGGGGAAAAAATTAGAAATAAATGTATTAAAAATAATAATAATAAGTTATTAACATGGGAATGCTAATATGGAATATGGAACTTCAAAGCTGTAAACCCACGAGATCTCAAATCTATCTGCAGATAGAAGCCCTTGAATTGTAACTGTGAAGGTTGTGATGATCACGTCCTCTCCTCAGGCTGTGGAGTCTGACAGACCACGCCCTGATCGCACGCTGCAACATGGAGGAGTCGGTGCGCAGCGTGGCCTTCAGCAGCGATGGCTCCCAGCTGGCCCTGGGCATGAAGGACGGCTCCTTTACCGTGCTCCGCGTCAGGTAGGAATCCTGCCCACTGAGCAGAGCCAGGCTGTGATTGGCTGAGTGAGCAGAGCCAGGCTGTGATTGACTGAGTGAGCAGAGCAAGGCTGTGATTGGCTGAGTGAGCAGGACAGGGGCTATGATTGCCTGAGTCAGCAGAGCGAGGCTGTGATTGGCTGAGTGAGCAAGACGGGGCTGCGATTGGCTGAGTGAGCATAGTGAGGCTGTGGTTGACTGAATGAGAAGGACGAGGCTGTGATTGGCTGAGTGAGCAGGACAAGGCTGTAATTGGCTGAGTGAGCAGTGAGAAGCTGTGATTGGTTGAGTGAGCAGGAGGGGCTGTAATTGCCTGAGTAAGCAGGACGATGCTGTGATTGGCTGACACTGACCCTGGAAAATTGCCTTGATTCCCTTCCACTATATGCTGCAAAGCATAATCACTAGCTTGACTCGAATTATAACTACAAGCTTGACTCTACAGAATACAAAGACAATGTGTTCTTGCGCTTGTCTCTACAATTGTTTTGTCTGTGACTTAATCAATTTTCTTGGTCTAGCACGGTTCTTCTGCCCTTGTTATATTCACTTCCCTGTAAATCGTTCTGGAAAAGATAATCTGCTAAATGCCTAAATTTAAGGTTAAATGGACAGGTTGCTGATGTTGTTTTTGGAATGTTGTACCCACTGGCCAACACTGAATCCTGGGGAAGTATTTCAGCACTGATTGGTTGTAAGTGTAGCTGTAAGGCTGCTAAAATGCTACCATGCAGCCAGGGTGTGTGGTTCATCCTCATATAATCCTCTTTACCACCGGCTTTCCCTACGCCTTTGTACCCACCCACAATGTGATGTGCGAACACATATTCACTTTGTACACTCGTTGCTGATTGTCATCTGGATTAGATTGGACTGCATTGTTGTAGGGCGGCATGTAGTGTAACGGTTAGGGAACTGGGCTTGTAACTCAGAGGTTGCTGGTTCAATTCCCAGGTGGGACACATCTGCCGTTGTACCCTTGAGCAAGGTACTTAACCTGAATTGCTTCAGTAAAAATATCCAGCTGTATAAATGGATTGTATGTTAAGAAATGTAAACTGTGTGAGTCGCTCTGGATAAGAGCATCTGCTAAATGCCTAAAATGTAAAAATGTAAATATAAATGTTGTTGTGAAGGGGGGAAAACCCTCCCCAACCACCACCACCACGTATTTTGGAGGGCAGCACGCACTTGTCTGTGCGCTACCAAATTGACAAAGGGGGTTTCTGTAGCGAGCGTAAAAACACACAAACACAATTTGGGCATTGTTAAATGGGCTGAAAACCTGGACAGACACCTGGAGCGAGGGCAGCTTCGGGCCGTTCCTGAACACAAACGGAGGAAGTTCTAAACGAGAAGACCGGTAGAGTGTACTGTGGGTTCCTGAACGCAAAAACAACCAAACAAACAGCAAACAGCTTGCAGGCATAATATTAGGATATTAGGAAGTTTTTCTTTACACAGAGAGTTGTCAATGCCTGGAACAGCTTGCCAGGTCAGGTAGTAGAGGCAGAAACGCTCGGGCTATTCAAGGCCAGGCTAGATGTAGTACTAGATGTTCTTTAGATTAGGACATGATGAGCCAAGATGGGCCGAACGGCCCGTTCTCATCATTATGTATTCTTATGTTCTTATGTTCTTATAACTGGCCAGAGTGTGTGCAGTCAGAAGACGTGTGCTTTATGAGCGGCAGAACCCCAACACACAAGGCGCCACGCCGGTAAGACGGACTGTCTGAGCCGGCGTTTGCTTGGGCAGATGTCGAAGTGGTTGGTTAATCGGTGTTCCGCTCGATTACGCGCGATAAACTGCGCCGTGAACAGGCAAGCACGTGAGCAGCATCGTCGGGCCGACTCTTACAAGGTTGCCCCAACATCCATATGTCAATGTTTAAGTAATGATTACATGCAACCTGATATTTGTTCTGAAAGGACATTCTATAGCTCATGTTGTTCATTGGCCCACTTGTGTGTTGACACATAAATTATTGACGGATGTTGTCTGTCAATGCTTTTGTAGTTACTCTTTATGGCTCTGGAGTGTGGATATGCGCGGTTTAAAGTTCTCCGGTTTAAGTCTGAGGCACATATTCATAAACTGCATAGAAAAAAGTACTTCTTCCCAGCCCTGAAATACCCCATTATGAATTATGCAGAGGTTTCAGCATATTTTCCTGCCAGATGAACCTGCTGCCATGAAGGTTTAGCGCTTGACGGATGGCTTTAGCCGGAAATGGCTGGCAGTGAGTTTAATATCGCCATTTAAGCCTGGATAAATCCTCATACATCTTAACTGCTGTGTCATGAGTTTTTTTTTTTTTTTTGGAAGACTCCTGAGGTTTTGTCACAGTGCAAATTTCTCAACTAAAAGGCCGTTATGCAATTGGCTGTCCGCCCCAGGGACGGGGGAGGGAAGCCGACAAGACGTTCGCTGTGCACAGGAGTGGCTCTGGGGTGCTGGAGTTATGGTCGTCGGCTTGGCGAGTGCCGTCTCGGAGGAGACGATACTTTGCCTTCGTTGCCACCAGCCACAGGGCTATGGCAGCGAACTATGAGTGAGGGATTGACCTGAAAATAGCAGTTGTAATTGGATACCAAATTGGGATAAAAACTGGATAAAATCTGAAAACAAAATTAAAAATGTATTTTCCCTCTCTGACCCCCAATCCACAGTCTGGATCTATAGACCCCCACCACTCTGCTGGGCCGTGAGAATGCGGCAAGCAGCCCCAGTATCAAACATGAGTTTGGAGATCGGAGGTGAGTTCTCCCTGCATTTCTGTAACAGGCAGGAGTCAGAGACAGAGACTTCTCTTTAGATCTGCCCTTTGTGCTATCCCCCCAGCCCGCAGCAAAGAGAACCCACTTTTTGTAAGGCCCATCTTTATTTCTCTTTGAGAAAGAGCGACAGTGCTTTCAGGGGTGGAGGCGGCTGTCCTGTTCTAAGGCCTGAGGTCGTTTCTTTCCTTCCCAAAGGGACACAGGGAGTAACTTCTCTCTGACTGAGAGTCCAGCGATCACAGCCCAGGCGTGAAGGCTGGGAGCCGATTGGCAGGTTCTGGGGTACGTGATCATGTCTTGGGGTACATGTTCGGGGGGAGGGCATAAGAAGGAGTCAGCTGCTCCGAAGCTCTGCGGTCTCCCACCAGCCCCCGTTAATTAGATCCTGTTTCCGAGCCTGGCTCACAACAGAGAGGGATTTGCCTGAAGAAAGTTTTTTTCTTTTTATTTATATATATATGTAATTGTTATAGATGTCTGGATGGGTAGGAAGGGAAAAAGTGTTTTTCATTCCCCTCGGGGAAGTTACGCTGAACTACAGTGCCTTTTATTTGCATTCGGAATAGCCGAGGCTGCTCATACTTCAAAGGTGTTTTTATTCCCCAGGCTGTTTTTGTTATGGGAGCGTCTGCAATGAAAAAAATGGCTATTAGTCTGTGTCGGACATACAGGAAGCGTCAGGCAAAGCAAGCACAAAATAGCATTTTTTTCCAGCTGCTGTGCTTTGGCCTGAATGTATTTAATTCATACAGAATTTCAGAAAAAAAGGAATTTCAGTGTTTGGTGACCCCTGCTCCTGCATGTCGTGGAGTATTCAGGGGTTTATTCAGACAGTGTGCTTTGTGCTCATGGGCACAAAGCCTCGTCCCTCCAGATCAAAGCACTGCGTCACCCTAGCGACCGGAGAGACTGGAGGTGCGGGCAACAGCCATGACAACAGAATTTCACATTTCAAGGTCAGGCCTGCACAAGCACAAATCAAGTCTCTCTATCGTGTGTTTATCAGTCCATGTAAAAATTTTACAGTTCAAAGACCTTATTTAGAGAAGCTATAGACCCATACATAACACAACACTTGGTCCATTACCTACTGTATATTTTGACATGTTCCATCTTGTGGCTTCTGATTGGCTGATATGAGTTTTGAGACAGTGAATACACAACGGAGGAGGGAAGAGGCGATGCACTAAGTAGCTCTGGACTGTCTGTGAAATCATTTTATTCCAAAATAACAGCAGCGTTGATTCGATCAACGTTTATCCTTAACTTTAGACCCACAATTAAATGAACCTAAATTTTTATTTATTTATTTTTACTTTTCACTAACTCAGTTTGATGAGTTTAGCAACCACTAACCTTCATTCGCCAAACTGTGTTGGTGAAGAGTAAAACTAATGTTTTGGGGTTTTTTCCTTTTCTTTTCAGATTTTTCCCTGTTTTTCTCCTCCAATTTAGTAGCCAATTACACCCTCTATTTATTTCTGTTTTACCCTCCCCACACGGGCACGCTGCTTGTCTCTACGAGGCAATCTACTTCTCCGAGGGCAGCGAACTCTGCTTCCTTCGAGACGGAATTCGCTCACCCACGTTCTGGAGACTCCTTTTATGTGCTTCGCAGCGGACTAGAGCCGGCTCACCCTCCCCCTGGGAGTTTTGAATGGGGTTTCGAACCGCGTCCCTGACAGGCAGCGCACACCGTATCAGACCAGCTAAAATACGGTGCGTCAGACCGCTACGCTATCCGCTGCCCCCAAAGTAATGCTTTTCTAAGTCAAAGTGAAGGGCAAATGTTGATTTGAATGTTGAATCCAGGCCATTGTCGTCAGTGCACCGCCTGCAGTCACAGATTCATCATCCCAGACCAGCAGGGACATCGGCTCTCCGACACTCCGAGAGGAGGGGCTGGGGAGGCGCAGGGAGGCTCCTCTCTCCTGACCAGGGCAGGGTACCATCCCACAGGAAGCAGCTAGCCTTTATTCAGCCTCCCCGCATTGCCTTTGTCTCCCCCGACATCTTTCAGCAGCACTCCACGCTGCGGTTCCAGAGGCACGATTGTCTGAGCAATCGCCTCGCAGCTATCAAGCGCATTAATAAGTGTGATGAGTTCAACGTTAATGCCCATTGAGTCACAGCTTCGGCTTTGAAAAGTTTCCCCGTCGTAGCCGCGTAGCCCTTTGTTTGAACACACGGCCGGATCTGATTCCGTGCTGACAGGAACGTTTTGTTTTGCCGCCTCCGCACCGTATGCGTTCCTCGCTCGGTCCTTTCCGCGCGTGCGGCAAGGACGCTGCAGTGTGCAAAGTCGTGCGTGAGAGCTGTGATGGCGTCTTTACTTCCTCGGTGCCTTGTTTAAATCCTCCACCTGCAGCCCGCCAGGTGTGTGGGTGTGAACCCGCACCTGCATCGTCATCACGGCGCTTCACGCAGGAAGGCCTGTGCACGGCCCCAACGTGCACCCGCAGGAAGGCCTGTGCTCAGAGATCACTGCAGGGTTCATCGTGCACCCGCAGGAAGGCCTGTGCTCAGAGATCACTGCAGGGTTCATCGTGCACCCGCAGGAAGGCCTGTGCTCAGAGATCACTGCAGGGTTCGTCGTGCACCAGCAGGAAGGCCAGTGATCACTGCAGAGAGATCACTGCAGGGATCACTGCAGGGTTCGTCGTGCACCAGCAGGAAGGCCTGTGCTCAGAGATCACTGCAGGGTTCGTCGTGCACCAGCAGGAAGGCCTGTGCTCAGAGATCACTGCAGGGTTCGTCGTGCACCAGCAGGAAGGCCTGTGCTCACTGCGGGGTTCATTTGCAGCCACTGCCCAATGACATCACACCACCGACTGCAGCCAGAAACATATGGAGTCAGATTTCAGTCAAAAAGATGACTGTACTGGGGCCTCGGGTGGTGTAGTGGTAAAGGCATTAGTCCGGAATGCAGGTCACCCACTGCAGCTGCGGTCAAACACGGCTGCCCCAGCCCAGCTCTGGCCGAGAGCCACGTTGGGGGCGGCCTTTGGCTGACCGTCCCAGACGGAGGAGGGAGGGAGAGCCGGCACGAGCTTGCTGAGAAGCACGAAAGGCATCCCTGTAAAGGAAAAACTGTCTTCACTCAGAGGATGAGTGGCGGGCTCGTTTGGGGCGGGGGCAAATTGAAAGAAATAGAGGGTGTAATTGGCTACCAAATTGGGAGAAAAACAGGGAAAAAATCTGAAAAACAAAAAAAACATGACTGTATGTAATGTTGCAATGGTAAATAAGTATATTCATAATGGATGAATTGCAAAGCATTGTATCTGCAAATGCAATTATCATGTTACGATTAAGGATGAACTTTTTCCTGCCTTCAACTCTCCCTTTTAAAAGTTTGTGGATAATTTATTTACGTACAGACTTTTGACAGTCATGTCGCACCCCTCTAACAACATGAATCGTAATGCCTGCTCTAAACTAGGGGAGCTGCTTGAAGCTAGAAGCCATAAGGAGGCATCCAGTTAGCGTATGAGTATGTAATACAATTCACACTGTTTGTGACAAGGGCCACAGGACTGTAAAAAGTATTTACGTAACGAGTCAGCAAACTTGTAGGCCACCATTTGCAGGAACGTAAAGCAAAAGTTGATCTGTAATCGTAACATGAGAATTTGTATTTGCAGACCTTTGCAATTAATCTATTGCATAATGGACTTTATTTATTCTTGCAACATTATGTACCTACTGTATATTTTTGACTGGAATCTGACTCCGTGGAAATGGCTCAGAAACACAATCACGGCCAGTGAGATGGAAAGGACGGTGTCATGCCTAGCCCGGAATGTGAGGCCGCTGCTTGTGATTTCTCTGTGAGACTCACGCTGGCATTTTGGAGCAGTAGCGCAGGTATGAATGGGCTAACCCTCCATGTAATGGATTTCTGAGGATGAAGGAATGAAAGCAGAAGGCTATCAGACCTCTGTCGAGCTGTCTCTGAGAATTCATTAATCTCCTGTCCTTTTGGTCTAAGAAGCTGTTTTCGGGGGAACCTGGGATATAATTCTTCGTTTTCCAGGGTTAGCTGTGATTTAGAGAGGGGGGTGGGGGTGAACAAAGGTCACAGCTAAGTGTCAGCGCTGTCTGAGAATCAATGAGGGCTGGTAGCATGTCGATGCATTCATAGTGTGACTTTATGTGACTGGTTTGTGATGCTGGCGCCATTGTAATATCGTAAAATCTGGTCATTTCTCAATACAATTACCAGCAGTGCTACTGTATAGAACAGGGAATAGTTTGTTGTTGAAACCATGGTTTACTGTTGTGTTTAATTTAAAGAGATTCACTCCCTGGACCATTAAGGAAATAAATGGGTTTCTTCAAACGCTTTTTGTCATATAGATTTACTGCGTCCCAAAGGCCTTTAAACACAAAGAAGGAAGTGTAAAAGACTGGACAGCATCTCAGTGAAAAGAAAAAGACACAATCAGATTGATTTATAACACCCTCCTCCCCCTCCACCCAGAAATGAACAGATAAAGTTACAGTAAGCGGCTGTAATGCTAACAGTATTGCAGTAGCAGGTGGCAATGTATGCAGTATTGCAGTTGGAGGCACTAATGCTATCTGTATTGCAGTAGGAAGCGGTAATGGTAGCAGTATTGCAGTTGGAGGTGGCTATGCTAGCTGTATTGGAGTAGAAGGTGGTAATGGTAGCAGTATTGCAGTTGGAGGTGGCTATGCTAGCTGTATTGGAGTAGAAGGTGGTAATGGTAGCAGTGTTGCAGTTGGAGGTGGCCATGCTATCTGTATTGCAGTAGAAGGCAGTAATACATGTGGTAGACTATTGTAGACTATGTATTAGCTTATAGTAGGCTATAAATATCCTGTGCCCATATCCATGTTTCAGTTTGATGAAAATGATTCTCCTCTCTTGTTCTCAGCTCAAGAGCCAATGAGCATACTTTAACAAATAAGTGTATGTATACATTTTTTGTTTTTACATTTATTTCAGATTGTTTGTATTGTTTTTCTCCCAATTTGGTGGCTAATTGTACCCTTTATTGCTTCAATGCCCCCTCCCTCACGCAACTACAGGGCCAGCCACTACCCCGGGGCCGGCAATGAACCGTTTCCTTCGAGACAGAACTCGCCTATTAATTTTGCCCACAGGGAAGCTTTCTATACCTGCGGCAAGCTCGTGCCGGTTTCCCTCCCCCCCTCCCCCTGGGGCGGACAGCCAGTCGCCATCCGTAAATGGGATTCCCCGGCTGCAGCCAAGCTGGCACAGCTGTGAGAGAGAGAGTGCCTTTACAGTTGTGCCATCCAGGGCCACAAGTGTCATTCGTTGATAATACTGAACATGTTGGCTGTGCCCACAGCGATATGCAACTTTGCACATCCATTTATTTATTCATTAGGAATTGCGTTCCCCACTCTCAGTCAGTACAAACAGAAATCTTTGTGATGATCTTGGTATCATTTCCAAACTTACATCTGTTTCGCAATTTGTAATTAGATTACAGTTTTATTCACATTGATAATGGCTAATAATACAATCATATTGTGGTGTCTTCTCACAACCCCTCACCCATTCTCACCCATTAGACTAATGGTTCTGTGATATATAACAAAATAAGTAGGACACATAGGTTTCAATGTTCCATTATCATATGTTTGGGAGAGAGATTGTCCTATTCGAGAGGAACCAACACCCAAAAGACGTCATAGTTTGAGTACTATTGAATTACAACAGTCATTCTATTTGTTATATTTACATTATAACAATGTTATATTTAAATTCAAACAATTCAAGTATGTTAAAAAAAATATTTAGGAAAAGTCAGGGACTGGGGGTGACACGGCAAAGTTATTTTAATCTTAAAATCACCAAATGGTGGAAAAACGTCATGGCGCTCCTAGTGTTAGGTCTCTTAGATAAATGAAGCAGTCTTTGTTCCCTCACAAGAGGTTGTTTAACACAGAGAGACTTTCCTGCCAAAACCAGACCAGCACACTCACACTGCTGCAGCCAGCACAAAAAACACCTGACTCAGAATTTACTCTGGGACAGGAGCCAGATGGACATTACCCCAAATAATTGAGTCTAAGCAGGGGTTGCCTCAGTTTTCTCCCAGCAAATATTCAGAATTGTGTGGTGCTGTCTATATAAGATACAGACCGTTTTAAGGGATGCGCTACATTCAAAAGCCTGCACCATATATGGTGAGTTTTCTGTGGTTTCCAGCAACCCAGGTGAGAGATGGAGGTGTAGTTTAACTTGGGGGCGGAGCAGGTGACTAGGTCAGAGATGTGAAGTGTCTTTGAGGGTTACCCTGTCTCCCGTCCTTCTGGGGCGGCCTCATTCACAGGGATATGACGGAGGTGGTCCACATCAAGGACAGGAAGGAGGTGATCCACGAGATGAAGTTCTCCCCGGATGGGTCGTGCCTGGCGGTGGGCTCCAACGACGGGCTGGTGGACGTGTACGCCGTGGGCCAGCGCTACAAGAAGGTGGGCGAGTGCAGCAAGTCCTCCAGCTTCATCACGCACCTGGACTGGTCTGTGGACAGCAAGTTCCTGCAGACCAACAACGGGGCTGGAGAGCGGCTGTTCTACAAGATGCCATGTGAGTGTTCCCAACCATAGACGCTTTCTCTCTGTATAGATTCTGTGCGTGTAGTCCTGATCACAGACTTTCTTTCTAGATTGTGTGTATGTAGTCCTGATCACAGACTTTCTCTCTAGATTGTGTGTATGTAGTCCTGACCACAGACTCTCTCTCTCTAGATTGTGTGTGTAGTCCTGATCACAGACTTTCTCTCTAGATTGTGTGTGTTTAGTCCTGACCACAGAGTCTCTCTCTCTCTAGATTATGTGTGTAGTCCTGACCACAGACTTTCTCTCTAGATTGTGTGTGTTTAGTCCTGACCACAGACTCTCTCTCTCTCTAGATTATGTGTGTAGTCCTGACCACAGACTTTCTCTCTAGATTGTGTGTGTAGTGCTAACCACAGACACTATCTCTACCTAGAGCGTCTGAAAAGGAAAGTTACAGTTTATGAGATTAGTTTCTTGCAATCTGATTTATTCAACCAAGTTTTAGTCAGTATTATATTATAGGTCAGTATTGAGTTGGCTTGAATCTCTGCTTTCAGAGTATCAAGAGTACCTGGTCAAGCTCATAGCACCATACGGTTATGAGCAGTCTGGTCAGGCTCATAGAACTGTAAGGTTATGAGGCTAACAAGTGAGTGTATGCTGTGAGTGACTTGCATGGCAACACTTATATGGCCCATAGGAGTGATTTTTGGGTAATGGAGAAGCAAGAACCATCCCCACTACTTTAGTCGGTAGTTAATAAATATATATGTAAAAAACGATTTCATGATCCTTTGTAATCCCTTTGTAGAAATGGCCTAACTCTTTGCTGAAGTAATTTTCTAGCATGGCATAGTTTCATATTCCTACATAGATTACATAGATTAAGGTTGAACTATTGTGCACTCAAATTATATTACATGACATTATAGCCCTTTAGCTAGAGCGACTTACAGAGTTTTACGTTTCTTTACATACAATCCATTTATACAGCTGGATATTTACTGAAGAAATTTTCCAGCATGACATAGTTTATTATTCCTACATAGATTACACAGATTAAGCTTGAACAACTACCGTGCACTCAAGTGGTGCTATTATATACGTACGTGCCCTACCATCTATTGAGGAATTCAAGTGTCCTGTTGATGGATTCTTCAGATCCATATGACATCATTGTGAATCAACGCATTAATAGGCAGGTCACTCAGTTTTAAAAATATGAATCCACAAACTTTAAATGGTAAATTATATGGTGGATGTTATAGAATTCAATTAAAAACTAGAATATTAAATTAAAATTAAAATAAATGTGGTCAAATAATGAAAATTAAATGGAGGTGGGTGGTAGTCACTGTAAATCCTGCCTCATAACAAAAACGAATTTGTTTAAAATGTGTTAGTTTTTGTCATCTTGACGGATTTCTCTAGCCAACCAACATAGACATCTGGGGGTGATGCTGATTAGTTTAGGCCTTGAAATCTCGCCCCCAAAGTCTTCATTCACAATTTCTGTTCACTTTTTAAGTAAAAGATCCACCAGCTTCACTCGACTTGATGTACCCACAGTGTTGTAGTTCTGAAAAACATGAATTCATACTGAAAAATTGAATACCCAATAAAGCAAAAAAACAAGCCAAAAATAGGTAGTACTGCCTTTTTTTTGGTGTCGTGACGGTGTTCTATGAAAGTAATTCATGCGAGTGAGCAGAAATGTCTGAGAGAAATCTCACACTTCACTTTGACCTGCCTAACATTGATAATGAACATAGTTACACAGTGTAATGTTTGCCAATGTGTCACTATTCAAATCATCCTGTATTTGATGACGGCAATGTCAACAACGCAAAAAGGCAGACTGAGCTCAAACAATCAAATGTAATTCCGGCGATGCGGAGCTAATCTCTGGCTTGTATTCGGGTATTGTTCCACAAACACGGCGGCTGTCATGTTTCCAGACAAAGCTGCCGGCTTATTAACAGAGTCTTAATCTCCGCCTGGATCAGACTCCCACTCGTCTCACTGTTGCTTGTCCTGTACCTGTCACAGGAGCTCAGCAGCGATCACTGCCAGCATCAGACCCAGTCATTGATGCGTGTTGGAAGTCTGTTTTTAACTCCGCAGCTGTGACGTGATGGCGTTTGGTTCATTTCCTTCTGGGGGAACGGAGGACGGAGGGGCGAGCGAGCGCTCTGTGTGATTTTGGGCCTCTGATCTGGCATTAACGACGCATCGCTTTTAATCCAATTCCGGTTGCGTTGACACAGTGAACCTCAAGGCTGTCAAGGAGAAGCCGGAAGATGAAAGACGGCGCCGATCAATGTTTCGACGTGCGTCTCTCTCGAGACGGGTTCTGAAACTTGTCACTCCTCCAGACAGAGTGAGGTGCTTGTCTGTAGCTGATGTTAGAAATGGCTTGTTTCTTCACCTCAAAAAACCTTACTTTAAAAAAATACATTTATTTCAGATTTTTCCCACGTTTTCTTCAATTCACCCTCTCCCACGAGCCCGCCGCCTATCTCTACGGGACAAGCCACTGCCCCTTGAAGCCGGCAATGAACCGTCTCCTCCGAGATGGAACTCGCCCACATGTCTTTCCCACAGGGAAGCCCTCCGTGCTTCTCGGCAAGCTCGTGCCAGCTCTCCCTCCCCCCTCTCCCTGGGGTGGACAGCCATTTTCCGCCCCCAAATGGGGCTCCCGGCCAGAGCCGGGCTGGCACAGCCAGGGATCGAACCCCGGCCGCAGTGGGCAACCTGCACTCTGGGCGAGTGCTTTTACCGTTACACCACTCGAGGCCCCCAGAAACCCTACATTTACTATAAAATCATATGTCAGGCAGGGTTGAGGAATCAAGGACACATAAAACTACATGAAGTAATTTATTAATGTACAATAGCTATGAAATGCCGAACAGGCTAATGGAATACGCCCCCTTACTCTCCAAATATAACTTGGGTGGAGAACTCTGAATAACTGGCTCCCTGTTAAATTCCATCTAAACATTTCACCAGCGTGACCATATCTCTTATAAAATAAATTAATACATTTATACAGCTAAGGTCAGAAAGCATGAATATACAGCGCCACTGACATTTTCCTTTATTATAATTTACTGATGTTCACCCCAGTGTGTCACACACATTCTAGTTTCTCTAAAAACAACTCTAATTATAGGGTACGGTCACGGTGCGTTTTCAGCACATATGGCATGTTAGAATGAGAGAGTGAATGAGACCAGTGTTACAGGTATGGTACACAGCTGCCTGCAATGATAATACAGTCTATCGCTGTATTACTGCAATGATCGTTCCTACCGTGTATTTATGCACATCTTGTAAGTCGCTCTGGATAAGAGCGTCTGCTAAATGCTTAAAATGTAAATGTAAATGTAAAAAATGAGATGGAAATCTCCCAGCCTGGTTGTGCTTGTGCTTGCTGTTTGTTTTCTCTTTCCTGTCCTTTTCCAATTAAGCCCCTCATTAGTGCATTGAGGGAGGTGTGTTTGCCCAGTTAAATGTTTTATAATTGAACAACTGTCAAAGCCTAGAGAGCTCAGATTTTTTTGAGAGCACTCTGATTGGTAATAAACATTCGTAATTGTGAAGATAATAAAATGCCTGTTAGGTAGCATGCATGTCTTTCTTTTGTGCCCACAACCACTCAAAAACCAACCATTGTTGTATGGGAAAATGAGGCAGTATATAATCATTTTATACATTTACTTCACCTACCACCCTTATTGTATGATGCTAACAGTGTCATATTGTCAGATACCACACACAATGGAACATAAACAGTAACCCTGACAATGGCCTTGTTGAGATCATGCATCATTCAGAAGAACCAGAATTTTGTACACCTTGTGTTGAGTTTGTGCCCGTGTCTCTCTCGCCAAAGCCGGGAAACATCTGGCCAGTAAGGACGAGACCAAAGGGATTCACTGGGTCTCCTGGACCTGTGTCATTGGGCCTGAAGTAAGTGGGATCTGGCCCAAGTACACCAACATCAACGAAATCAACTCTGTGGACGCCAACTACAACAGCGCCGTGCTGGTGACCGGGGATGACTTTGGCCTCGTCAAGCTCTTCCGATTCCCCTGTTTGAAAAAAGGTCAGCGTTCTCAGTGTGTCTCCCCCCCCCCCAAGAGAACCCAGGGTACTTAACAAAATAGCTGACACATCTGCTCCACTATTATGACATAACGATGACTGTAGAATCGAAGAAAGCTCCAGTCCCACGGAAAGAAATGTCTTGTGGCGAGATCCTTGTCTCTTGTCTTGATAATTGCCCTCCTCTCTCCTGCAGTCCTAACATTGACGTGACATTGGCTAATCGTACAGTGTGGGTTGTAAATCTTCCCTCTGTTTGACTTTCTGTAATGTCTCTGAACTGAAATCCCTGTTAGCGCTGAAACGCTCTGACACTAGGTTTTGTGCACAGGGGCAAAATTCAAAAAGTACATTGGTCACTCGGCTCACGTGACCAACGTGCACTGGTCACATGACCTCCAGTGGGTGCTGAGCACCGGGGGGGCTGACCACTCCATGTTCCAGTGGAGGTTCCTGCCAGAGGGGATCATGAATGGCGTCCTGGAACCCCTTCTCCAAGGTAGCGTCCCCATTCCTAACGTCATGTCACACCTATTTTAATTTATTTTTACAAAAGGAGAGACTAAAATCTTTATATAGTTCCTCTATCCATCCATCTGTCTTATGTTTTGTGTGTTGTTTTAACTATTATACACTCCTGACACCCTGCAGCGCTGTGAAGCACTCGCTGTGAGATATTTTAGTATTCATTATTCTATTATGCATTCTTTTGATATTCTGCAGTGCTTCGAGGCAGTTGCTTTGAGATATTTTAGTATCCTTTATTCATTAAAACGATGTGATCGCGGAGTGATTTTTTTTTTTTTTTAAATTTGTTCTGATTTTATCCCATTTTTCTCCCAATTTGGTAGCCAATTAGACCCGCTATTTTAACGTCAATCCCCCCCTAGTAATGTGAGTTCGCTGCCGTAGTCCTGTGACCAGTAGTGACGAAGCGAAGTGACGCCTCTTACGAGACGGCACCCGCAGGCCGTCGACCGTAACCCGGTACTACAGGGCCACTCTACGCAGCGAACGTCACGTCGGCTCCCCTCCCCCCTCCCTGGGGCGGACAGCCAATCGCCGCCCCCTGGTGGCGCTCCCGCCCGAGCCGACACTTGGCGAGATGGGGGAATTGAACCCCGGTCTCCGTGGCCAGCGTCGGACGTTGTAACCACTGGACCACGCGGGAGGCCGTGATCGCGGAGTGATTTTGATAGATGTTTTGTTAAAATGTTGTGTCATTAGCTCTCCTAATCCTGTCCCTAAATTATGAACATGGACCAGCTTGCTGCAGACAGGCCATGACTGTCATCACTGTTTAGCAGCACGGCATTCGTGCGCAGGATCAATGCTGACAGGTTCTCCGGTGGCTGATGAGTGTAACGACTCCTCGTCAGTTTCAGTCACGGGAGTAAGCTTTGGTTCAGCGCTGTCTCTCAAAGTCCTCTGTTCGTTCACTTGTTCCAGAGGGATACACCGACTCCAACAGCGAGGAGTCCGATTCCGACCTCTCGGATGTCCCGGAGCTGGACTCCGACATCGAACAGGAGGCCCAGATTAACTACGACCGGCAGGTGTGGAGGCTGTTCCCGAGGGGGTGTGGGGGTGGAGGGGGGGAGTCGAGATTCACAGATCAAAGGAGTGCTGTTTTGGAAACGTGCCTGGCATGTGCAGACGACTAACGAAGAGCATCTCAGGCCAGTGTGCCAGTGATACTGTGTTTACCTCAGACGTCTTTCGTTTTTGGTTTTTGAAGACATTCCCATGGGCACAATTAGAGAAATATGTCACATTTTATCTCAGGCCAGTATGAATTAAACATAGGAGAGCTGAGCGCATTCAGGGAAACTGAAATCCTCCCGGTCTAGCAGGATCTCATTTGCGCCCATCTCCCTCCGCACGCTCGGCGTGTGACCGGTCACACCGCAGATCAGCTCGGAGACGTTATCTCCCACGTGCAGTTCCGTCTCTGGGCGGCTGGGAACTGAGAAGTTTTTGAAAGAGTTTTTCTTCTTTTCACGCCTCGTTCGGCAGGGCAGCTCTCAAATCGCAGGGAGCGGTGTGAAATAAGGTGTAAACAGGAAGGAGAATTAAACGCGCCCCCTTTCCCTCACAGTCAGGCAAGGTGGGGAATGGAGCTATTTCTCTCGGTCTCTCAATCTCCGCCGGAGTGGCAGGGAAGCGAAAGGAGTGCGCGATAAGATTTTCCAGCCCGGGCCGTTTATCAGTCACTTTTGTGTGTAATCGCTGCGGAGCGGGATTCCATTATTAAGAGGCGGCCCGCTCCCGCTGCCCGCCGGCACGCGGCATCAGTCAGCCCCCTTATCTGCAGCGCCAGCTGTAGCCGCGATCGCGCATTGCCCAAACCGGCCCCTGTTATTTCAGTAAATATCACCAAACCTCACGCACTCGTGACTGGTTGGGGGAAACGGGTTCCCCTTGAATACTTTAAAATGCCACTGTGCGGTTATGGATCAGAAGCACGGACTAGGCGCGCAAATTTTTAACTCCCCATGCACGTTTTTGCGTATGTGGCGTATGTGCTCTGGTACGTGAGCGTCCGCTACAGAAAGTGACGTGGATAAGAGTGTGATTAGTTCCCAGAGTTAGGGACTTGAGTCTTTATCTCAGCAGCTAAATCGTTCTCTTGTCGCGTCGAGATCCCTCGCTTCGAAACTCGCAAGGTCAGAACCAACTCTGTTACACTAGTGCCGTGACTCGGATCATACAACTGATGGTAATCGGTTGGGCCGTGGTTGCTGCCGCAGAAGTTTTCGAGTTTCGAAGCGAGGGATCTAGACACGACAAGAGAATGATTTAGCTGCTGAGTTAAAGACTCAGGTCCCTAACTCTGGGAACTAATCACACTCTTATCCACGTCACTTCCTGTAGCGGACGCTCACGTACCAGAGCCACCCGCTACACGTACACTACGTATTTTGGCTCCCTGTTGCACTAAACATTGTTATAGTGCACTATGTGGTTGTTGAAGTAAATGCTTGGTAAATGCATCTGTGCAATTAGGAAAATCTCTGCTCAGGGAAATATTGAACTAAAACTGGGTAGGCTTATGCCTCTCTTCGGGCACAGTTCGCGAGGCTGGTTGTGCCCCAGCAATCGTGTTGAATGTTCCTGTGGAAGACCTCAGAGCTAAATTCAGCAGAACTTATTTTCGCGTTTAGACGAGTGTGAATACCGGGTTGCTCCGGGTTAGAGGCGAGCCTGCGAAAATGCCACACAGCCAATTAGTCCTCTTTTCACAGCGCTCTTCGTCGCCGCATCACATCTCTGTTCTTTCCCGCTGAAAATTTCTGTTATTTTGACTATCAATATTAACATTTCATGCGGGGGCTTTAATAATGCAGAGGGTGCCAAAATGGCAATTAGAGAGAGCTGTTTCAGCGAGACCAGCCAGACTAGAGGGTGTTGAGAAAGGAGGAGGGAGGATAATAAGCGATTCAGACATCAGACGCTTGAAGACACCCGTGCGCAGCCTCGCTCTCAGAGTCGTTAGCTCGGGGGACAAAACCCCAACGTAGGTAAAGAGTGCGCAATGATCTCTTCTGTCTGCGTGAGGAACAAATAGTGTAATAACAATGGCAGAAAATTGCTTATCATAGAGGAAGAATATATTGCATTAAAGCTATGAAAGAACTTTGCTCTTAGAACTTTTTTTTCTGAAATTAGAAGTGAAATTATTTCCACATAATTGTTTCATAATTTAGTAAGAAAATAAAAATATATATCCTGATGAGAAAATATAATTTTATAAGACGAATTCTCACTGGAAAAGGTTGTATTATAAGATCGTAGCACACAAGAGTTAACTCTGTCTGACTGATTGGGTTGTGGTTGAAAGCAGTGACTTTTTGGGGGAAGTTTGATTAAGCTCGACGTGGATCACAGCATTAATTATTTTCACAGCTGATTTACCAGTCAGTTCATTTCCTGGGTAATTGCCTCTCCCAATATGCTACCCCCGGTGTTTCCCCACATGCCAGCGTGGGGCGTGAACGTCACTCCCACCACCTCTTCTGCCTGTCGTCGCAGGTGTACAAGGAAGACCTCCCTCAGCTGAAGCAGCAGAGCCGAGAGAAGCAGCAGCCTGTCAGCTCCCTGAAGCGCCAAAGAGTCCCAGAAGAGGGGCTGCGTCTGCAGTTTGTTCACGGGTAATGTCCGCTCATTACCGCCTGCTAGGGCCCTGGGTGTGTCCGCTCGTTACCGCCTGCTAGGGCCCTGGCTTTGTATGCTCATTAAACCACCTGAGAGGGCCCTGGGTGTGTACGCTCGTTAAACCACCTGAGAGGGTCCTGGGTGTGTCCGCTCGTTAGACTGCCTGCTAGGGTCCTGGGTGTGTACACTCGTTAGACTGCCTGCTAGGGCCCTGGGTGTGTACGCTCATTAAACCACCTGAGAGGGCCCTGGGTGTGTACGCTCGTTAGACTGCCTGCTAGGGCCCTGGGTGTGCCCGCTCATTAGATTGCCTGCTAGGGCCCTGGATGTGTCCACTCGTTAGATTGCCTGCTAGGGCCCTGGATGTTTCCGCTCGTTAGGGTGCCTGCTAGGGCCCTGGGTGTGTCCGCTCATTAAACCACCTGAGAGGGCCCTGGATGTGTACGCTCATTAGATTGCCTGCTAGGGCCCTGGGTGTGTACGCTCGTTAGAATGCCTGCTAGGGCCCTGGATGTGTCCACTCATTAGACTGCCTGCTAGGGCCCTGGATGTGTCCACTCATTAGACTGCCTGCTAGGGCCCTGGGTGTGTACACTCGTTAGACTGCCTGCTAGGGCCCTGGGTCTAGCTGATTGTTAGACTGCCTGCTAGGGCCCTGGGTGTGTACGCTGTAGGGTGGTTGTGTGGCTCAGTAGGTAGAGCACGGGGTTGGCAATGCTTAGGTTGTGGGTTCAATTCCCACTGGGACCACATATACTGAAAAATGTATGCATTCACTACTGTAAATCACTTTGGATAAAAGCATCTGCTAAATATATAATATTATTATTACATTTGTTAGACTGCCTGTTAGGGCCCTGGGTCTGGCTGCTCCTTAGACTGCCTGTTAGGGCCCTGGGTCTCTACACTTGTTAGACTGCCTGTTAGGGCCCTGGGTCTGTACACTCATTAGACTGCCTGAGAGGGCCCTGGGTCTGTACGATTGTTAGACTGCCTGGGAGGGTGTTCAAATCGCTTTCCAAAATAAAAATGACATGAAACAGAATGAATAAAAGGCAGATCAAATATGTAATATTGTGTAATATGTAAATATGTAAAAAAACAAAAAACATAATAAAACATTGTAAAACATTAAAACCAGGACCATTAAAAAGTAGCAATTCAAAGGGCTGAACGTGGTCCGCATCAGGAAAATTAGGTTATTAGACTTACTTTTGATTTACAAATACAGTATATGTAAATGTTGAATTGGATATGGTAACTTTATAGCTAGTGCTGTACATTTTTACTAGGTAGCTACCTAATTTTCCCATTGTGATTGAGACACCCATCACTTTGATCTAATTTTGCAAGCGGCAAAATGAGATCAAAGCAGAGTAAACATCATGTTTTATTTAAACATTTGATCTGCGGAGCTCTTGAGGTTGAAAACTTTTTGAGAGATGTGTGAAAATACTGTCTGCGAAAAGGGAGCTGTGTTCTCCATGGAGAAAATGTTTTAAATAATTTATCTTTTGGAGAAGAGAGAAAACATCTCAGTAGGCTACTACATACATAAAAAACTTGGCGGATGACATCAAAGAATTTGCTATGGGAGCAAATGGTTTACATGCAGTTAAATGGTGAAGGGTATTGCAAGGGGCAAAAGATGAAAAGAAATGTTCATATACTGTAACCGACCATCAAAAATTTGGAGTCCTAAATGAGCCTTTTTAAAGTGTTTTTTAAATGGTTTGTAGAATTCATTCATTTACACATATTCACATTTTGAAATGGCCTTGGATGTTATGTTTAATGCAAATATTACTGGTTTACCCAAACTTTTATGTATCCGCCATACCTCTGGTCCCAAAGAGATCGCTTACGGTATACTGTAATTGCAAGTGCATTCTATTTGAAATTCTATTTCATTTTGGTGACAGTTGAACTCACCAAGTGGTTTTAGTGTTGAAACCTGCCTTTAATTACGAGTTTAAGTTGAGGAGAAGCGATTGAATGCAAGTGTAAGGCTTCTTTAGAAAAGAAATGATACAAGGTTACTGTTAACATGGCTTAAGGGAGTTGAATTGACAAATGGCACCTTGAGTTCAAGCAAACGTCTTGTCGCCATGGAAACAGTACACTGTACGTTGGTGGTGTTGAACAAGGATTCACGAAAAATGTACATTCAGATTCAATCAAACGTCAGTGTAACCGTTGCCCCCCGACATAATCTCACAACGTGAGCCTTCACACAGACAGCGTCTTCGTTTCCAAGGACGTCCGCAAGCGATGTGCATCTTTCTCCTGCTGTAATTACTGTGGTTTAATTAAACGTCCCAAAACCGGACCAAAGTCACTCCGCTAACGGACGTTTCAGATGTCTTAAAGCGTGTTGCCGACCGAGCAAGGTTCGCTTCGGCGTCTTTTAAGCCTCTGAAACTCCCAATTACGTGAATGCTCTCCAGCCATGGATGGAGATGAACTGACATGCAGATTTCACGGGTACAATGGCACTCTGCAGGCTCTGTAGACTACAGGAATGGAAAGTGCTGCATGCATTTGTGCTGAGTGGCTCATTGGAATTCCATGCACGGCACGCAATTAATCAGGGAACCTGAACAGCTGATGTGGAGATAGCAGAGCAGGCTTCTATAGGGGATGTTTCTGGCACGGGGAGATAACATGGGAAACGGTATGATAGCCATGTGCGGAATGTGCTACCGTACTGCATGGAATATTTCCTCCATTGGGAGGATGAGACAGAGTATAGTGTCAGAATTAGCTGGCGGGGGAAGGTTAACGCTTCTGGGAAACCACATCATGTAGCGCACTCTGTCAGCTTTTCGGAAACTGACTGTCATATATTTGTGTTATAATTCCCAGAGTGCTATTATAGCTAAGTTGTGGATTGTAGATCGATAAAGAGCACTAAATTGCTCAGATGAAAAAGTTTATTCTCGGGCAACGCGGGACCGTGGTTCAGTGTGGATTCGATCGTTGCTCGGTGTGAAAATTGATTATTTTCATGGCACCACGGAGACTTCTGTCTCCAGACTTTGTTGGGAACACACTGTGCCCCCTGCAGGTTTATCTGTGTTGCCTAGTAACTAACAAGAACCTTGCTAGAAGTCTGTATATGGTCTAAGGCATTCTGACAGTTCCGAAACGGACTTTTTTGTTACATGGTCACAATCCAGTTATCAGCCGTTTACTCCATTTAAGTATCGGAATTTACCAAAAAAAGAAGAAAAAAACCTTGGAATATGAATGAAAGCAAGTCTTTCAAGATGTTCTGTAGGATTCTTGAGTATTATGTACAAACCTGCATTTAAATCCAATAGCAAATCAGGTCCTCTTACATAAATACTATTTTTTGTGAGAGTGTAGGTTTCCAAAAGGACAGTTCCTGTTTCTCCAGCACAGATTTTTTTTTAACATGATTTAAAGACATTCTCCTAAAAGTGAAGGCGGATTTAACAGAAGTGGAATCCACTCCAGAGACACCGCTGCACTATAGGATAAACAGTTGCCAATGGGGGCGGCACGGTGGTGCAGTGGATCGCGCTGTCGCCTCACAGCAAGAAGGTCTCGGGTTCGAATCCAGGCCGCGGGCCTTTCTGTGTGGAGTTTGCATGTTCTCCCCGTGTCTGCGTGGGTTTCCTCCGGGTACTCCGGTTTCCTCCCACAGTCCAAAGACATGCACGTTAGGCTAATTGGAGAGTCTAAATTGCCCGTAGGTATGAGTGTGTGAGTGAATGGTGTGTGTGCCCTGCGATGGATTGGCGACCTGTCCAGGGTGTATTCCTGCCTCTCGCCCGGAACGCATGCTGGGATAGGCTCCAGCCCCCCCCCCGTGACCCTGACCAGGAATAAGCGGCTTAGATAATGGATGGATGGAGTTGCCAATGGTAGAAGAGATTGCCCAGCAAAAGAGCATTGTCAGATCTGACCTCTGACCTTTTCGCTGTCTGACCCATGTGACCCTTGGGCTCCTGCAGGTACCGAGGCTATGACTGCAGGAACAACCTGTTCTACACGCAGGCGGGGGAGGTGGTGTATCACGTGGCCGCCGTCGCCGTCATCTACAACCGCCAGCAGCACACGCAGCGTTTCTACCTGGGCCACGACGACGACATCCTCAGCCTGGCAGTGCACCCGCTCAAGGACTACGTGGCCACCGGACAGGTCAAGCCAAAATGGCCGCCTCATAGCATGCCGTGGCGTCCCCCCTTTCCCTTTATCTTATGCGCCGGCCACTTTGAAAAGCCTGTGCCTTTCTGTGTGACTGACCTACATTCCCCTTGCCTGTTTATTATTCAAAATTCAACCCTAGCCTTACTTTCTCTTACTTTACTTTCTCACATGTTTTTGCCCCTTATATTGTCTGTATGTGTTGTTTTCATTCACATTAACCGCTGACCTGTGTGAGGCAGATTTAACTGAAGTTGTTGCTGCCTGGCTGTGCGGATGGAAGTGCGCCTGTTGAACACTGAGCAGAGACAGACTCTGTTGTGACTGTGTTCAGGTGGGCCGGGACCCTGCCATCCACGTGTGGGACATCCTGACCCTGAAGTGCTTATCGCTGCTGAAGGGCCATCATCAGAGAGGGGTGTGCGCGCTCGACTTCTCAGGTACAGATAATGAGAGACTCCCTCCTGATAGTTACCTGTGCAGCTCTTACCCTACCCGCCTTAGCCCATCAGGGGCAGTATTACTGAGCCCTGCCCATCAGGGACAATGTTATTGAGCCCTGCCCATCAGGGATAATGTTATTGAGCCCTGCCTGACCTATCAGGGACAGTATTACTGAGTCCTGCCTTTCAGGGATAATGTTATTGAGCCCTGCCTGACCTATCAGGGACAGTATTACTGAGTCCTGCCTTTCAGGGGCTGTGTTACTGAGCCCTGCCCATCAGGAGCAGTATGACTGAGCCCTGCTTAACCTGTCTGGGGCTGTATATTTTTTATTTACATTTTTGGCATTTAACAGACGCTCTTATCCAGAGGGATTTACAAGATGTGCATTAATACGTGGTAAGATCAATCATAGTCCGCGCAAGAGATCAGTGCAGTAAAGGAGTAATAGACATAATCGTTGGCAGCTGCATACCGTACCTGTAACACAGGGAAGGAAAAGTTATTAGATTATTATTTTATTTTTTTGGACAGTCATCAACATAGATACATCTTACAAAATGCTGTATTTCTGAGCCTTGCCAGGCCCATCAGGGGCAGTATGACTGAACGAATGCTCTTACGGTTATGCAGTGTTTTTTGTGACATCACTCATCTCTCATCTCCTTGAGACACTTAACCTGAATCACCTCAACTGGGAAATGTAATATGACATGCAAGCACAACAAATGAGCTAAAGTGCCT
This sequence comes from Aldrovandia affinis, assembly GCA_029706075.1. NCBI lineage: Eukaryota > Metazoa > Chordata > Actinopteri > Notacanthiformes > Halosauridae > Aldrovandia > Aldrovandia affinis. The sequence continues at coordinate 838,595 of JAINUG010000213.1, forward strand.
GTCATTTCGCTCAAATTCTTTACGATTGTCTCTGCGGTAGATTCAAGAGGCAGGGAATGAACACTTGCTCAGAGTCCTGGTTTGATGATCGATAATTTAAATAAACGGTGTCCCACCGGCGCTGAACTGCAGGACCAGCTTAATGAACTCATCGGCCCACTTGAGCATCGAAAGCAAACATCGTTTTTCAAAAGCGCAAAGCGCCATCCGAACCAAATGCGAGCCAGTGACCCGAGTGCAGTGTTAATTTTGTCAGCTATTTTTAATTTTAGTTTTAGTCTTAGTCATGTGTCAAAAGCTCTTTTTCGTTTTTATCATATTTAGTCACCTTTATCTATTTTTTGTTTAGTCGAGTTTTAGTCAACTACAGGTCTGAGCATTTTAGTCTTAGTCTTTTTTGTTTAGTCTCGATTTAGTCTTTTTTGTTTAGTCTCAATTTAGTCGCATGAAAACAGAAGACATTTTAGTCTAGTTTTCGTTAATGAAAAGGTATTTTAGTCTCTTTTTAGTAACGCAATTCTATTTATTCTTTCAGTATAGTCTAGCCAAAACCAAAATATTTTGTCTTTTTTAGTCAAACCCATTTCAAAATTCCCACAAGATTTCTTATCTTTATCTGATGAAATACAGGTTGAATGTTTAAGAATGCATTTGAGACTGGAGAGAGTCTGGTTTGATGGCATTGATCATTTCAAGGAATGTTTGGTTACTAGGCAACACCTGTTAGCTACTAGCTAGAAAACTACCAGCTGATTCACAATTAAGTTCAGTAGGAGCCAGTAGGAGCCCAGTAACCAAACATTCCTTGAAATGGTCAATAGATTCAGAAATAGTCAAACATGGAACATATTTGCATTTAAAGTGCATATTTATTTTTTAACCAACAACAACAATAGACATTTGAATGGTGTAAATACACAGTACACACTAATTGCAATCTGCTTGATATATATATACGGTATATAAAATAAATATAAAATCACATTCTGAGGTCGGTGTTAAAGTGCCACATGGACTTAGAATAAACTAAGGTTAGGGTAAGAGGTCTAGGTCTGGTTAGGGGTTAGAGTTAGAGGTGGTCTAGGTCTGGATAGGGGTTAAGAGTTGGTCTAGTCCTAAATAATAACAATAATAATAATAATAAATAATAATAATAATAATAATGAATGCTACAATAACAAACAACAACAACAACAACAACAAAAGTGTGTGTCTGTGAAACTGAACTGAAAACTGTTAATGAACAGATTTTGAAATCAATGGATAAACCAATCTGAACCTTACTCCTCCAAAATCTCTTGTTCAATTCACACTAGCACTAACTTCAGAACATCCTCAACAAGGGCTCCTACTAGTCAGATTTGGGAAAATATCAAATAATTAAGCCCACAGTGCATCAAAACGTTTCACTGTATATAGTATTGTACAGTTTCTGAAAATTGCATATTCTATTCAGTCAAGTCCAGATTCAGAGAGAATGCAGTGCTGAGAAAGGCTATGCTGATGATGAATTCAGTGTGATGATGGCTATGAGGGACAAATAAACCTAGCTGAAACAGTGTTTTTCAGTTCCCACACACAGTCATATTTTATGCCTAACATTACGCCAAACTCACACTGGCGCTAGAGAACTGCACTTTTTACAGACTCATTACAACTGTAGCCTAGATGTACCATGCTTTATCCCAAAGTAGCAGACTGGCATGGGTGTAAATTATTAAGAATGTTAATCAATCTGTTGGTCAATAATTGTGTCCGTCTGGCTCACAGGATGTACGATAGCTAGGTTAAGCCTAATTTATAGCCTACTTCGTGAGCCAACCCCTGTGAGCCGTGGCTAGCGTTAGCATCGCGGCTAGCGTTAGCATCGTGGCTAAATTAGCGAATATTTTCTGAGATTATGAAATAAAAAATATGTTCGGTTTATTATAAAAGCTTGCTTGCCAGCTAGCTAGCTAGGATAGCAGCAGACAGGCGAATCCACCACAAACGAATCTAACCTGGTTACACTTACCTGGATTTCCTTGTGGAATGTCTTCAGGTGTCTTTTGAGATTCGTGGTGTTTTTACCCTTGATTCTATGGCCACATTTCTCCCTGGGCTGAGCGGGCTTCGCTTCTTCTCCTCCTCGTGTTTCACTTTCAACAATAACGTTACATTCAGTAGCTCCTTCGAGCTCTATATAACTAAAGTATGCCCAGAGGTCTGATCTTCTTTTTCTTCCAAGCCCACTGCATACGCCCGCCGAGACCCTGTTGCCCTGCCATTTTTCCATTAAGTTAAACCCGTCGTGACTTGTCATGTGCAGTTAGTTATAATTATTTAGTCTCGTCTTGTTTTAGTCAACAAAAGTGAAAAGAGATTTCGGCAAGGTTTTATTTGGTAAACTACATTTTGTGTCGTCGTTTGTAGTCAACGACATTGCATTAATTATTTCGTCACGTTAGTGTCACATGATCTCCATTATCGTCTCGTCTCGTCTCGTTGTCGTCATGGAAAAAAGCTTCGTTGACGACCATATTTAGTCATCATTTTCGTTGACTAAATTAACACTGCCCGAGTGCCACACTCACGAATAATCACATTCCGTGGCGGCAGGACCTCAAGGGAAATGGACGCTGTGGCATCGCCAGTGCCGCTTAAGATGTATTTTCGGTTTATCGACCGCAACGGGCCAACACGTTACAAGGAGGGCACGGGCGGAAATTAATTAAAGGTCAATTCCACACTGATATCAGGAAGTGTTTATTTTATGCAGTAAAAGTTGTCAGTGTGTGGAACAGCTCGCTAGGTCATGTACTGGAAGAGACCCTTGGGGTTTTAAGTCCAGGCTTGACGCTGTGCTGGATACTCTCTAGACCAGGGGTTAAAACCCAGGCCTCGAGGTCCACAGTGTCTGCAGGTATTTGCTCCAACCACGCACTACACCGCCTGATTTCACTCATTAGCTTGCTTCCTGGACCAAGGAGATAAACGAATTATTCGAAATCAGGTGGTGCAGTGCGTGGTTGGAGCAAATACCTGCAGACACTGCGGACCCCGAGGCCTGGGTTTTAATACGCCCCCGCTCTAGACTGCAGGTAAACGATGAGCCTAGATGGGCTGAATGGCCTGTCCTCATCATCATGCATTCTTTTGTTCCTAATACACTGAAAACAGACAAGACATGTCATGAGGGCTATGATGGTGGTAGTGGATCATGCTCTGCTGCCCTGCAAGCACCAGAAGCAGATACTGGTGGCTCACGATTTACTGGGCACCTAGTCGCTGAGCTCCCTCGCGGCTTGGAAAAACATCGCTAAATTTTTACTCACGCGACACCGTTAACACCGCTAAAGCCACGCGACGCGGACACGGCATGCCATCTCAGTAATTATTCAGAGGCTACGGAAAGTCGGGATCAGAATATCGGTGCCGTGCGAGAAGTCGCGTGTGCTGAATTTCAATACGGCCCGCGCTGTCGTGTGCGCGCGCCGCCGCGCGGCCGGCTGGCTTTCTGAATGGAGACGGGCACGTCGCGCGGGCAGACGGAGGTCACCTCCGCGGCAGACACTTTTTGCGGCGGCTCACGGAGAGCGGTCCTGGAGGTAATTTATGTGCAGCGGCCGCCACAGCTGCTCTTCATTCGCCGTGAAGTGGTGGTCTTCGTAACAAATGAGTTTCCCCATTACGGCCCCCGGGGAGGCGGCGGGAGTCAGCGGATCGGGCGTTTAATCTAAATGTGAATGTCACGAAGTAAATTTATGCTGCCCCCTCCCCTCCCCTCCCTCCCTCGGACATTTCTGTGCATTTGTCACTGTCGTCAGGGTGATATACCCCCCATGAAGGCTGCGTTTCCACACACACACACAGCAGCTCTCATCCGCCTGATTCCCCTCTCTACTGAACGCTACGTGCTGCAAGGCATCACCGCTAGCTCAAATTTGTCTTGCCCCTTTTTTCTTGTCCCTAAAGTTGACTCAGATTTGGCTGTGACCAGGGGTCAAACCTTACTGAATCTGGCTCTGACATCTCATAAAAGTGACATTGTAGCTAGCGACATAGTAATGTAGTTCAGCAAAAACCTATCGATCAGTAATACATCTACGTTCATGCAATAACGTTGCCTGTGACAAAAGGTTGGCGCATGCATGCATGCATGCATCCCGCCGAATTATTTGCAACCACCGGGTCTTTCTCTGTGACTCGCTGGCACAATTGGGTGAAATATAAAAGATTTGGGGTTTTTGCTGTTAGTACATAGAGCCCACACACAAACCTTTTGGCATTGTCAGCCTCGTCTGTTTCAATGGGATTCTATGGGAAAATGACAAATGTTTTCCCCCCCACCGTGGGAGTTGTCATGACGTTTCACCGAAGTATCTGGATTTGCCAACTGTATTTATACTAATTTATTGATGGTCAAAAAGGCTAGAATGTGATGTTGCTTCACCACAGCAGGGGGTCCCCCTTCTTCGGAATCCTCGATCAATTGATTGGTTTTAGTGTTGGGAAAGCTGTCTGTGACTTAAATAGATTTTCTAGGTATAGGACTGTTCTTGTTATACGGAAGCTGAGAACGGCCTTGTATGCATATATATTTTTGATCCCGTTTTCTCGAGATCACAAATTAATTATCGTATTATCATGAGATTTTGAACTTGTTTTTCTCAAGATAAAAAAAAAACAACTATTTTGTTGTAATGGGAAAATAAATAGTGGTTTTCTCGAGCTCACGACTTAATTATCCCGTTATCTCAAAATATCAAGTAACGATTTTGTGGTTATTCTCACTTCAAGATCCAGATTTCTTTCCCCCCAGTCCATCTGGATGTATTGCCTCTTCAACAGATCTCAGAATTAGCTTCCAACATTTGATCATAAAAGCAGGCTGTTGCAACATCTTATGCAAAAAGGGAAATAGGACACGCAACACTACGCTCCAGTTACACCACTTTATCAAACAGACAACGTTTCAGCCACGGTGCGCCTTCGTCAGGTCTCACACAAATCAGGCCTCACACAACAAACTCTCACAAAGGCTCACTGTTGCTGAAACGTTGTCTGTTTGATAAAATGGTGTAACTGGAGCGTAGTGTTGCGGGTCCTATTTAGCATTTTTGCTCTGATATTTGGCTCTGGTGATATTTGGCCTTGTTCGATGCACTAACTTTTAAGTTGTTCTGGACAAGAGTGTCCGCTACATGCCTGAATGGACAGTGAATGTGAACCTGCAGCGGCCCTCCTGCACAGCAGCAGCACTGTCTCTGAATGGAATGACAGTGAGTGTTCCCCCTCTCCCTGCAGCAGATGGAAAGAGCCTGGTGTCCGTGGGCATTGATGACAACCACTCCATCGTGGTGTGGGACTGGAAGAAAGGGGAGAAGCTGGCCACCGCACGGTAACTTTAACCTTTAAACCAAATTCTGTAAGTTAGGTGTTACGAAGTAAAATAATCTCTGTATCGACAGAGAGAGGGCCTCAGCGATCGTAACAGGAGACAGGAAAGGTTCATTACACAGGAGGCCATGGGAACACAAGCATGTTACACAATGTTTGCATGCAGAACTGTTCCAGAATTGTTTACCTGCTACAGGTAAAGGCATGCAATGACATTCTGCAATGCTTATTTCCTAAATCTGTTCCTTTGACATGCAATGCCCACATTTTAGCTCTGGCAATCAATATATTGGCAGAAAAAATCCCAAAGATTGACAAACTCTTTTTGACAATGAAGAAGGTGTGCAAACATTATCAGAGTAGAAAACTTCTGTATTTGGAACATCTTAAACACGCAACTACCCAGACAGATAGTTCTCAATGAAACTGCCATCTGAGCCATGTCAAAAGCATTGTCTGGAATAATAACATACGCCTGCAAAGTGCAATTTCTTTACTTGTATTATTTCTTCTATTATTATTACTTCTATTTGACTATTATTCAGGGCAACATTTTTACTTCTTATGATCGTACGTTTTGGTAAAAAATACGTTTGGTTGAAAATTCTCAGGGGTCTTGTTTTCAAATATTAACAGCATCTAAAGAGTTAAAGTATTTGGAATACGTATTTGTCCAAGCTGTCGGCAGTAATGGAGATATCAGTAATGGACGTGCTGTGGCTCTCTCTCTTCCATCCAGAGGTCACAAAGACAAGCTGTTTGTGGTGAAGTGCAACCCCATGCACATGGACAAGCTGGTCACCGTGGGCATGAAGCACATCAAGTTCTGGCAACATGCAGGTACAGTCTGCTCTCCCCTCCCTCCCCTAAGACACCACCATTTAATGATCTGTTTGTCAGAATATGGAGCCCTAATTGGCAGGAACATTAAGCACCTCCCTGCTTCCCCACCATGCTTCGTTTATCTAGGTTGAATTTGTCCCCGGTCTTTTGCAATTGTACATTTCCTTGCAGTGCGGGTCAAAGTGTAATTCGTTTTGATAGGCATAACATTGGTTATTTGTGTGGGTGTGTGTCCATGTGTGTTTGTGCTTGTGTGTGTGTCCGTGTGTGTGGGTGAGAGCTTCTGTGTGACATTGGTTTGTGTGTGTGTATGTGTATATTTTTGTGTGCCTGTGTATCTGCGTGTCTTTGTGCTTGTGTGTGTGTGTATATGTGCGTCTGTGCATATGGGTGTGTGTCTGTGCATGTGCACTCATGTACGTGCGTGGGCTTGTTGTGTGCGTGAGTGTGTTATCGCTTAGAGAGAGTGCGTTACTCTGACGGTGGGGTGTGCTCTCTGTAGGCGGGGGTCTGACGTTCAAGCGGGGATCTTTGGGAACCTGGGCAAGCTGGAGACCATGATGTCTGTGTGCTACGGCCGCTCGGAGGAGCTGGTGTTCTCCGGCGCCGCCACAGGGGACGTCTACATCTGGAAGGAGACCACACTGGTGAAGACCATCAAGGCTCACGACGGGCCCGTCTTTGCCATGTACTCTCTGGACAAGGTAGGAGACCAAACTCCACTGTGCCAGTGACCAAACCCTGCCAAACCCCACCAACAAAGCCACTGGCCAAACATTGACAAACACCACCACACCACTGATCAAACATTGTCAAACAATACTGTACCACTGACCAAACCCCACAACCTCCAGCTCCCAGCTCATACCTTTCATCTCCAGAGCTGGAATATCACAAATGAGAGTCCATGTTAATCAAGGATCATTCATATCACGCTATTAAAGTATTGACCCTAAATCTCACCTTGGGTCCTTACACCCCCCCCTGTTAGGTTGAGCAAAGAATGTCAACGCCTGCGAAGGGAATTATACTTTATCGACTGTCTACTTCTCTAACCACAGTTATTCACATCAGGTTTATCAGGCTGTAGTTTCTGGCTGGCAGGGCTTCAGTTTCAGCCAGTTCCATTGCATCCTGCCTCCCTGCAGCCATTATGAAAGCAGCAACAGCTCTCATTTACAAAAGGGTTAGTTAACACGTCCTTATTGATCGGAAGCATTTGAAATGTGCGGCCACGCAGCATTGAAGCGCAGTATTGATTTGTCTCCCCTTTGAGCTGGAGCCTTTCAGAGTGCACTGTAGGGTAGGCACAAGGATTTGCTTTGACCTTATAGCTTGTTTGGTTTTAATTACAAGCGGTCTGCCACAGGGACGCCTGAATAGATGACCTACAGTCCCTCGAGAGAAACGTGTCACTCTCGTTAAGTAATTATCAATTTATAATAAAGGCACCTGTTGTGTCAACACAACAGACGTGACACCGCAGCTTTACAGGCAGAGGAATTGGGGGAACGGCGCATTCTGTACAACGGCGTAGCCTGAAGGTGTTTTTGCATTGGAGGATTTCATTAAATAAATTGTGAAGTCATTCACATCATTCATTTCCTGCAGAGACCACACCATTAGGCGGTTTAATTAACTTGCACAAATGAAGATAAATTATTCTGATTTGATCATTTGTAAAAATAAATAAATAAGAAAGGTTTTTTTAATTGCGTAACTTCATTACTATCTTAATAAAAAAATTGCACCGTGCCATTATGTCGCTGAATTGTCCCTGTTCGGCGCCGAAACTAGTTTTGAGCCTTTGAGGATTCTTACTAAATAAAAAGCCTCAATAAAGAGTTATTGTTCGTGGTCCTTCGGGGGCCGTAGCTCAGCACAAAGCAATTACTCTAATGTCTGCTGGAATGGGAGAGTAGCGTGAGCCAATAATACGGAATTCCCTCCTTGGCCATCAACACAGTGTTTCGGAACATCTTATTCCACTTTCATCTTATTCCATTCACACACGCTCTCTTTTTATAGAACTTCAGGTCCGTTCTGTTACAGACACAAAAGTAACACTTTAGGGAGTAAACCACAATAGTGATGCCTGTTAAGTGGAAAAATCTCAACCTCCACAAATTTAAAGCATAACTCCAACGTAATATACGCCATTTAGCAGACGCTTTTATCCAAAGCGACTTACAGTAGTGAATGTATACATTTTCAGTATATGTGGCCCCAGTGGGGATTGAACCCACAACCTAAGCGTTGCCAACGCCACGCTCTACCAACTGAGCCACAGAGAACCGTCTGGCCTTTGTTCGGTCTCCTTCCAAAATAACGGGTTGCGCACATTTTAAGTACATTTTCAAAAATGTACTGCTTCCTGTAAAATCAAATCAAATCAACCCTTAACCCTAACCCTAATTGATTTGGGGCATAAATCTTTTGTTTAAACGTCCCCCAGGGGCACGCGTGTCCACAGTGTTCAGTGTGACGACGTTGTCGTCGCCGGCGACGGTTCACTTGTTCGGCCCCACAGTACCTGACCGAGCTCCTGCGTCACCACACCCCATCCAGAGCCCTAAGGTCAGCCGACCAACTGCTGCTGGAGGTACCCAGGTCTAGGCTCAAAACCAGAGGGGACAGAGCCTTTTCCATAGCCGCCCCTAAACTGTGGAATAGCCTCCCCCTCCACATCAGGTCAGCCCCGACCCTGGAGGCCTTTAAGTCCCGGCTTAAGACTCATCTCTTTTCACTGGCCTTTGACCAGAATGGAGCCTGCCTCCTAGGTTGCTACTTTTAGTCCCTTTATGCTTTATTTTTGTAACCTGCTGCACTTTCTTTTCTTTTCTTTTATCTTTATTTGTATTTTTATCTGAACCCTTGCACTTATTTGTATTTGCACTTTTTGCACTATTTTGTTTAGTATATGTACTGTATATGTATATATATATTTTTTTTTTTTGCTTTATGTTTTTTTAACTGTGAAGCACTTTGGTACAGTCTCCAAAAAACCGTTGTAAAGTGCTATATAAATAAAGTTGACTTGACTTGACTTGACTTGTTCCTGCAGGGGTTCGTGACGGGGGGCAAGGACGGGGTGGTGGAGCTGTGGGACGACATGTTCGAGAGGTGCCTGAAGACCTACGCCATCAAAAGAGCGGCTCTCTCACCCGGGTCCAAAGGTACAGCCACAGGGTTGGGTGCGTGGGTGTCAATGCTGTACGGTGGAACATCGGCGATGCCGTCCTCGGTTATGGACTGAGTGGCCAACTGGACCTGGTACTGGAAGTATTATACACAATTACCCCTTATCAAGCTCCTTATTATCACTGGTGCAAAAGGCATGAATGAAACGGAAAGGAGTTACACTTTCCATTGATACAATTTTAAATACTGTAAAAAAATAGACAAAGTGGCATGTCTTCTCACTATTGCTAAAGAATTACATGCAGCATAAGCTTCAGGTTTTATCACCCTGTTATTTTCAGCAACCGGCTTGTCCAGAGTACATTTCTCGAATGATACATTGCCATGTTCATTTCTTTCATCTGTAGCTAATGGCTACATTAGGCATACTTGCAGAGATAAACATGCAAATAGTATATTCTATTGGATATAAATGAAGTGCACAACTTTGCCGTCCGTTGAATAATAAAAGTCTATATTTCCAATGCCACAGGGAAAGCGTTTTGATAACACTGTATTACAAATGAATAAACAAATACGTGTGCACTGTCTGGTAGTCTCTCTAAAAACAACGAAATATAAGAATGAAGCCAATAGTGTGCATTTAGCAGAGTTTAATCCATTATTTGTAAGACATTGCAATGCCTCGCCCCCGGAATGGAAGTTACCCACTGCAGCCACGGTTCGAAACCCGGCTGCGCCAGCCCGGCTCTGACCAGGAGCGGCGATTGGCTGTCCACCCCAAGGGGAGGGGGGAGGGAGAGCCGGCACATTTCAAAAATCAATTAATATTTTATGAGGAATAATAACATATAATATTAAAAGGGTTTCTATTATTTATTTGAGTTCAATTTAACTTCGCTGTAATCCATCCTAGACGGGTAATGATGTGCACGGTTACACATGTAAACGGGTCTAGCGCTAAAATGAATGAATACATGAATACGAAAGTGACCTACAGTTGCAGTACATTTCTGTGTATCTAAGGTCATATTATGTATATTCATATTGCTTAAATTTCCTAACTTTTTTGGGGTGTGCTGAGTGGGATTAAGCCCAATGTCTCCCGCTTATCTCCCAGCGCTCTATAATTGCAGACATTTCCATTGTGCTCCAGTGAGCTTTGACTGCATCTTCAACACCTGGCTGCAGTGCAGGAGCCACTCTTCTCGTTTACTGCGACTGCCAGGCTGCACCAGGGCTGTGAACAGATGCTCTGCCTGACAGCTCAGCCTGTGGCATTTCTGGAGCTCGCTGCCTTTGATCCAATCGAATGTTCCAATTGTCCAATCAAATCCAATCAAAGCCGTTCTTTCAATAGTGGGATCCCGTGTGAGCTTACTGCCATAAGCTATGCATCTAGTGCTGCCCTGTGGGACTTACAGGTCTGGCTGCTTCATGCTGCGCAGTCAAGAGCGGTTAAGCCTCGTCTTCATCTTAACTGTGTTTTTGAGGTACGACGTTGCAAGCCACAAGAGCTTTCCTGTTCACTAATGGCCTATATGCTTTGTGGAAATGTGCTTATTTTGTTTTTGTTTACTACTCTCTGTTATGTCACAGAGTGCAATGCCGTTTTTTAATTAAATATATGATTTTTGTTTTTATTTACAAGGTTATCGATTTGCAGTCTGTTCATTATGAATTGAAACCCTGCAGGCTTTGCGCAGACTATAAATGTCTCAGTTATGTTCTTGTAATATACCAGTATTCCCTGAATCTGAATGGCTTGAGGCTTTCTGCTCTGTTTCTCCTCCAATACACCCAATATTGATATTGGTCCTGTCTGTGCCCTGCTGGCCTCCCCTATCCCAGGGCAATGCTTGTGCTATCAAAGATGAACTGAGAACGCCTGAGTTACACATTTAATATTGCACATTGGAGTTTTGTTATTGAGGAAATCATTGGGTTCAATGAAAGGGTAGATGAGGTCCGTGCTGATCCGGTGTGTGTTCTTAATGGTTCATGTCTGAGTGCTTCGGCGCCTTGCAGGATAGAGGCATGAGCCGGCCGCTGCACATCGTATTGACTGTGTGTTCTGCGGAGATGTCTCGCCCGGGTGGCATCGATTGCGGGGGCATGCTCGCCTGCCGTTCCTTGGGATGGCTCTATCCCTGGGTGCATGCTCTGTTCATCTTTACCCGGCTGCCAGGCAGCCACCCTCCTGGCAGCCCCTCTCTCTCTCTCTCTCTCTCTGACCCACCTATCAGGCAGCCCTCTCTCTCTCTCTCTACTCTCTTTTGTACCCACCTGTCAGGCAGCCCCCTGTCTCTCTCTCTCTCTCTCTCTCTTTCTCTCTTGCTTACCCACCTATCAGGCAGCCCTCTCTCTTTCTCTCTCTCTTACCCACCTGTCTCTCTCTCTCTCTCTCTCTCTCTCTCTCTCTCTCTCTCTCTCTCTCTCTCTCTCTCTCTCTCTTACCCACCTCTCTCTCTCTCTCTCTCTCTCTCTCTCTCTTACCCACCTCTCTCTCTCTCTCTCTCTCTTACCCACCTGTCTCTCTCTCTCTCTCTCTCTCTCTCTTACCCACTCTCGCTTACCCACCTGTCAGGCTCTCTCTCTCGCTCTACCCACCTGTCAGGCTCTCTCTCCCTCTCTCTCTCTCTCTCTCTCTCTCTCTCTCTCTCTCTCTCTCTCTCTCTCTCTTGCTTACCCACCTATCAGGTAGCCCTCTCTCTCTCTCTCTCTCTCTCTCTCTCTCTCACCCACCTGCCAGACAGCCTCCCCCTGCCAGGGCCATGCCTGTACAGCTGCAGATGATTTCCTGTTTCAGAGTCACCCTCCATCGCCCCCGGTGACAGGCATATTTGAACAGTAGGTCAGAGAGACAGCCTTTTTGATAGGTACATGGCGCTATCTCACGTGTCAGATGGGCTGATGTTTCGGATAGCTGTGCTGCGTTCAGGAAGCAGGTTGGCAGTTTGAGTGTTTGACTGTTGGCGTCCTCTTATCAGCAAAGGATTATTAACTGAACAAGGAATGTTTTGCCACATAGTCTAGTTTTGGATGGCCTGCCCCTTCCTGTATTCAGTATAGATAAGGTGAATCTGATGCAGGACTACTACTCTTAATGTAGGATAAAATTAAGGACTTTTATTGCTTTTTGCACATTTCTCTTGGCTTTCTTCACAATTTTAAGCTTTTTCAGTTTTTTGTTGTGCAGCCTGAGGTGGAATTACAGGAAACCAGTCCCGTGGTCCAAAAAACCTTCAAACATCAAATAAAGAAAATGACAGATATTCATAACTTGTGTTACAATTGTAGAGTATGAATGTAGCCCCCCGTGCTGTTGGTTTGCGTCCGCTTATTGATTTTGTACAACCTGCAGCAGGGAGACCCAACCCTGGTCCCGGAAGGCCGCAGGGTCTGCTGGCTTTCGTTGCTACTCAGCACTTAATTGATCGATTAAAGTGGCTGTTAACACAGTTCAATTTATCTCAGCCAGGTTTCTTGGGTTTGCATTGATTGTTGATTTTAAGGTAACGACAGAAGCCAGCAGACCCTGTGGCTCTCCAGAACCAGGGTTGGCCACCCCTGATATAGTAACATATCTTCCTCTTCAACATCAACATTCACTTTCTCAGTGCTTCCACCTGTTGGCCCTCTCAGCTAAAGCAATCAGTCTACCCACAATGCACAGCTCTGGGCTTACACCAGACAGTATGGTAGAGTCTGGGATGAGCTGTCATGTCATGATTGTTCTTACCATGTGTAGCGGGTGAGCTCTGGTACGTGAGCGCCCGCTGCAGAGTGACGTGGATAAGAGTGCGATTAGTTCCCGGAGTTAGGGACTTGAGTCTTTAGCTCAGCGAGCTTAATCGCTCTCTTGTCGCGTCAGAGATCCCTCGGTTCGAAACTCGCTGCGGGCAGAACCAACACCGTCACACATGTATTAATGCATGTATTAATTAGTCCCTCTGGATTTAGCGTCTGCTAAATGCTTAAAATGTAAATGTAAATGTATGTCACTCTGATCTTAATGTGATGTGTTCCTGAAGGAACTGCTCTCCGTTGTCGAGGTAAAAACATCGTTGGGTGGGGTGTTTATAGGTGATGTTCTGGTTCTCTGCAGGATTGCTGCTTGAGGATAACCCCTCTATTCGTGCCATAACCCTGGGACATGGCCACATCCTGGTGGGAACCAAGAACGGCGAGATACTTGAAATTGACAAGAGTGGCCCTATGACCCTGCTGGTCCAGGTATGTGGAGACCAAGCTCCATTCTCACAGTTACATTCATTATTGAGTAAACTGTACATTTTTACTGTACTATTTATGTGTGAACGGGACTTTTGTGTCAACGGCTGAAATCGAATCACTGTCAAATTAAATGCATTTAAAAAATGTGACCATTGAACATGTCCTATGTTTTCTTTCTCTGACCTGATGAAGATCCAATTGGATGGAAAAGTTGTCACACTCAAGTGGAGAGCAGCAGGCTAAGCTGCTTCTCAGATATAGAGCAGCAGGCTGATGTCGGTCTGAGATATATATATATGACATTTAGCAGAAGCTTTTATCCAAAGCAACTTACAGTAGTGAATGCATACATTTTTCAGTATATGTGGTCTCAGTGGGTTTGAACCCACAACCAAAGCGTTGCCAACGCCATGCTCTACCAACTGAGCCCCACAGATATAGAGCAGCATGCTGACATCTGGCTCAGATAGAGAGCAGTGGTGATTCTCAGACATAGTGAAGTTATTGTGTGTTTCCAGGCAAGGCTCTGCCAACGTGCCCTTTGAGCCAGGGTATTCAGCTAACTGCAGTTTTTAATGACACTAAGCTATGTAAATGGGAACAACTGAGAACCTGCTGTTTCAAATAATCATGTGAAACCATTAAACCCTTTAGACGCCAGTAAAGAGTTAAAGCGTTTCCAAATAAGCGTTTGACCCTGGCCTGCGTGCCGTTCGACGTGCGTCTCAGGGTCCGTGTGGGCCCCCCGTGTCTCCACCCTGTCTCCTGCTCCTGCTGTTCTCTGTCTCTGCGAGGAGACGCACACACGCCCCGGACTCCTCGTCGGCCCCACACTTTGAGCACTGGGCTGTTGCCATGGAGATCAGACCTACCGGCGCTGTGCCCAGGTTTTAAATGCAGTTTGTTTGGTAGAAAAATGTCTGTCTGATGCCGACCTCCCCGATCACGCGGCAGGCAGCTGTTGCCTGCTGTTTTATCACTTGGATTGTCGCTCTTTGAAAACTGCGGCTTCTGCATCCAACATCCGGATCAAGGTGTGAGGTGTCAGTGGTGGGAAGTTTTGGGAAACCGTAAACCCCAACAGTGCCGACGTTAAGGTGAGAATGTTTGAGCACCTGCCAAATTCACCCGCGGGTGTTTGGAGACGATAACGCCTTCGGTCGGTAGACCTTCGTCAGGTTTGGAAATAAGTAAGTGAACTTTGCCAGAAGCGCAGTGTGCGGCAGTTCTTTCTATCGAGGCGGCCTGCCTGTGTGACAGACAGAGGGGGAGGGGCCAGAGCAGAACCCTCAGCTCGGGCGGTTGATCGACAGGTGATCGTTTCCATGTGCAGGGTCACATGGCGGGGGCGGGGCCGGTGCTGCGGTTGACCAGTGCGCGCGCACGTGTCCGCGTATAAGCAGGGTCGCACGGCGGGAGAGGTGGCAGAATCGGGTGGGTGGGTGATTGACTGACAGGTGTGTGTGTGTGTGTGTGTGTCTGTGTACAGGGTCACATGGAGGGGGAGGTTTGGGGTCTGGCCGCCCACCCGCTGCTCCCCATATGTGCCACGGTGAGCGACGACAAGACGCTGCGTATCTGGGAGCTCTCCACCAACCACCGCATGGTCGCTGTGCGCAAGCTCAAGAAAGGTACCGTGACCGGGGCCCAGAGCCCCCGGTCCACCATGCCCTTAATCACGGCGCTGTGGGGCCAGAGAGGTCAGAGGTCAGAGGTCAAAGTGCACTCAAAAGTGCAAGCGTCCCACTCAAACCAGTAGGACTGTGGCTTATGCTACTCTTGAAGGTTTTGGCTTTGTATGGGCCACACATACTTTGACCTAGATTTCACAGACATCGGTTTTGGACATCTCCCTTTTCAAATTATCTCCGTTAAATCACTCTGTAATCTCCACATCCCTTTGTTCTTCCCCATTTCTCACTGTGTTCGGTTAATGACCACAATCCTGGTTCTTCAATTTGGATTTCCGTTTCGCCAGCTCTAAATATCACTAATTCAGTTGAATGGGTGTTAGTGGTGTTACTGATTTGTTGACTGGGTGTTAGTGGTGTTACTGATTGGTTGACTGGGTGTTAGTGGTGTTACTGATTGGTTGACTGGGTGTTAGTGGTGTTGCTGATTGGTTGACTGGGCTTTAGTGGTGTTGCTGACTGGGTGTTAGTGCGAGTTGTGTTATTTGTCTTTTTTATTATTTTGTTTTTGTTTTTTTATTTAGTGCTATATCATAAAGTGCTTTGAGCTACAATCAATGCATGAAAGATGGTTTATAAATAAAGTGTATTATTATTATTATTTTTATCATTCTTATGGTGTTACTGATTGCTTGACTGGCTGTTAGTGGTGCTGCTGATTGGTTGACTGGCTGTTAGTGGTGCTGCTGATTGGTTGACTGGCTGTTAGTGGTGCTGCTGATTGGTTGACTGGCTGTTAGTGGTGCTGCTGATTGGTTGACTGGCTGTTAGTGGTGCTGCTGATTGGTTGACTGGCTGTTAGTGGTGCTGCTGATTGGTGGCCTGGCTTTGACCCCGCCTCCCTGCTGTACTCTCCTGTAGAGCGCTGTAGAGCCCGTGTCCTCTGTTTCAGGTGGAAGATGCTGTGCCTTCTCCCCCGACGGGAAAGCCTTAGCGGTCGGCCTCAACGACGGCAGCTTCCTGGTGGTCAACTCCGACACGCTGGAGGACATGGTGTCTTTCCATCACAGGAAAGAGATCATCTCTGATGTCAGGTTTTCACAAGGTGACTCCTGTCCCGCCCCACTCCCTTTGATTAATCACCCATTTTATTTGCGCGCCTCGTCTAAAGCACCTCGTTTTCCTCTGTGCCTGGTGGTGTAAGGTTTCGGTAAGAAAAGGGGAGAAAAAAAGTGCCACGGATAAAATGGCCTTCAATGTATTGGTTGCATGTATGATCATTTTGTTCACTGCTTATATTTCCGTGAATGAAATGATGACTCTCTTTCTCATCATTGATTACTCATCATTCATCACTCATCACTCATCATTGATTACTGGAATGATTACTCAGTTTCTTTCTATTTCTGATAAATGAAGGGGGTGTTGTTCACTCCAAATGAAGTGATGCCCTGATTGGGGTGTAGTAAGGGCTCTGGTTCTCCCTGTGTTTGATAAGGCTGATGAGGGTGTGTGGAGAGTGTACTCTTCTTCTGTTGCTGTCTCTGATTGGTGCCTCTGGTGTGTGGAGAGTGCATTCTCTTCTGTTGCTCTCTCTGATTGGTGCCTCTGGGTGTGTGGAGAGTTCACTCTCTTCTGTTCCTCTCTCTGATTGGTGCCTCTGGTGTGTGGAGAGTGTACTCTCTTCTGTTGCTCTCTCTGATTGGTGCCTTGGGTGTGTGGAGAGTTCACTCTCTTCTGTTCCTCTCTCTGATTGGTGCCTGTGGTGTGTGGAGAGTGTACTTTCTTCTGTTGCTCTCTCTGATTGGTGCTTCTGGTGTGTGGAGAGTGCACTCTCTTCTGTTGCTGTCTCTGATTGGTTCCATCTGCTCTTCAGATGCTGGTAAATATCTAGCAGTGGCTTCTCATGATAACTTTGTGGATATCTACAATGTGCTGACCAGCAAGAGAGTGGGCATCTGCAAGGGGGCGTCCAGCTACGTCACGCACATCGACTGGGATACCCGCGGTAAGACTGCCAAAACAAGCGCCCCAACCGGCCCCTTTAGTGAGCACTTACACTCAGGGTCTGTTTAGTGAGCACTTACACTGAGGGTCCATTAAGTGAACACTTGCACTCAGGGTCTGTTTAGTGAGCACTTACACTGAAGTGAACACCATTAAGTGAACACTTACACTCAAAGACCACGAAAGATGCTTTTGAAAGCATGGAGTTCTCATTTATGGGAAAGAGACCAATGTCTTAGATGAGATGTTGAGTTCCTGACTGGCTGAGGGCATTAGATACAGCCAGGAGAAAACTCCTACAGCCTTTCTCAGTCTGACAAAAAGACCCACTCCCCGCCCTTAGGTTGATCTTCTAACGATAGCCTCACTTCTCCAACTGTGGTGAGAGTTTTCTTGCTAAATGGCCATCATGAATTATCCTGGGGGGCTGAGGTTTTAGCGGTGGATGAAATGAGTTTCTTTCCTTTGAGATCCAGGATAAAAGGTGGCAGATAAATGCACAAATCATGAAGTTGTAATCTAGGCAGTGCCAGGTGTGATGTAGTGTGACCCTTCTCTAGCTGCTCAGAGACTCATTACAATAACAGGGCAGACCTACTGTACTGTACTGAAGGGGTGTCTGTGTGTGTGTGTGTGGGGGTCATGTGTTCTTGAGGGGTGGGGGTAACTGTGTACAAACAAATTTCTGACTTGACATAGCAAAACGTGTAACCAAAACATGTGTAACAATCAAATTGTAATGAAGTTGGTCTCCGGGGCGGGGGGGGGGGGGGTGGAGAAACAAAAACGACCAAAAATAATTTTGCCAACCAACCAAAGGGGGAAAAGTTCAATTCTGGTTAGATTGACTGTAGATTGCACTCACAAACACTTCTGTTCACCTGTACAGCTGTTTTCATACTATATTTATATTTGTATATTTTATGTCATTATTCACGCAAGTTTCTCAAGGGGAGACTTGTGGGCCAGTGGGACAACTAATTAACATATCACATGCCACTTCTGTCAGCGTGAGATTTGAGTCGAGTGAGTCTCTCCACAAGAGAAAGAGAGAAGCATGATGACACCTGTTGTTTTTATTTTGTTATTCGTATTTCTCGGTCCAGATGGCATACATTACTTGTAAGGGGTAATGACGTGTGACAAATCATTTCAAGAACCTTTTTAATTCCAACTAGTTCTCTGATGACATCATTGGCCAGACATACCGGCAACAGGAGGTTCTGCTATAGGCCAGCTATAGAATTAATCATCTACATTGTGTAGCACTTTGCAATTGCAAAAGATATTATCTCGCTAGTCTTAAAGTGGATTTGTGAAGACTGAAGAAAAATGTGTGCGTTTGAAACCTCTGTAATATTAGTGAAAAGCAGCTCCCAGAATGACATTAATCCTAATGAGCGCCTGGCTATAGCTTTGAGATCGTTCTCCATTTTCTTCTGCTCTTCAGGGATAATAACGACGTTCCCTCCCCGCTTCCCCCATTGCAGGTAAACTGCTGCAGGTGAATTCAGGTGCCAAAGAGCAATTATTCTTCGAAGCCCCACGAGGAAAGAGACAAACTATCCGAACTTCAGAGGCAAGAAACACAAATTAATTGGAGTGTTTAAAGTGCTATCAGTGGCAGCCTGAGTCATTCTTTTTTGTCTGTGCTGTTTTCATTGCCTTTATCATGCACAGAGTACCTCAAAGGTAGAATCCAATTAACGGCGGAATATTTCTCATGCTTAATGCTAGCGGGAATAAAGAAATAAACTTTTCAGCTCTGAAAGTGTGTGTTTGTGTGTGCGCATGTGTGCCTGCCCGTGTGTGTGTGTGTGTGTGTGTGTGTGTGTATGTGTGCGTGTATATGTGTATCCATGTGTGTCTGTACACTTGTTTGTGTGTTCATGTGTGTGTGTGTGTGTGTGTGTGTGTGTGTGTGTGTGTGTGCATGTGCATGTGCATGTGTTTGTGCGTGTTCGTGTGTGTGTGTACATGCGTGTGTGTGTATGTGTGCATGTATGTGTCTGCGTATCCATGTGTATCTGTATACGTGTTTGTGTGTTCATATGTGCGCGTGTGTGTGCATGTGCATGTGTGTCTGTTTGCTTGTGTGTGCATGCACGCGTGTGTGTGCATGTTTGTGTGTGTGTGCATGCATGTATGTGTGTGTGTGTGCATGTGAGTGTGTGTATGCGCGTGCGTGTGTGTGCGTGTTCGTGTGTGTGTGCATGCATGTATGTGTGTGCGCACATGTGTGCGTTTGCGAGCGTGTATGTACATGCTTGTGTGTGCATGCACGCGTGTGTGTGCGTGTTCGTGTGTGTGTGTGCATGCATGTATGTATGCATGTATGTATGCATGTATGTATGCATGTATGTATGTATGTATGTATGTGTGTGTGTGTATGTGCGTGCGTGTACATGGTTACATGTGTGTGTTCTCCGCTCAGATTGAGAAGATCGAGTGGGCCACCTGGACCTGCGTGCTGGGCCCCACCTGTGAGGGCATCTGGCCCACCCACAGTGACATCACTGACGTCAACGCCGCCTCCCTCACCAAAGACCGGAAGCTCCTGGCCACCGGGGACGACTTCGGCTTCCTCAAACTCTTCAGCTACCCGACCAAGGTGAGCGAGCGGCGGTGCCGTCGGCAGGACCGGGCCGTTCTCACCTCCGCTCAGCGAGGCGTCCGGGAGCATCAGTCACCAGTGAGCTGGCGGGGGGGGAGGGGAGGGGAGGGGGCTGTTCTGCTGAAGCTGCAGTGGCTCATCATTCATATTCATCTCCTGGGGCTGATGCCATAGCGCTACAGCCATGGTGTGTGGGCCAGGGTTCCTCAAATCACCGTCCCCGTGGGCCGAGCACTGCTGGTATTCCACTCTCCCTTTACCTGGGAGTCAGGTGTGAAGACACTGGCCAATCAATTGCATTAATTGTTCAATTATTGTTATTATGATTCATGGGTCCTGATTTGAGGAACCCTGGTGTAGGCTATTAAAACACCCTCATGCCTAGGCAGGCAGTGTTAGCATAATGGTTAAGGAACTGGGCTTGTAACTCAAAGGTTGCAGGTTCGATTCCCAGATTCCCAGGTGGGAACACTGCCGTTGTACCCTTGAGCAAGGTACTTAACCTGAATTGCTTCAGTAAAATATCCAGCTGTATAAATGGATTGTATGTAAAGAAATGTGAACAGTGTAAGTCGCTCTGGATAAGAGCGTCTGCTAAATGTCTAAAATGTAAATGTAAATGTAAATGTCTCCAACCTGATCTCCAGCCTTACACAAGCAAGACAATACAATAGAAAATATGATTTATTTTTTCTCTCTTGGAAAGCAATAACAGATGGTACAGAGATTATCTAACTTTCATGTTTGTAAACGGCTGTTTACAGCTTTAGGTTACAAACTTACGAAAGTAGCTTCAGCCCCTCTGATGGATTCGCCGCGTAACAGGCTGAAGCTGACGCAGCAGGGAGTGCTGTGCGTGTGCGTGCGTTTTGGTGTTTAAACATAGCCCTCTGCCCTCTGTTTAGGGTCAGTATGCCAAGTTTAAGAAGTATGTGGGGCACAGCGCTCACGTGACCAACGTCCGGTGGGCCCAGGACGACGCCACGCTGCTGACAGTGGGCTGACAGTGGGATGATCTGGACGCGGGGGGCGGGAAGCAGGGAGCGCTGATGATCGACAGCGAGGAGTCCGACGACGATACCGAGGAGGACGGGGGTAAAGTGGCCCAGCACCAACACGCAGCCCTATCACTGCAACACTGCAGCCCACATGCAGCCCACATGCAGCCCTCTCACTGCAACACTGCAGCGAACACGCAGCCCTATCACTGCATTAGTGTGACACTGCACTCACATGCAGCCCTCTTACTCACTGCAACACTGCAGCCTAACATGCAGCCCTCTCACTGCAACACTGCAACACTGCAGCTAACACGCAGCCCTATCACTGCAACACTGCAACTAACATGCAAGCCCTATCACTGCATTACTGCAAGACTGAAACTGACATACAACCCTCAAACTGCAGTACTGTAACACTGCAACTAACATGCAGCCCTATCACTGCATTACTGTAACACTGCAGCCCACATGCAGTAAGGATCTGTGAGGGAAATTTGACCATGTTATATTGTTTTATTATGTTTTATTCAATTAAGAAATATATTATAGATCTCAGCCACCCTTGGAAAGAAATGGAAGTAAAAATGTCTTCATCTTTATCAAGATATATTTTTGGACATATTTTTGGACATATTTTTGACATATTTTTGATAGAACTGTCTCTGACGGGCTTGTCTCTGCAGGCTATGACAGCGACGTGGCCAGAGAGAAGAGCATCGACTACACCACCAAGATCTACGCGGTCAGCATCCGGGACATGACCGGCATCAAGCCGCACCAGCAGCAGAAGGAGGTGTCGGCTGAAGAGAGGTACAGCCCTCATGTCCGTGTCTCCGCCCACCGTCCCCGCCCATCTCCTCCTCCCACCCCCCTACCATTCCCAGAGTGCATCTTTGCAGTCCAGGGCATGGTCTGATAGAGGCTCCGCACCGGTCACACGGTAACCCGGCAACACGGCAGATACACTGCAGAGCAGTGTTTGGGCCTCTGTTTCATTCAGGCAAGCAAAGACTGGGGAGAAATAGCTCCATAAAGATGCCAAAATAATGTTGGAAGAGTTCAGTGTTTCATTGGTAAGGGTTAGATTAATTCTGAGAAGTGTTTTTGCTTACAATTTGGTGTTTAAAACTTTCAGTATGCGTCAGTTTACCTCTTACTGGATGCTGCCATCTAGTGGGGACCAAGTCTGTTGAAGCAGAATTATTTTTAGGAAATTGGAACAGCAAATACATTTCAAACAGCGATAAAAATGACTTCCAGGAGTAAGATTTTGTCGTTTTTTTTTCGCAAAGGGACAGGAGGTCTATTCCATTTTCATTATTTGCCTTGGTGCTATTTGCCTCCTGCTGTCAACAGGTAGTCAGCGTAGTGACATAAATTGCTGGCCGTACCGTGACACCATCTTTCCTTGGAGTCCTTGTGATGACTTATAGAACAGTGGAGAATTCAGAGAGGGGGGGGGGGCAGTATGTGATGCACCGTGGTGACAGCCCCTCATAACTTTTCTGCCCCATCTCACTTACTGCTGTCTCTTTGAATGCATCTTAAAATATTTTGTGTCAGGTGCACTCATTTCTGACTCTTCCCAAATAAGTCATACGATACACAGGTCTCCATTAAATGCTGCATGAATGATCCTATTGGCCCTCGAGGAAAAGCACGTACTTGTTCAAGTGGGCCACTCCAATAATGTCCACTATAAGAGCACATAAAACAATGACTCACGATTTGATGTGAAGTCAATCCTAACACTTCAACCCTTCTATTTTATTTTTGAAGGGCACACTGAAGTAGGATATGGAATGTGAATCCTTGAATCTGACTGATTGCCTGACATAATTGAAAATATAGCAATATGGGTCCCTTGTGCTGGAAATGAAAACCAGATTTTCAACCAGCAATAACCAGGAGAGACAAGCCATTCGAACAGTTGTACTTTTACTTATTCTAATACATTGAAACACGTACAATTGATATATAATTCCCCCGTGCAAGTTGGCCTTCGTCTAAACAAATCTGTCCGATGTGCCGTGGCGTAAATCACAGCAGTAGGCAAGGGATGCATTGTTCGTCACCTGCATGAAGCTAAAGACAAAAGTGTGTGTGAGTGTGATTCCAGAGAACCGCCCTGTCAGTTGTCGTTTGTCACGTTCTCCCTGTAACCTGCCATCGCTTGCATTTTTTTTTTTTACATTTGAATGTAACAGGTATGCATCCCATCTTCCCTGTGATTTTGTACCTTATGCCCTCTACCTGTGTGCTATACCTGTGGCATGCTGCGGTCTCCGTGGAGGCAGTGCGGAATGTAATGAGCATGCATTGTGGCCATGGTTAGGAGCAGGAGTACAGTGCTTGGTATGGTGCCTGTTTGTTCATACCCCAGTTTCCCATTCCCTTGAAAGTGCCTTTACCAACACTCGTCATTCACGCTAGTAAATAATGTTGTTTTTCCCCACGGGCGAGCAGGTAAGGGTCAGGGGACATGACTGCAAGACGAGTGATGTTTCACCAAAATGACATTCGCTATTTTTGTTGTTGTTTTGGTGTCCATGGTGATCATGCGTAATGAAGGGAAGACTATTATGCATTTCAGCGATTGACATCCACATTTTTCATACATTGCAATCCATGTTGAACGGATCACACTTTTCCATGTGTACTGTTAGAATAGGCTGAGCTATGTTAGATTCCCAAACTGTGTATTTAAACATTTAAACACTTAATGCACAAAATGGCATTGTAAACTCTGCATTTCAGTATGAAGAGAGGTGTATATTGAGGCTTGATAGGGCTGAATACTCAGAGAGGTCGAAAGCAAAATCAGCACTGATCCTAATCCCCAGCAATGAAATGGGAAATGAACTTTTTATATATATTTTTAAAAATCCCATTGAACATTTTTTTAAATTATTTGTTTCAGATTTTTTCCCCGTTTTTCTCCCAATTTAATAGCCAATTCAATCCTCTATTTATTTCGATTCGCCCTCCCCTCACGAGCCCGCCGTCCGTCCTCCAGGTCAAGCTATTATCCCAGAGGTCGGCAATGATCCGCCTCCTCCGAGACAGAACTTTGCCCGCCTGCTCTTTAGGAACGCCCTACTGCTCCTCAGCAAGCTCGTGACGACAGCTAAATCGGCCAGAGTTGGACTGATACAGTCGGGTTTCGAACCACGACCGCAATAAGTAGCTCATACTCGCAAAGCACCAGTCAATGCGGGTGTGTTAGACCGCCCATAGAACATTTTGAATGATTTTTATGCAGGCTGCCCAACATACGTTTTCTTGTTATGGAAGACAGTGAGTATGTGATGTGTGATACAGAAGAAGGCGGGTTTCAAGACCACAGTTTTGCTGTAACTTTTAGCTCTCTCTCGGGGAACGTCAACTGCCACACCCTCCTTCTGTGTGATCTCGGTCTCTGACAAATCTTATTCTTCATTAAGTACAGACTTAAGTAATTTCCTTTGGCGCGTGCATAGGGTATGCTTAAACGAAAGTTAAGTTGACCGGTATGAATACACGCAAACGCTAAATCTCACTGGCTGTTCCTGCATCTTTTGCCCACTTTTCACTTTCATCGTACATTCTCTGTCATATTTGTTGTTCCCCTTGAGTTCACCCGAATTGAATTCCCCTTTTTAATTATTGAATGTTACTTTGTACCTTGCAGTCCTTCATTCCCGTTTACAAAGTATTTCCTGTACATTTTAATAGTTAGCATTTGTAGGAATGTTTATCAACCTTTCATTCATTATTCTTCCTTGTCACACGGTCATTTTTGCTAACCCCATGAAGCAGTCACCTTCAACTGGTGAACGTGTCTAAAAGGCTAAACAAATAGTGTATATGATACAAATAATAATAGTAATGATAATAATCAATAAACAAATGTCTTCTCCGCATGTGTGCACTGTAGCAAGCTACACAACGAGCACATTCGTCACATCAAGGTGACTACTCCAGGACTAGGTCCTTGGGATGTGATCCGCGGCCAATTTTTGGTTTGCCTGTTTCATGAATGCAAGTGACACAAGAGATAGACTTACTGCTCTGGGGTTGGTCTCTCTCACCCTTATTTCCCAAAAGTCCATGCTGTCCCTGAAAGTCAAACAGAATTGTGCTCACTCACCATTTTTTCAAAGCCCGCCATTTTTCCCATACTAATGGACATGTGGACTCACCCCTCTGTCTCACCAGAAACTCTTAATATCTGTGTTATGTTTTAACTTGCTTTCCTCTGGAGGCAGGGCATTGTCAAGTAAGTACCACCTGATTTGTAGCCTGCATATAAGGGGGAAGAATTAGCCCAGATATCCCTTAGTACACAATGTATACTGTACAGTGAGTGGCTGTCGGGCCACACTAAAGCCATAGATTGCTGTCAGTCAGGGCCCGTTGAGACTATACGATATTATATGAGAAATGATCAAAGAATTATGCAAACATACTGTATGAACAAGGCAATAATAATGTGAAAGAGATATGTTGAGTACAAATTTGAAGCCAGTGGTTTTTCTCAGAATGTATCGAATTGCATCCAATTTGTATTACGTTTACCTACCACAACAAAAGCCAGACAGATATTGTTACTTGATGGATGGTGTCTTAGATTTGGGGGAAAAATGAAACCTTGAAATACCTGCAGATATAAATCAAGATGGCTGTGGGGCGCAAACAGGTATACTGTGTGGTTTCATGTTTCACGTTTATTTGTCCATCGTATCAATGTTTGATGTTGTAGGCAAATGTTTATTTCTCATGTATTAATTACTGTGATACTCTGCAGTGCAGTGGTTATGCGCCCTCCAATTTGGTGTCTGTGCAGTTATTTTATGAATAGATCTTTTCAGACTCAGTGGGAAGAGAGCTTTCCTAAGTAAGTCTTGGCCATATTTACCAAAATAGGAGGCACAGAGCCAAAAAAAGTGTGAAATGAACAACAATATTTTATTCTATGGAATATTTTATGTTTTATTTTATTAATTCTGAGTTAATACTTATTACCGGTAATTCCAATATACATGTTTTTTTTTTTAAACAAAAATGATTTGTCCACATTAGCAAAGGTAGGAGTACATGCTAGTTCAGTGGTTCTCAAACAGCTGGAGTTCCACTGCGTATGCTGATTTCCGTTGCAACCAATCTCTTGTGTAGTTAAGGTTGTTGAAAACACGTTCAGGTTCTGTAATTTTGTACTGAAACAGATTTTAACATAATGCGGGTTAATTTGGCTGATTACCATTTCCTTTGTCTTTGTTATTTTCCCACAAATTGTTTCATTTCAATGACCAGGTGTCCACACTCAACATTTAGGACTTCACTGATTTCAGCTCTCGGTCTACCAATAAATCAATTAAAAATGTAGCCTCTTTCAAAAGGTATCACAGCACATTACAGAAAAGGAAGGCATGAGTTGTCTGAGAACTGATTTGACTGATTAAAAGTCCTTAAATTACATGGAATATTCATTATTTTAACGTGGATATCTGTTTCTGACACAAGGTGGCATTAAGAGGATAACATTAAATCATACCTCATTAGACATTCAAATTATCAAATTAAAAACAATTAAAAGCTTGTTGTACTTTCAAATATGGTTGGAACAAAAACCAGCATACATGGTGATATTCCAGAACGGGATTGAGAACCAAAACAAAGATTAAATACAACATTTGTTAATGGCTTAGTTAACATGAACTTGTGCTTTGTTAATGCATTAATTCATGTAACTAATTATTGTAACTAGTAAATTCACAGGAAATATATAGTACTGGAACTTCAACAAAAATGTTTTTTCCCCCATTTATGTCCTTCTAAAATCTCCGTCTTTTACAATCGTGCATCTTTTAATCCGCCAATTATGGTACTTTAAAGAATATATAAATAAAAGACATGGCAATGGTGATGATAGAGTGGTAGGTTTATTATCCAACCAAATGGTATATTTATGTCTTGGCATATAAAGTATGATGAAAATATTTATGAAATGTAATCACTCATGTGACTGTCTTAAATGTGCTCATCTATTTTCCTGACACAGTAAGATAATTATGTAGGAAAGAAAATTATTTAGATTAATTGATTATTATGTTCAGCTTTGACTGATTCAAACCAACATAACAGATGAGCAACCTTAGGTATTTATATTTGAGTGAAAACTGAGCTTCTGTGTGATGCTGAGTTTGCAAAATGGTGTACTCCACAAAACGCAAGTGCTTTTCAGACATCTTGGAATTGAAACCCAAATACAAATACACTTAACATTGTCCTTAGCTGGGTTCTTAACTGCAAGTTAAGTCATCACTTTTTTTTTCCATTTACATTCACGCACAAGTAAATCTGGCCGACTGTTACAGCGCAGCAAAATCTGGGCTTCAAGTAAAAAAAATGTACATAGTAGTACTATTTAAGGTCATATTATTAGTGGTTTCAAACCTGACTGGCACTTAAAGGCCGGGAAGACTTTAAAGGACAATAGACAATGTTCTCAACGTTTTCTGTTGACCCTAAACTGAGCTTTTAAAAATGTCCAGAGTAGGGACACAGCTCTGACCGAAGGTGTGTTACGCAGGGCTGGGGTGTAAGACTTCAGCAGACCGCAGATTCATTCCAAATTTTAAAGATCCACACTTGCGTGCTTGTTTGTTTGCCAGTGTGCCAAAGATGAGTAACAGAATCCATAGTTTTAATTGTTTTAATCTGTTAGTTCCACGGGGAGATATACACAAAGAGCCTTTCCCATCGAAACCCCAAAGCAAGGATGCCCTTAGAGTGGTGCTGTAAGATCTCAGGTGTGGCTAGAGAACACTCTTTCTCTCTCCACTCCTGTCCCTCCCTCTCTCTTGCCCTCTCTCTCTCTCTCTCTCGCTCTCTCTATCTGAGGGAGCTCCAGTCACCATGTCTTCCCATAAGCCTTTGGGGCAGAAGCACTCATGCGCTTCTCTCTCCCTGTCCCTCCCCGTAGGAGATTTAGTGCACAGTTTGCCCAGGGACACCAGGGTATGACCCCCCACTTCTCAATTTGTAGACTGGTGCACTCTTTCATTTATTTTCGTTCCTTTTTTTCCCCCTCCGAGCCCTTTTTTTTTCTGGCATGTGTGAGGAGCATGGTTTGCGGGAATTCCCAAAGCGGGAATGACGGTCTAGCTCTCCCAGGTTGCTTGTGCATGACCTTTGACCTTTTAGATGCCACACCAACTCAGAGCAAAGGTCCAGACGGTCTGACCTGAATCAACTCAATTTCTCACTTGGCTTTGTATGCTGCACTCAAGGGGATCCAGGTAAATGTTTCCTCGAACCGTCGGCTGTGTCTCCTGGTGGGAGTGTCACCGTCCCATGTGGTCCCTCTGTCCCTGCCTGATGACAGAGGGGGTGTTTCTGTTCCCTCCCCTCTCTCACCTCTGCATCCAATCAGCTGTTACGAACCCACTGGAGGGAATTTTTCCATCTTGTTTTTCCTGCTCCACTCGACACTGGATACTTCTGAACTGGAACAAGCCGCTCTCTTTTCAAGAGAACAGAGAAGCCATTTTGTGCCGAGACGTTTGAGTGAATCCAGGGTCGGTGCTGGGTGGCGCTCTGTACGTACGCGTGCCCAAACTCTCCAGGGTGTTATGTCATTTCCTGCCCTGCTGCATACTTTCTGAGTTGCTCTGAGAGGGCCTTGCCAAAGCGCTTATGTAACACAGCCAGAGTTTCTTGGGAAAGCAACAAAAACAAGAAACAAGTTTGCTGATGACCCATAAAATAAAGTAGCAGGAAAAATACAGATGCTGTAAATGTGAACTCCTCTGAGGTGGCATCCCACAGCTGGTAAAACACTACCCAGAAACTTTACTGCATGCCCGCACTGGGCACAGTGTGCACCAAAGCACAGAAGAAAGAGAACAGCCATCATTTTGGAACATTGTTGAAAATATACGGAGGCTAGTGCTTTACCAGAGGCTTGGAGCCTTGCCTTGTGCAACCCACCAGTAAGGTTGCAGTTATGCACTGCTGACTCCCTCAGTGGTGGTATAACTAGTGCCTGACATCATCTTTGCATTGTTTTACTCCTTATGCAAAGTCAACGTGGTCCTCTCTCTCTCCCTCTCTCTCTCCTTCCCTCTCTCTCTCTCCCTCCCCCCCTCTCTCTCTCTCTCTCTCTCACTTCCTCTGTCTCCATCTCTCCTCTCCCTCCCTCTCTCTCTCTCTCTCTCTCTCTCTCTCTCTCACTCCTTCTCTGTCTCTGTCTCTCTCCATCTCTCCCTCTCTCCTTTTCTCCCTCCCTATCGCCCTCTCTCTCTCTCTCTCTCTCTCCCTCCCTCCCTCTCCCCTCCCTCTCTCTCAAATGTGTATGTAACTGTTACAGTGTTCTAACTGTTGAATGTTCTCTCCCCTGTCTGTCTATCTGTCTGTCTGTCAGTCCACCCCAAGGTTTGTGTGATAAGGCACTGACTGGACAATGTGATCAATGATGAGTGATCTGGCACCTCTTCATGTACAGTAACTGATTAACATAGTCTCTGTGATCACATTGGAATCCCAGGATCATCCGAGCATTTGTGTCAGTGAAAGAGGTGTAATTAATCTCTCCATTAGGCCCCTTTTGAGAAGACCTAAAGTTTAAAGTTATTTAGCTCAGACTGTTCTCTCCTTAGCTTTAAAATTGGCGTCATTCATTAAATTGCTCCTTTGCTCCATAGCAATGACCTTTTAGCCACGTTGTTTGAGCACGCATCATGCGTCTAATTCTGCGATCAAAAGTCAAGTAAACCTTTTTGTGGTCATGTCGAAGACATGAAGGCGAATATTTCTCTATTTCTCAAACAAGAGAATACCGTTTCCTGACATTGAAATATGCTTTTTTTGCTACTCAATTTGAACAACTAGGAGTTAGTAAACTCAAGTATCAAAAAAGGTATGTGATAACATACATACATTATTGTCCAATACAACCTTTTCATGTGTATCTGGTTTATGCTCTCAGCATCTTCCTGTGGCAGTACTATGTTGTCGATGTGGTTTTCATGTGAGAAGTGTATTGTGTGTATTTGTGACATTTGCACTTTGTGGTGTTTTAACACGCACACCAGCCAAGCAACACCACACATACATGATGTGAAAATAGCTACTAAACATGCTAGCCTACTCTGATGAATATCTGTATTATAAATACAGCTCGTTTTCCACCGATAATATCATTTAACACAGGTTAAAGATTTGACAGGTCAGTCGTCTATGCGCGTCGTTGATTTTGGTCAAATGGAATGCACAGTTTGGTTGTTTTGCGTTTGTAACGAGTGCTGGTGCTCAGAACATGTGGCTTTAGTGTGGGCAGCTCTGTAGCGCCCCCCGGAGGTGAGAGATTGTCCTTGGGGTGTGTTTGAGCATCAGATGTCGTGATCCCGGCCCTCAGGAACACCGTGGGGGTCGTTTCTCCTTCTCGTTTGTCTTGTCTGTGTAAGGAACCGTGGTCTGGAGACACTCAGCATTTGTGTTTGACCTTGACTCTATTTTTTCTTCACAAGCACGGTCCGGCCAATCGATCATGCCGATTTCTGAACTCATCAAAATGTATTTGTGAAGAAGATTAAAAAAAGGTTAAACTTGCATTTTAACCGTGAGTCAAAGTTAAGGACACGTGTCGATCGAATCCAGGCCATCGTCTGACACACCCAGTAAAGTGTGCCTTTGTTAGAGTCGCAGGTCTTAATACTAACCGTGGTGTTTTAATGGAATGTTACCAACTCTTCTCCGGAGTGCACAGTCCAGCTATCGGTGTTAAGCAAACAGGCCGTCCACGAGCAAATTATCTCTCAGTAGATCAGTTTGATCTCGACGCCGTATCCCCAAAGCGTCCACGCGCTCGCGTGGTTAAATGTAGCTGCTGGTGAGGTCACTGTGGCTGTGTTTGCACTGACTTCCTGTTTGTTCACCGTAGGCCTCCAGTCAGCAGAGCCGCCCCTCAGCCAGACAAGCTGCAGAAGAACAACGTCACCAAGAAGAAGAAGCTGGTGGAGGTAACTGCTGTGGAAGGGTGGCGCGTTTGTGGTACGATGTGTTAATTAAGGGGCCAAGAGAAGGCACTAAAGACAAAGAAATGCAAGCAGGACCCAACTGTCAGCATACCAACCATCTGGACATACCGGTCAAGAATCGGTCTCAGGCTCTCTGCGGTTCGCATTCTGTCCTCCGGACCGTGGTCAAATAATTGTTGGAAACACTTTAACCCTTTAGATAGCAGTACAATTTCAGCAGCAACGATTTAGATAGCAGCAACGATTGCTGAAGATGACCATTTTAAAAGAAACATACACTTATATTTAGAGCAAAATTCTTCTCTCATATGATTGTACATTTTGGTTAGTGAGCATGTTTCGTTGAAAATTCTCAGGGAGTTTTTTTCCCACAATTTTACCAGCATCTAAAGCTATAAAGTAATCCAGATAAGTGTTCGGATAAATATTTCAGTGTATTCAGGACTCAGTTCTTGGTGTCCTCTTGGCCAGTGCTCAGCGTTTGGGTCGCTGCTTTCTGCGCTTGCAGGATCTGGTGCTGGATCACGTGTTTGGATACCGGGGCTTCGACTGCCGCAACAACCTGCATTACCTCAACGACGGCACTGACATCATCTTCCACACCGCTGCGGCAGCCATGGTCCAGAGCCTCACCACCGGTAAACAGCGTCTGTCTGTCTGTCTGTCTGACCCACAGGAAACAGGCAAGGGAGGAAACTGGAGGCTAGGCTACTCTGGACAATGGCATCTGCTAAATTAAACGCAAGCAAAATGTACATGTGGCGATTGCGCTCTGGTGCTGGAGTAGTCTTTGAGCAGTTGCTGGGTTGATGCTTAACAAACTGTAAGAGTGGGGGTGTGAGCGGGATGTTTTTATTCCTGTCAGTCATTCCAGATGCCCACACATTCTGATTGACAGATGCTCTGCCTCCCTCCCTCCGCAGGAACTCAAAGTTTCTACCTGGAGCACACCGATGACATCCTCTGTCTGACTGTCAACCAGCATCCTAAGTATAAAAATGTCATTGCCACTGGGCAGATCGGTGAGTGTGTGGTCACCTACGGTCCCCTGTGCATGAATCATGGAAAAAAGATCTGACTGTAGATATCAAGATGGTGTGTGTGTGTGTGTGTGTGTATGTGTACTTGTCTGTGTGTGTCTGTGTGTGTCTGTGTGTGCGTGCGTGTGTGTATGTGTTTATCTAGGTGTATGTATGAGTGTCTGTGTCTGTGTCTGTGTCTGTCTGTGTGTGTGTGTGTGTGTGTGTGTGTGTGTGTGTGTGTGTGTGTGTGTGTGTGTGTGTGTTTGTATGCCTTTAATGGTGTGGTTCCAAAAGCCATGTGATCACTTAAAAAAATGATTCTGCTCTAAAGGCTCTCAGATCATTATTATTTGCTCTGGTTTCACTTTTATTTGAGTTGGGGTGTTTTTTCATTTCAACCCTATTGCACCTTTTTTTTAGCATTGGTTCCATTTTTTGTTGTTGTTGCCATTTTGCTTTGAGAATTTAGTCTTTGATTTGGCACTGATGTCACGTGCCTCAGCAGCGTGACTTATCCCGGCTTTCTTTCGCTGCTTCCTCATTTCCATTGCCCTCACACCACAGGCGAGGTGATAGACCTGCCAGGTAAGAGCGCCCCAGTCCTCCTCCTCCTCTTCCTCCGCCCTGTCCTGCCCCCTGCGTCCACACCGCTTAGATGCATAGAAAGTGTGGCGGCTTTGTTCTTAACACTGTCTACGTACGCTTAACCCTTTTCCCCCTCTTGCTGTGGAATTATTATTTAATTTTTTTCCACGTGACCGAACTTATTTTCAGGCTCCGTCGAATGTAAAATCTCATATAATATGTTTTGCGATGTTGTGAAAAGTTTGCGTTAGAATGGGAAAGATTCCACCCGGCATTTGATGGAACGCATCTCGAAGGGTTGAGACTAAGGTTTGGGGCAGCACTTTGGTTGTGTTTGTAGCAGACGCTGGTAACTCCAGTCATCGGGGGCAGCACGGCCTGTAAACACAACCTTGGAAATGACACCTGACGCTTGCGTATGGCAGCCAAATAGAAATGTGTCCGTTCAGGTTAACTCGGTCAGGTGTACTCACACGGCGACTGGCATCCTCTCACTCCAACCGTCGAGCGATGGTTCACTGACAGATCATTCAATGTCTTGTTGGCGTAAAAGCTCAAATTGAAGTGCAGGTCAGCGTTTACATGGCATGGACACACAATTCCTGTACCCGTTGATGAAAGAAAAAAAAGCCACAATCGTCTTTTCTCCGTATAATCTAATCATGGAAACGCGTGTTATCACATGTACTAAATCGCCCATGTTAATTCAATAACAAGAGGCAAGTGACATTGCCAGAAATACCTGTCATAATTGTCCAGCGATAACACACCTCACCCAGTGTTCCAGGCATAAGTTAGTTAGTTTGAGCCTGCAGGACTCCAGCCCTTGTGAACTGGAGTTGGTCATCCCTGATCTACCGTGCAGGCTGGCTGTGTAGCATAATGGTTAGGGAACTGGACTTGTAACTCGGAGGTTGCTGGTTCAATTCCCAGGTGGAGCACTGCCGTTGTACCCTTGAGCAAGGTACTTAACCTGAATTGCTTCAGTAAAAAATCCAGCCGTATAAATGGATTGTATGTAAAGAAATGTAAACTCTGTAAGTCGCTCTGGATAAGAGCGTCTGCTAAATGCCTAAAATGTAAATGTAAATGTTACTGTCCCCTGAAATGTGTGCTATGTGCCCCCTGTGTAATGATTATGCCCCCTGTAGCTGGGTGTACTGTACTGCACTGTGTAGTGCAGCATGTCTCAGCAGTTTGTCTTATGATTCGTCTCTCTAAATATGATAACGCTCTGGCGTTTGTCTCTAAATATGATAACGCCCCGTCCCATGAAACGTGTGAGAATGAGCCGCGCCCGCACTCTGCCGCAGGAACCACGCCCTCCATCCACGTGTGGGACGCCATGAGCAAGCAGACGCTGTCCATCCTGCGCTGCTCCCACGCCAAGGGCATCGGCTACGTCAACTTCAGCGCCACGGGGAAGCTGCTGCTGTCGGTGGGGGTGGAGCCCGAGCACACCATCACCGTCTGGCGCTGGCAGGAAGGTGAGCCCCCACATCACTTCCTGTCATGTCCTCACTTCCTGTCACAACCACGGAACCAGCAAAGGGGGCTGTTTTCATTGTCAGGATTTGAGGAACTGGTGTTTGAGAATAGATTATATAATTTATTTGCGATTTAGCATATAAACTCTTTTATCCAAAGCGACTGACAGTAATGAATGTGTACATTTTTCAGTATATGTAGCCCCAGTGGGAATCAAACCCACAACCTAAGCGCTGTCAGCGCCATGCTCTACCTACTGAGCCACAGAGAACCACAATTGTTCAGGCTCGGCCAGCACATCCCTTTGATGGGCAGTGTATTAGTGTGCCTCTGGCTTCCTTGTTTCCTGTTGTAGCGGTACACCAGTAAGGTGATGTTCACCGCAACGTGATGTTCAGTGTCGCACACCTGTCCGTGTCGCTGTCCAGGTGCCAAGGTGACCAGTAAAGGGGGCCATGCGGACAGGATCTTCGTGGTGGAGTTCCGGCCTGACTCGGACTCGCAGTTTGTGTCGGTGGGCATCAAGCACATCAAGTTCTGGACGCTGGCGGGAGGCTCGCTCATGTACAAGAAGGGGGTGGTCGGCTCGGTGGACGAGGCCAGGATGCAGACCATGCTGTCTGTGGCTTTCGGCGCCGTGAGTGAAACGTGCTCTGCTCGCACACAGCCATGCCACCGACAACTCACACTCAGCTCACCGTCTGGGGTCAAAAACAACTCTCACACAGCTACCACCGACAACTCACACTCAGCTCATCGTCTGTGGTCAAAAACAACTCTCACACAGCTATCACCGAGAACTCACACTCAGCTCACCGTCTGGGGTCAAAAACAACTCTCACACAGCTATCACTGAGAACTCACACTCAGCTCACCGTCTGTGGTCAAAAACAACTCTCACACAGCTGTCACCGACAACTCACACTCAGCTCACCGTCTGGGGTCAAAAAAAACAACTGCCGTAGATGGCCAGAGTGGTCTCCTGAATGTATGCATTAATTATTATTCATGTTATTATTATTAGTAGTATAATAATAATAATAATTCACTACCTCTGTCTCCATTTCCAGAATAACCTCACTTTCACGGGTGCCATAAACGGGGACGTGTTTGTGTGGCGGGACCACTTCCTGTTGCGCGTGGTAGCCAAGGCCCACACCGGCCCGGTGTTCACCATGTACACCACCCTGAGGGACGGGCTCATCGTCACTGGTGGCAAGGAGAGGCCGTGAGTACCGGGGAGGGGGGGAGAGTACTGGGGGGGGACAGGGGATTGGGGTCGAGGGGGGCTGTGAGTACCGGGGGGAGAAGAGAAGCCGTTGTTGTTAGGGGCGAGTGTTTGAAGAAATGGTAACCTCACATACCGATCTTAAAGCAATTTGATTTTGATCAAATGTTGCATGTGTTTCAAACGCCATTTAATTGGACCAATGCTCAAAATGCCTTCAGTTGGCATTGTTGGTCTGATGCTGACTAAGGCCCTCAGAGCTGTCTAAATGATGAAGTTTAGGTTCAAAAGCAATTGGCTTGAAAATATCATTACAGTCTAATGAAGAAACTGTTCCAAAGCAGGTTTTTCCTCATAGACCGTGTATAAAACCAGTCATTCTGACTCTCTATATTTTACAGAGGGCTGTATCAGTGATGATAGAGGGCGTGGCTGTTTGTCACTCAGTGATGATAGAGGGCGTGGCTGTTTGTCACTCAGTGTTGATAGAGGGCGTGGCTGTTTGCTGCTTTGTCACTCAGTGTTGATAGAGGGCGTGGCTGTTTGTCACTCAGTGCAGTGCTGTTTGTCACTCAGTGTTGATAGAGGGCGTGGCTGTTTGTCACTCAGTGTTGATAGAGGGCGTGGCTGTTTGTCACTCAGTGTTGATAGAGGGCGTGGCTGTTTGTCACTCAGTGTTGATAGAGGGCGTGGCTGTTTGTCACTCAGTGTTGATTGGGAGGCGTGGCTGTTTGTCACTCAGTGTTGATAGAGGACGTGGCTGTTTGTCACTCAGTGTTGATAGAGGGCGTGGCTGTTTGTCACTCAGTGTTGATATAGGGGGCGTGGCTGTTTGTCACTCAATGTTGTTTGTCACTCAGTGTTGATAGAGGGCGTGGCTGTTTGTCACTCAGTGTTGATTGGGGTGCGTGGCTGTTTGTCACTAACTCGGAGGGTGTTGCTGTGTGTTTCAGGACGAAGGAGGGCGGGGCAGTGAAGCTGTGGGATCAGGAGATGAAGCGCTGCCGGGCGTTCCAGCTGGAGACCGGCCAATCGGTGGAGTGTGTGAGGTCTGTCTGCAGAGGGAAGGTGAGGAGCTGTCCCACGGAGGGGCCTGTTTCACTGAGGACCA
Organism: Aldrovandia affinis; assembly: GCA_029706075.1. NCBI lineage: Eukaryota > Metazoa > Chordata > Actinopteri > Notacanthiformes > Halosauridae > Aldrovandia > Aldrovandia affinis. The sequence continues at coordinate 874,900 of JAINUG010000213.1, forward strand.
CAACATCCACACACCACTACTGCAGACTCACACAGAGAAACACTTTAAGAGCTTTACAGCAATCACATTTAAAAAACTGAACATTAAGAACTAAACACATTTTATTGTAATGGGCACTGCGGGTTAATTTTTTAAAATCTTGGGGGCGGGTGTGGGTCAAGACCTGCACATCCCTAATGGCCACGATATACAAAAGAATAATTACTGTGATTTGCAGCTGAAATCCTTTTTTTTTTTTTTTTTTATGATTTAAAGTTTATTGAAAGGTTTTAAGTTTGACAAAATACAAGTAACATATTAACTAAACAAGAACATTAGTAACACACAGAAAAAGTAAAAAAATAAGGGAAATAAAAAGCATCAAATTAAGTACCAATAAGACTAAAAATATCCATTCTGGCTGGTTTACATTTTAGAGATCCCAATGTAGAAGCATAAAAAAATAAAATTGTAATAAAATAAAAAAATAAAAATAAAATAATTTATAACACAGCTGAAATCATTTTAATCCACGGGATGTAAATTGATATTTGAGGCAGTTATTGTGTTTAATGATATTTGCCATTTGACCAGTGATTCAGCAGTGAGTCATCTCACCACACTCTTGAGCTGCTTTACTGTCCCCCTGAAGGGTAAGATACTGGTGGGCACGAAGGACGGTGAGATCATCGAGGTCGGGGAGAAGAACGCTGCCTCCAACATCCTGATTAACGGGCACACGCAGGGGGAGATCTGGGGCCTGGCCACGCACCCCTCCAAAGACATGTTCATCTCGGCCAGCGACGATGGGACCATCCGCATCTGGGACCTGGCCGACAAGGTGAGAGTCCAGGAGCAGGATGGGACACCTGCCAGTGTGACCGGTGTCTTTCTGCGTTGTGTATTTTTAATAATTTGTCCAAGGAGGAGGCGGACAACTTCTTTCTTTGGTCTCTGACCGTTTATTCTTGTGGTATTGGGAGCTAGCTAGTTGATCCGCAGCTCCAGCTCTTTCCACGTTTGACATCGCCGGAAAGAGGCAGAGGGGGGGGAAAACCCAAAGTTATAAGGGGCGACATGACAGGAAATGGGGACACAGAAGGAGGGGCTACGATCTTCCTGGTGAATATACAGTAGCCCATTACAGTAAATTAATAAAACGCATGTAAATAAGAAAATAATAAATAAAAGAATATAGATTTTGTGTAATTATAACAAGTAAAAACAGCAATGTTACACCAGCATGGTTGAGTTGGAGAGATATCAATGCCTGGAACAGCTTGCCAGGTTGGGTAGTAGAGGCAGACACACTTGGGCTATTCAAGTCCAGGCTAGATGCAGTACTGGATACTCTTTAGATTAGGACATGACGAGCCTAGATGGGCTGAACGGCCCGTTCTCGTCATTATGTATTCTTATGTTCTTATGGTGCAGGTTCAGCACATTCATGTCTGATACCAACATGGTGCAGGTCAGTTTCAGCACATTCATATCCGATACCAACATGGTGCAGGTCAGTTTCAGCACATTCATATTTGATACCAACATGGTGCAGGTCAGTTTCAGCACATTCATATCCGATACCAGCATGGTGCAGGTCAGTTTCAGCACATTCATATCTGATACCAGCATGGTGCAGGTCAGTTTCAGCACATTCATATCCGATACCAGCATGGTGCAGGTCAGTTTCAGCACATTCATAGCCAGTGTATGCTGATGAAAAATCTGACACTCTGAACAATATTCAAACCCAGGAGACCTTGGAGAATGGGACATCATGACTGTGGGTCAGACTAAGAGACAGGCTACTAAAACCAGTGTTCACCATTTCAATAATCAATACCAATAGGTATAGCTTCCCAATTTTATTTTGTGATACTATTTTTCATTTCATCACAAAATTGTTTGACATTTGCTTATATCTACAGATTATCAGAATTTGTGGATAAATGTAGCCCATTCTTTGTTCTCCGTGTCCAAACTCAAGGAATATTGACTTAGTAAATATCCGTTCATCTGAGCTGTACAGATCAGGCCGCTTAATGCTCAAGAAAAAGCGCCAAAGTTTTCACCTAACTGGCATTTGTTTGCGAGGCTTTAAGCTAGTGTGCTACACCAGTGAACGCAGGGGGTTAGTTGAAAAGTGTAGTGTATTCTCTGTAATTATTCCGTAGATTTTTACTCAATTAAACCTCTCATTGTCATTTACCTTCTGTAACGCGACGTGCAGAAAGAAGGTCACAACGTGAGACACAGTTAAGGCTCTGTGATTCCTCACTAATGGATGATTCAGTTATTTGGCGCGCTTGTTAACTGAGCAAAATAAACTAAAACAGGTTGAGACCAATGGTCCAATTAAAGGCAAGATTTTATCCTCCTCTATCCCCGGCTCGCCAGCCACCACTATTAGGGACAAACGCAAATACGCTATGACATATTGAGTTCATGGTTAGGGAGCTCGGTAACTCAGTGTTGTCAACTCCCGGTGTTTCTAGCTTGTGCTGGCAGGGGTTTGCCCAGTAAAATCTCCAGCTGGTTTTGGATTTATGTAAAGAAATGTAAACTGGTGTCTCCGGCAGAAACTGCTGAACAAGGTGAGCCTGGGCCACCCGGCCAAGTGCGCCAGCTACAGCCCCGACGGGGAGATGGTGTGCATCGGCATGAGGAACGGCGAGTTCATCGTCCTGCTCGTCAACTCGCTGAAGGTGTGGGGAAAGAAGCGCGACCGCAGCGCCGCCATCCAGGACGTCCGGTAAGTGAGCGGGGGTATGATATGAGTGATATGAGTTCACTGCATATAGGAGGAGCTGTGTACCGGAGCTCGGAGGAGGCGGTACATCGCTTTTGTCACTGTCTCAGGACTACGGCAACAAACTCACAATACAAGGGGGGGATTGACATGAAAAAGAGGGTATAATTGGCTACTCATTTTTTATTTTTTTATTAATTATATGTTTTTGTGCTCTTCTTCACATTTTAAGAAAATTGCTATGTAATCACCATGTAGTTGGTGATTAGATGACGGATTAGAATAGTATCTGGTATCTTGGCGACACTGTTATAGTTTTGCTGATACAGGTACCATGGTAACTTAAGTTGGCCTCATGCCAGGGATTAGCACAACTGAATTTTTCACATGACATCTAGTCTTAAATCCTTCATGATTTCACATAATGAAAATATATAGATGATGTTTTGGTGAGTGATGCTCAGTATATCTGTATGGTGTTGTATAGATAAGATGTGAGGGAAATCTGGCAACCCACCAGAGAATAGGGGGATAATGACACTGTAGGACTGAGAGAAGAGGGATGACAGGGGTCAGAATTATAATAATAATTATAATAACATGTTTATTTAAACAGCAACCTTCATACAAAGTGTTCGATAAAAATACTAATGAAATAAAATAATGATACAAATAAAACATGCAGTGTGACAAGGAAACACATTGTAGATTATATCGATACAAATAAAATAGATTTTTGTAATAAAATTATGTCCCCGCCCCCGCCCCAGCTTCAGCCCGGACAATCGTCTGCTGGCCGTGGGGTCTGTGGAGAGTACGGTGGACTTCTATGACCTGACCCTGGGCCCCTCGCTCAACCGCATCGGTTACTGTAAGGACATCCCCAGCTTCATCATCCAGATGGACTTCTCGGCCGACAGCAAGTACATCGAGGTAGGAGCCCCCATTTAGGGTTCAGGGTTCAGGGTGCTGCAGGTTAATCCTGATGGCCCTCTCGTTGTTGCAGTGAAATCCTGCAAATGGACAGACTGTTGCAGTTCTGAACGCCGCCTCATTATGACGTCAGTCAGAAATTGTTTGGGGGTGGGGGTTAATGAATTGTTTGCTATGCTTGCTACTACCATACTTAGCTGTTTGGCATAAGTATATGAGAATTGTAACCTATAGAAAATAAATGTTCTCATTTGAAATATGACCATGTCATCCTGAACTTCCTCGACCCACAGGGTTAATTAAAGTGGGTTTGGACAGACTGTTATGCATCCACTTATTGGTGCTAAACCAGAAGTAAACTAGCCATGGAAAGGTAAAAGTGGAGCTGCTTAGGTGCAGTGTGGCACCAGTGTGTGGCTACGGCACCGTCCGTCTGTCCGTCTGTCTGTCTGAGCCCTGTTTGATTAACCCTGGGATCTCTCGAACCATGGGGCCAGCATCGTGAGGAATATTAAAGCATCATAACCGCTGTTTCATAAACGGTTCCATCGTGATTAAGCAGCCCTACAGACGTGGTTTATTGCTGATGAAGAAAAGCAAACTGCTTGAAGTCGTGTGACTGATTACATTTTTAAAGCACACATGTCAATTGAGTAACCTCTGCCAAGACGCATCACAAAATCCTAACAGACGTTTCATCAGACGTGATTAAGGTGTCTGAAAGCCACGCATATTCATAATGGACCCATTTTTTTCAATCTGAACCTGTAGTTTTATCCTGCACAAACTTTTAATTAAAGCTCTCCCAAGCACATCTAATTAATCTCTTGAATGGTCACTGTTCTGGGGGTTTAATTACAGGTATTCAGGAGGCTCGTGATGATGAATGCCTTCTATCTGAGCTGCACGGGCCCTGAAGTCACCGCAGTGACCTTTCACATTAATATGCGAGGGGGAAATTGATATAGGAGTTTTGCACTCAAAGGGCAAAGTTTGACTGATTTTTTAAAATGAATTATTCTCCTCAACAGCCAGTTGCCGTTTCTAATATTCCAAGCTAGTTTTTTGAAAGGGCATTTGCTTCCCACATACATCTCACTACATTCTGCTTTGGCAGGGCGTAATGCCATTCAATATTCCCTGTTGATTCGTGTGTGTATATATACTGTATGTATACATAATATTTAAATAATACCAATGTACAATACATTATATATATATATATATATGTGTGGTTCTGTGTGGCTCAGTAGGTAGGGCACGGCGCTGACAACAGCTTAGGTTGTGGGTTCAATCCCCACTGGGGCCACGTATACTGAAAAATGTATGCCCTCACTACTGTAAGTCGCTTTGGATAAAAGCGTCTGCTAAATGGCATATATTATTATATTATATTCATATTTCTGAGTATTAATTCTATAGAGTTTGTTCCAAAAACGTATTATGCGTAACAGCACAGAGATTAAAGCATGTATTGACACCGACAACCTCCAATATACAATAATGCGCTGCGCATTGTAAGAGGTGCACTAGTGTGAGTCGGGAATGCTGGAGTCTGCTGTGCATATAAGGCAAAGTGCACCCCGCTGCTCACAAATCAACACTTTTATATTTAAAGAAGCGCCAGGCGTCTGCTCCGTGTTCATCTCTCTCCCCGCTCTCTCGTATCCGCCCCGTTCTGCCTCAGCTCCGCTCCCCCCTTCCTGTAACCTTCTGGACATCTTATTCACCGCCCTGTCGTTCCACTGCTGCGCTTCTCTTCTCCTTCGCGTTGGTGCTAATGCACGCGGGTATCGGTTACAGCGTGTGCCGAGAAAGGACAAGACTATATTTAGTCCGATACATGTATGGCAAGAAAGGGCTATTTATAGAGCTCGAGCCCGCCCGAGTTTGCCAGTAACTCGGAATCGCACCATAGCTGTCTCAGGAACATTGGCTGTGGTCGAATGTGACTGAATTACATCTCCCTGAGTGATGTCATGGGAATTTCGTACATTAACACACATTGCATGTGTTCCCTGTCGTTGTGATTTTCACATTTATGCTGATAGAAGTGGCTTCAGCTGCTCTTTTAATGTGAAGACACGGTACGGAAGGCCGTAGCGCTCCGCTCTAAAATTAACTGCTGCGCTCAGCTGTTGGAAATGTCTGGTGCGACATTGTGTGTAGCGTTGGGAAAACCCTGGGGACAAAGGGCACTAACAATAGCGATAAAGTTATCAATGATCAGTGAGAGAACGATGTCGCCTGGATACGCATGCTCATCATGGCCATTAACGAGTACGTCTTGGCACTTTTTAGTCGTGTTGAGTTTATTTGTCAGTGGAAGCTCGACACATTGTTGGAAGTGTTCCTTGTCCCGAGCACCAGGCTGCTAGAGCCTCGTGGTCATGGTGACTGATGAATGACAGCTGGCTGGATGTGGTCTGTCTCCTCTCCCTAAGTGTGGTGCTAAAGTGTCGCCTGCTGTCTGGGCAGGTGTCCACGGGGGCCTACAAGCGCCAGGTGCACGAGGTGCCAACGGGGAAGATGTTGACGGAGCAGAACATCATCGACAAGATCACCTGGGCCACCTGGACGAGGTGAGCGGCCCGCCTGGCGCCGGTCACCTGCAGGCCCGCCGGGTCACGTTCAGCAGCATCTCCCCGCACGAGAGCTGAAACCCGGCCGCCGTACGCCGTTTCGGTGGTGTGACTGCGGGTGGCCTGCCTTTAAGTGCATGGTTCTGTTCTGCTCCTCCGTTTCAAAAGAAACATATTTTCGTATAAAGAGTTCAAAGTGTTTCAGATACATATTTGACCCAGGTCTGGTAGCTGGTGAGAAGAGTGTTGTTCAGGTGTGTTTGAGTGTAATGGGCTCCTCTATTTCTCTCTCTCTCTCTGTCTCTCTCAATTCAAGATGCTTTATTGGCAGGAAATACATGTGTAAATATTGCCAAAGAGTAAACAATACATTGAAACATTAACACAAATAACGAATCAGTAAATAAATCTCTCTCTCTGTCTCTCTCTCCCTCTCTCTGTCTCTCTCTCTCTCTCTCTCTCTCTCTCTCTCTCTCTCTCTCTCTCTCTCTCTCTCTCTGTCTCTGTCTCTCCTCTCTCTCTCCCTCCCTCCCTCTCTCTCTCTCTCCCTCCTCCCTCCCTCCCTCCCTCTCTCTCTCTCTCTCCCTCCCTCCCTCCCTCTCTCTCCTCTCTCTCTCTCTCCCTCTCTCCCTCCCTCCCCCTCCTCTCTCTCTCTCTCTCTCTCTCTCTCTCTCTCTCTCTCTCTCTCTCTCTCTCTCTCTCTCTCTCTCTCTCTCCCTCTCTCTCTCCCTCTCTCTGTCTCTCTCTGTCTCTGTCTCTCCCTCCCTCCTCTCTCTCTCTCTCTCCCTCCCTCCCTCTCTCTCTCTCTCCCTCCCTCCCTCCCTCTCTCTCTCTCTCCCTCCCTCCCTCTCTCTCTCCCTCTCTCTCTCTCTCCCTCCTCCCTCTCTCTCTCTCTCCCTCCCTCCCTCCCTCTCTCCCTCCCTCTCTCTCTCCCTCCCTCTCTCCCTCCCTCTCCCTCTCTCTCTCTCTCTCTCTCTCTCTCTCTCTCTCTCTCTCTCTCTCTCTCTCTCTCTCTCTCTCTCTCTCTCTCTCTCTCTCTCTCTCTCTCTCTCTCTCTCTCTCTCTCTCTCTCTCTCTCTCTCTCTCTCTCTCTCTCTCTCTCTCTCTCTCTCTCTCTGTGTGCAGTATCCTGGGAGACGAGGTGCTGGGCATCTGGCCCAGGAACGCCGATAAGGCCGATGTTAACTGTGCCTGCGTCTCTCACACCGGCCTTAACGTGGCCACCGGGGATGACTTCGGCCTCGTCAAACTCTTCGACTTCCCCTGCACCGAGAAATTTGTGAGTCCTTTCCTTTTTTTATAGTACCTTTATAGCACCTCTTCAGGGTCCACCTCTCCCCGTAGTCCGGTTTTTGTTAACTTAGGGACATAGTTGCTTAGTTTTTTTTTATAGCTACCTTTGAATTGTGGCTACAGATTTACCTACAGGGTCCTAGTTTAACTATGTGGTTGCTCCTAGCAACCAGGAACTGTACTTCCCACTAGGGTGGCTTTCAGCTAAACTGTTCTTGACTACGGTTAACACTTTGTTGTATGTTGCTCTGGATAAGAGCGTCTGCCAAATGCCTGTAATGTAATAGTAACAAAATATACATGTCACAGCTGGAAAGGTTATGAGCAGCAAGGTGACATTTGATTAAGTTCAGTCTATGAAATGTAATATTCACTTCAAATGCAATAATTCAAGGACCTTTTTAGGGTATTTTTCTTTAAAAGTTCACCCAAAATGAAATGAAATCGGCCGTCGTAGCTTCCTGTACACAATTGGGTCTGTTGTCGTTTGTGATGAGTGCTCCTCTGCTCTCCCTGCAGGCCAAACACAAGCGTTACTTTGGCCACTCAGCTCACGTGACCAATATACGCTTCTCCTACGATGACAAGTATGTGATAAGCACAGGGGGCGATGACTGCAGGTACCTCTCAAATGCACCTCACCCCTTTCGGCCGTGCTACAACTGGTGACGTGTACTGTTCAAACCATCAAACTTTAATGATGTTCCACTGCATTCTATAACTACATTCCTGTTACAGAATTTCATCTGCATTCATATGTACAGTCAACTCCATTAATTAGATAAAGATGAGCAAGAAAGGCAGAAAATAAACAATACAGGTTAAACAATTGGGAAAATTATATTTTATACTAATACAATAGTTCAGAGAAAAAAAAATTATTTAACAAGCAATAATTTTTTTCCAAAAAGACAATTATTGAGGTGCCTAATAATCATTTTTAATAAAATCCAACAAAAATAAATCTGCATTAACATTTATTAACGTTTTTTATAGTGTTTTATGAGATTGGTGAACATATTGTGGGGCGTTTTGACCATACCTCCATACAGAAACTTTCAAGATCCTCCAGTCTGTGCTTGTGTACTGCCTCTTCAATTCAAACCACAACTTTTTGATTGGGTTCAAATCTGGAGGCTATGATGGCCATTGTAAAAAGTCATTTTGTGGTCAGTTAGCCATTTCTTGGTTGATTTTGACATGTGCTTGAGTTAATTGTCTTGCTGAAAGATCCAGGTTTTTGGCCAAAAAGTGAAATGAAATGAAAATGTTCATCATGACCAAAATTGGGTTAAAGAAACTATTAAAACAAGGTGCACTGGAGATTGAAATTAGACGTAGTTTTAGTTAGACATTCGACATGTTTTTCCCTACATATTTGGTAAAGTCACTGTTCAGTCCTCCTTTTTGTGGTCGGTGAGGTGAACTGATTTTCTTGTCTCTTGCAGTGTGTTTGTGTGGAAATGCCTGTAAGAACAATCCACCATCGAGCACACGGCACTGGCCCAGCCCCTGCCCTGCCCCCTGCCCCTGCCTCCCCCTCCTCTGCCCTGCCCCCTGCCCTGTCCCCCTGCCTCAAACCCTGCCCCCCTGCCTCCCCCGCCTCTGCCCTGCCCCCTGCCCTGTCCCCTGCCCTGTCCCCCTGCCTCAAACCCTGGCGTGATGCAAGAGGAATCCCAAAGCCCCAAGTGTCTGGCTGCTACCGACCTGTTACTGAAATGCTGCAATTACACCTTCCCAACAACCAATGAGGATGCGGAAGACATTGTGTGAGAAGTGGGGTGGGGGGTTGGTTTAGGTTTAGGGTGAGGGGGGGGTGCTGTGTAATAACCTCCTCTGAGATCACTTAGTACCTTCACTGTCCTAAAGACAGGCCAGACTCTACACACTTTGTAATAGCACTTAGCCCTGCTGTAGACAGATGGCTGCTTTGAAGAAAGTACTTGTTATGCCACAGGAAAAGAGTGATTTTACTGGCCACCTCACAAAAGAGCGTTTGTGTTTACATTCTCGTCCGTTTTCCGCAAACCAAGTGGCAGAAGAGTGTAATGCCAACTTTTTATTTACTCTAAACGTTTTCATCATGGCATTAACAGATCAAAATTATTTCCGGTCTTTCAATTTTTACAAACGCCTTTTCTTTCCCTTTTTTAAAAATCATCAACAGACATACATAAGTGCCTTTATCAGATTTTTATACGCTCTAGTTGTGTTCTCTCACAATGACATGATTCAAGTTGTTTTGTACACTTCTGGTGCTATTAGATTGTAAATCGAGGGCTCTCAATAGTGTTAGTTTTATTAATTTGTTATACAGGAAAGGGGACTGTGTTTTGTTTCTTTAGCGCATGAAACATGGTCATTGTTATGGGCATATTCTGACGGCTCTTCCTCTTGGAAATTTCCAAATGCCACTCAGGAGCCGTTCCAGGCGCTAGTACTGTACTGTAATTACACACAATCACAAAAAAGGCTTATGGGTATTTTTTGTTGTTGTTGAATGCACGACTTATTTTTATGTCAAATTAAAAGCATAAAATGTATTCTGGATTTAACGCAATATGTTGTTTTGATCAGGAAATGGGTCGTGGGTTATCGGCTTAGATTCCGGCATGTCGACAGAGCAGTCTTCTCTGAAAGTTTTCGTAGGCTTCCTGAAACACTCCTAAGGGAAGTTTGAGAGGCCCGAGACCTTCTACACCAAAGCTGACTATGCAGTCTGTGCGCCCCCCTCGCCCCCCAGCACCGCCCCCCTCATTCACACGGCCCCTCTCCCCCACGCTGTCCGATAATCAGCCTTGACTCATCGTCAGCCAGTGTCTTTAACCCGTACTGCAACGTCTGACTCAAGTCTTACCGTAACGTTTAGCTTCATGTGCCAGCAATAGTATCAATATCGTGTGTACGTAATGAATATTGATCTTTGTCCCGTTTTACATTTTTGTATTTTTTTTGTACATACCAGTCCCAAGTGTCTCTAGATAACCTGTTTCAAAATTGTATGATATTGTAAATTATAGAAATTTGCTCAATGCATGAAATTTATTTTTCAACAACTCCAAAATGACATTGTTGTGAAGTTGCTACGAATGGGGCAAGATTTTATTGTATGAATGACAATCACGGTTTTGTTTTTATACAAATTGATGTAATGGATGTGTGAAAAAGGTAAATGTTCTATATATGGGTTGTGTAAAAAAATAAATTATAGTAATTTTTTTTCTAAGGCTCTCGGTTTTATGATTGAATTGCATTGAAGATGAAACCGTAGTTCCTACACTTGTAGTTGAGTAGCTCAAATTTCAGTATCAATTTCAGGATTCAAGTATCAATTGGCTTCCATTGACACAAAGACAAGCCCAGACGGGGTCATATAGGGAGTGTTTTACACCTGAACGGGACAAACACCATGCTACATTTGTGTGTTGAACACCCCATGTCACATGACGCTGCTCTTTCAAAACCTGAGGCCACCGGGGGGTTAACGCTGTGTGACATATCTACTGTCCACTGCAATGATGACCAGTACGACCCTCAGGCCATCACCTCACGACAGAAATCACACAACGCTGCCTTTTTGTCTATAAGCTTTATTGGTACTTGTTTACATTTCACAATGCATTCCACAGACAGCATTGCTGAAGGTTCTCAGCTTAATTCATCACAATCGTATGAAGTATCATTCACAATTACTTGCATAACAAACAAATGCTTTGACGTTTCCAAGTTACATAGTTTTCGCAGCTTTAGATATTGGGGTCCACAGAGACAGCAGAGCTTGCATTTTATTTTTATTTTTTTCTCTCTTCGTTGATTTTATTCTTAAATTCGATGATTGTAAACGTGTTCTTCCGGAGTTCGAGGAGGCAGCTGCAACGAGGTGAACATGGCATAGTCAGTGTTCTTTTACCGCAGAAATACTAAATGTCCCTACGCATACTCAGAAGCGTGAAGTGCTATGGAACGACTCTGGGCAGGCTTCAGAAACGTATCGCTGATCGCTGTGGGGCTGCTGAAGTAGGCTAGAAGCTCTGTGAAACACTACATAATCAATAAAATCGTAAAATCACAATACCACTACATTTTTTTTTTTATTATACCAAAAACAAAAAAAATCAGTATAGGTACTCAGTTCTTGCCACAATGGTACCAATCAATCTTGTAGGCTTTTTCCCCTTTAAAAAAAAAAAAAAAAAGAAAAAAAGAATTTGCCACCATTCATGTCAGACCGAACAAACCTCGGGTGTGAGGAAAAAAAAAATGATACCAGCTCTCCACGCACACCGTGATTCCATACTTAACGCAAGACTGGCCAAGACTGAGCACGTTCAATCAGGACTGCTCCAATAGGCAGATCTCCTCTGCTCCCTCTAAAGACAAACCAGTGTTTTAAACCAGATAGATAAAGATTTCCATTTTCATATGCGGTGGCGAATATTACTCGTGAGCTGGTGAAAAGCCTAATGACGGGTCGACAAAGAGTTTAGCGTCCCGCAGCGCTAGGACCGCTAAACTGGAAAGATGTGAACATTACGACTGTGGTGTGGAGGGCTACCCACTCCGTCCACGCCCACGCCCACCCCCCCACAGGCGTCCTGGAGACGGGCTCCCCAGCGGCGACTTCTCATTCCGTCTTGGGCTTCAGTCCGGGAACCTTGGCCTGGACTCTGACGGGGGAGAGAGCAGAAATTAGGAGGTTTAAATGCATTCAGACCCTTCACAATCAGCTCAGGCACCTGGTCACTCTGTCACAAAAACTTAATTATGTTTAATGTGTTTATATTCAGTACAGGGGCATTATTTTATCACTGCAGGTTTTGTCATTTTTATTTTTATTATTTTTTTTTTTTTCTTTCTGCGGTTTTATTTGTGGACAAGTATCTTTCAATATCTGCATTTCAATTTAGAATAAAATGTATGCGGTCGAGTTACAACCAAAAATATGACAAATTATCCGTATAGGGAATGCAAAGATAATGGTGGACATTCGAAAGCCACTAATATAAGATTCAGCTAATGACATGGAATTTAGGAGGAATTTTGTCTTGTGCAGCAAACGTTTAACCGAAACAAAAACAACATTTGACGATGCAGCTCCAGTGGTGCCTGAAGAATATGTGATCGCCATACTTACTTCCCAACAACGTCTTTGAACTGCTTGTTTACCAATGCCACGTAATGGTCAATTTGTGCCTAGAGGAGAGACCAAAGAAGAAATAAGAACACACCACAGCTCACTTCTGGATCGCCAAAAGCAGCAGGAACTAAACCGGCGGCAGTGTTCAGACTGGTCAGCAGTACCCCGGCTACCGTCAGATCAGACTTCAAATGTAGGACAGCTTACTCTTTGCTAATCTTAAAGCTGGACCTCACTGAACCGTGTAATCTCATTAGAACGCTGTTGCTAACGGAGGCAGCGCAGACTTCCAGGTAAATGCGTAGTAGTCTCAACACCTACCTGATTTTTTTCATAAATAACTGGGCAGCTGAACAGTCCAATCAGACCTGGGGAACGGGGAGAAAAGAGTTAGCAACCAACCAATTAACAGCATCGTTACAAAGCAAACGAGACGCCCACAGTATGGCTCAAAAACGGGCCTTAGCACGGATGGATTTCTAATCGCTGGTGTTCGAAAATGGTGGGGGAAATGGAGGTCAAGCGAATGGGTTTGATTTGGGTTCGCAACTTAAAATTATTTTGCAAAAAATAAAAGACTTCACTTACCCAAGATGAGGATAGTCAGGCCATTGAACAAGGCACCCACGTACGTAAGGACCCACATCCCCACTGCAAACTGCAAGAGGCAGAGAAAGAGAGTGTTACTGCCATTCTGCCAGGCACTGCCCCTTCCAACCCCGTAGATTTACACATAAAAGGAAAAGTGAGCTCTGTGATCTTCAAAGCCTGCCCGATACGAACTACTGCATGGAACATAGAACTTCTTCATGGCTTCTGTTGCTACAGACCATATTTAACCAGGTCTCTAATACGATGAGCAGTACACAAACCCAGGTCTCTAATATGGTGAGCAGTACACAAACCCAGGTCTCTAATAGGGTGAGCAGTACACAAACCCAGGTCTCTAATACGATGAGCAGTACACAAACCCAGGTCTCTAATATGGTGAGCAGAACACAAACCCAGGTCTCTAATAGGGTGAGCAGAATACAAACCCAGGTCTCTAATAGGGTGAGCAGCCACAAATGTCCAAAAGAGTCTCCCCACCAACAAAGCCATCGGGGAGGATTTTTAAAAGTGCCAGCCCCAGATTTTCACTGCTGTCACAGGTCTCCAGCCATCTCTACCCGATGTTTGGAAACATGCAACTATTCAACACCAGCATCACGATTCCACACAGCAAGACAGAATTGCTGTATACGGTAGAAGACTGTATGCAACTCCAGTTCTTTCCATGTCAGTAGCGACTCACTGCAGAAGTTTCAAGCAAGAAAATTAATAAATTAAGTGTTATTTTATGGCAGATTCTTATGCTCTTTTGAAGTGAATGAATAAATGTCATTTTTGCTAATCCAAGTAATTCATTGGTGGTCCCAAACTCCAATGGTCAAATAATCAAATCACTGATGATACATTTCCCATCCTGTTTTCACATGCATTTCAGATCACAATAAAGGCCAGCTACTGGCTAGTGCATTTGAGGAGACGGGCATTTTCCTTGAACATTGTTTATAGCATGAGTCGATAGCATGCACCAATTGGTGTTCAATTTACACTTGGGGAAATGTGTTCTTCAGCAATCATTTCTAAAAGTAATCAACTACAAAACTAGGCCACAGTTTCCTGTAATACAAACGCAAGAAGACGGCGCAGTTAGAAGGGACGTTTTGAAAATAATAATAATAATAATATACGCCATTTAGCAGACGCTTTTATCCAAAGCGACTTACAGTAGTGAATGCATACATTTTCAGTATATGTGGCCCCAGTGGGGATTGAACCCACAACCTAAGCGTTGCCAACGCCATGCTCTACCAACTGAGCCACAGAAACCACTCATCATTTGATGAGAAAAGACGTCATTTGAACATTTTGATATCGGCGCACAGTGGAGTCGGCCAGGGCTCCTGCTTCCTCACTGCTGGCAGCCGCCACCTTCTGCAGCGGCCGAAACAGTCAGCGCCGGCCTATCCTGTTACAGCAGCGTGTAGAGGGGGTGGGGAGCACAGCGCGCACCCCTCCTCCAGAGAGCTGGGGAGCCTGCGTGGGCTATTCCTGTCCCTGGCAAGACATTCCGAAAGGTGGAAGGGGCCCGCGCCGCCCCCATGCCCCTCCCCACGCCTCACCCCTGTCCTTACACGGCCGCTGAGCGCGACCCCCCACTGGACCGGGCGGGGGCCCTACGCGACGGACGGACACACAGCAGTGTGGTGTAATGGCTAGGGAGCTGGGCTTGTAACGTTAGGGTTGCAGGTTCAATCCCCAGGTGGGACACTGCTGTTGTACCCTTGAGCAAAGGTACTTGACCTGAATTGCTTCAGTTAATATCCAGCTGTATAAGCGGATCGTAAAGAAATGTAAACTGGAAGTCGCTCTGGATAAGAGTGTCTGCTAAATGCCTGTAATGTAATGTAATGTAACGTAATGTAACGTAATGTAATGCAGACATCCTGACTGGAACGACGTGCGGTGTCATCCCAAAGATTGCGTGACTCGGAGGCTCGTGTGACGGTCGGTCACGAGGGCGGCCAGACACCGCTACCCCGGCTTGCTCGTGAAGTTTTTGTTAATAATTTTAACCTTTTGTTAACAGGTTATTTATTTGAAGAGCACATCAGATGTATATATTTTTTTACTTATTAAAGCGTAAAAGGCACAATGCACCCACGCAGGTGCTCATGGTAGAAGGTAGGCCCGCCTCCAGGAAGAGCTCACACGGCACCGAGTTTTACGCAGTCCCGTCGGCTCTTAACAAGCGCCCGCAACCTCCTGCAGCAAGGTTTCACAGACACGCATAATCTCACACTACACTGTAACAAGCTGTCGGGACATTTCTATAGGATAACAAGCGGGAGGTTTAAGTTGCGCAACGTGTTCCGGTACAGATAGCGCTTTAAATCGTGCGGGGCCGTACACAGTTCCGCAGAGCAAACCTCACACTGATTCACCATCTCCTATCTTGACGACACAGACACACGGCTGGAGGTACAGCTGCTCTGGTGCGTGGGTGACCTTTCATTGGCTGTCTACCAACCAATGATCCCTTTTGGATTCACACCAACATAAAATGTAACAAATTGTCAACGGTTTCCTCACAAAAGCTTTATGACTGTGTATGTTGCTCAGATAAAATAATGCTACAGACAACTACACTAGCAGTGTGCCATCAGGACATTATTTTGGGAGACCCCTGAGACGGTGAGAGAACACTCAGGGTGAGGTTCGAGAGAAGGGCTGCCCAGGTTCGGTCCTGGAGATCAACAGGGCGTGCGGGCTTTTGTTCCAGCCCTTCACCAACACGCCTGATTTCATTAATCCCTTCAACCAACACAGCTGATTTCATTAATTAGTTCACCAACACACCTGATTTCATTAATCCCTTCACCAACACAGTAAATTTCATTAATCCCTTCACCAACACACCTGATTTCATTAACCCCTTCACCAACACACCTGATTTCATTAATTCCTTCACTAACACAGCTGATTTCATTAATTCCTTCACCAACACACCTGATTTCATTAACCCCTTCACCAACACACCTGATTTCATTAATTCCTTCACTAACACAGCTGATTTCATTAATTCCTTCACTAACACAGCTGATTTCATTAATCCCTTCACTAACACAGCTGATTTCATTAGTCAACTGCTCGTCAAGACAATGAATATTCAGAGCAGGTGTGTCAGTGCTGGGCTGGAACAAAACGGTAAATCTCGAGGGCCGAACCAGGACACCCCCCTGCACTGGAGCCTCAGTATTCAGGCTCACTGCTCTTTTCGAAACGTGACAGGCCTGTTCCAGGATTTGAACCCTGACAGAAGATATACTGGAACAGGATGGGACATGAGCCAAGGACAACTCAACAGAGGCTGAGAGACTCCACGGTTTAAGAAGCTACTTCTCGACAGGGATAAAACCTTCAACATGATAGAAATGTGTTATCCCTTTTAATGGCCTGACGCCTCAGGGAATGTGCACAACACTGAACTGCACAGAGCGCCATAGGGAGGAAGGCAGCAATATGAGAGAGAATACAGAGTCCTCTATGGCAACATGAGCGAATACAGAGTCCTCTATGGCAACATGAGAGAATACAGAGTCCTCTATGGCAACATGACAGAATACAGAGTCCTCTATGGCAACATGAGAGAATACAGAGTCCTCTATGGCAACATGAGAGAATACAGAGTCCTCTATGGCAACATGAGAGAATACATTTTTACATTGACATTTTAGGCATTTAGCAGACGCTCTTATCCAGAGCGACTTACAGTTTAGATTTCTTTACATACAATCCATTTATACAGCTGGATATTTTACTGAAGCAATTCAGGTTAAGTACCTTGCTCAAGGGTACAACGGCAGTGCTCCACCTGGGAATTGAACCAGCAACCTCTGACTTACAAGTCCAGTTCCCTAACCATTACACTACACTGCCGCCTATAATACAAAGTCCTCTATGCCAACATGATGGAGAATACAGAGTCCTCTATGCCAACATGACCGAGAATACAAAGTCCCCCATGTTCTGTTACACACGTGCACAGACATACAGACAGAAACACAGGTGAACAGGAGGCTGTAGACACACACACATTCCCCCAGGAGTTCAGGAGAGGCCTGGTGTGTCTCTTGGTGAACGCACAACTCCACACTGTGTACACACACACACACACAAGATTTCAACACGGACTGTTAAACCAAAAATACTCCCGTTACAACTACAAGAGACACCTTTGAAGCTGGAGCTAAGTGCTGGGTTTGCAGTGAACGGTTTGATTTGCTTCTCCAAGTTATGACGAGCTAGTCAGGCTTGGTATGCTAACAGAAGCGCAGTGAGGAACTCCAGAGTGGTCTGTGCTCCCTCCTCGGTGACAGGGCCTATAGGCACATTAGCCCTGCAGAAATCAGCCCTATAGGCACATTAGCCCTGCAGAAATCAGCCCTATAGGCACATTAGCCCCTCAGAAAACAGCCCTATAGGCACATTAGGCCCTCAGAAAACAGCCCTATAGGCACATTAGCCGAGCAGAAAACAGCCCTATAGGCACATTAGCCCCTCAGAAAACAGCCCTATAGGCACATTAGCCCCTCAGAAAACAGCCCTATAGGCACATCAGAAAACAGCCCTATAGGCACATTAGCCCTGCAGAAAACAGCCCTATAGGCACATTAGCCCTGCAGAAATCAGCCCTATAGGCACATTAGCCCTGCAGGAAACAGCCCTATAGGCACATTAGCCCTGCAGAAACAGCCCTATAGGCACATTAGCCCTGCAGAAAACAGCCCTATAGAAAACAGCCCACATTAGCCCTCAGAAAACAGCCCTATAGGCACATTAGCCCCTCAGAAAACAGCCCTATAGGCACATTAGCCCTGCAGAAAACAGCCCTATAGGCACATTAGCCCCTCAGAAAACAGCCCTATAGGCACATTAGCCCCTCAGAAAACAGCCCTAGAGGCACATTAGCCCTCAGAAAACAGCCCTATAGGCACATTAGCCCTGCAGGCACATTTCCCTCTGCAGCTACTCTTCTCCAATTGGCTTCTACTCAGTCCACACATCCCAATACAGGGATGAGCACACCCATCTACAGTTACATTTCTAGTATTCCAACATTCATTTGCTGCCACCAATGCCTGTCAAACAGTGCCATACACCTTTTATTTAACAGCACTATTCAAAATATATTAAAAAAATATATTTTAAAAAAGGTATCTTTTTTTCTTCCTTTTTTCTAGAAAACAATTTGGGACAGAACCAATATTGAATTTACCCTTTTTTTTTTTTTTTTAACCCGTTTGTGGATGAATGTGTTTTAGAAGCGAGTGACCCGCCTACCTTCAGGGAGTCCACCAGGTCATCGACCAGGAAGAGGCGGCGCAGCTCTTTGACGGCGACGTTGAGGCGCTCCAGGGCCATGTCGCTGTACTTGTGGACCGAGTCCTCGGAGAGAGACACATCCTGATCCAGGTAAGCCCTGCAGGGGGGAGGAAGACACCTTCACACGGCTGCTCCCGATACGCACACTCGCTCACCTCACCACAGATCTGCAGAGCTTCAATACATCACACCCACATCTAAACTCATCTAACCACGTGCGCCCGGGCCTAGCGCTGAAAGCTAGCACACACTGAAGTGATTGGAACTGGACATGTTACAGAACAGGACTAAGGCCTGAAAGGCTCAGGGATGACCAGTGAAGATGGCACTGTGTACGCTCGTACGCAAGCCCTTTCTATTGGTCGCTCAGTTCCAATTCTTGTGAACAGCTTAAAGTTTACTCCAGAGAACACAAATCCAAGGAATGTGCCAGTGACTCAGTAAAGGCTGAAGAGCAGGATTTTTTTAAATCTGGGGACAACCCAAGCGCTAACTCAATCTTGACATGTTCTTAGTGAGAATTTCTCTGACATATTTGCATGTTACTCCCAGGGAGAGATAAGGTAAGACAAGAGATACAAGAGGGCTTATCTAAACTGAATCATCATGAGGTTTGTTTTCAGCGTGCGCACAGTCAACATTTTACAGGAGCGTGACTGAATAAAACCATGGAAACCAAGGGCAAAATATATCAACAGAGCTCAATTACAGCGCTGCACTTAAACCCTGACCTGACCTGCAATTTGAATCCACCCCAGACTTGGGGTTTTATGAGATTGGATGTTTAAAATTAGAACTTGCACTTGGCGGGCTTCGTTTATACGAAAAGTGTCAAGATGAGGGCGCCATCTTAAACCCCAGGTTAACATCTGATACGGACGCAGCAGCCCCTTAAGCTAGCATTAAAATAAACTAGCACACCCAACGCCCAGAGGCCAACGGACAAAGCTGAGGCTGACATGGGCTCAGCAGCCAGGCGTTGAAGGTTACAGTTTTTTTTCCGGGTTTGTAGTTTTGAATATTCATCCAACCAAATGTAGCTATAGCTCAAGGAATAAAAATGTCTCCCCGCCCCCTCCCATATTAACTATTACCATCGCATTTTCAATAGCCAATATGCTACATTATTTTTACGTTTTTTGTGTGAGAAAACTGGCACTGGAAAACTAGGTTTGGTCCAGTAGGTAGCATCAATATAAGCACAAGTACACAGTTCTACACTGCACAACCCTGCATTTCTTATATTGATTCTTATATTGATTTCAAGCGATATACTCATTTCCTGGGTGTTATCCACTCTGGTTCTTCACCGTGGTGCATACGCGTTCTTGCACTTGTTCTTGTCTCTACAATCGACTCAGATTGGTCTGTGACTCAGACTCCCTAGGTCTAGCACTGTTCACCTAGCTGTGTTGTATGCAGGTGTGAAGTGTACATGTAAATAACTGGTGCAAGCAAGGTGAGACAGAGGGTGTGTGCAGTGGAGAGCGCTGTTCACAGGCAGGCCCCCCGGGCGTGGCGTGGTGGGGTGGGGTGGGGCGTGGCTGGCCCTCACTCACTTGAAGGGGTGCCCCTCGTCAGACTTCTGCACAGCCTGCAGGATGCCCTTGTATATCCGGAAGGCGACGGTGACAGAGAGGAGCGCGAGGGCCACGTAGGAGCAGACGCTGACGATGCTGCACACGGTGAGGGAGAGCAGCAGGAAGAGGCTGGCGCCAAACACCACCCCCGTCACCTTAATGTCCCGCCAGTATAGGAGGTCCACCACTGCAGGGGGAGAGGGGGAGATTGAGAACGCTGCTGGGGGAGGGGGAGAGGGAGAGAACACGGCAGGGTATTGAGCTGGGGGGGGGTTGTCCCACTCCAAACAAGCTTGTGAAACTCCAAACAAGCTTTCATGTGATGTAATGAAAGTGACCATGAGCAAAGAAATTGAAACAAGAGGACAAGGCTGATTTTTTCCACTACAGTTTTTCCACTCAGCCAGTCAGCTTTAAAACCTCAAAGCTCAGCCATAAAGCTTTGCTTCTTTTCTACAGCCATTGCTATCCTATTTCATTATATATGGAAGCACTTGGAAAATAAACTTAACCCAGGTAAAAATTTTAACCACACCTTTTATAGCTGGAGTTTCCATTAAGAAAGAAATAAACAAACAAATAAATTGATCCTGCAATGAACTTCACAGGTCTGGTCTCCTGCCCCTCAATGTTGAAAGCGAAATTGTCCACCTCAACCATTTCTGTCAGCTCCTAAAAAGCTGTCTTGTAAACTCACTGCTTAGCTGGTTGTATCCATTGAAGAGAACTTAGCTTTGACCATTGGAGGCAGTAACAGTGCCCAGTGCCCCCCACCATAAATGATCAAATGAGACCTACACCCTTGCGTTCACAGACAGATAGCTCCATACGGAGGAGCTGGGCTGGGACAGGACAGCCCCTCTGCTATGACACCCTAGGTTTAGGGGGTATACTGCAAGGGTACTCCAACGCTACCAGAATAGCACCGCTGCGTACTGCAAGCTAACCTTCACGCGCTACGGCTCGCGTAGTTCTAGCACAATGCTGACTGCATCGTCACTCTATGCAATCCACATTGTTTAAAAGTGCAGGGCGGCTGAAACAGGGGGTGGGGTTACTTCCCGACGCCTGAGAGACAGGGCTCCCTTTCGGATGGTTCCACAGCTCTCATTCCTCCTAGGTCAGCCTTGGGAGTGTAACACAATCTGGGTTTCCTACTGACTCGCACATCATTTTAACACGAACTTTAACACGACTCCTGCAGCACGGGGCAATGGTCGTTTCATTTATCGTGGGAATTGCGTCATTTTAGAAACATCTGCCAACGAAGCGTATTTGTTTGAACAGACTTCGAGCTCTCAACAATGGGCATTTGCCCTTTTTGTAACGACGTTTCGTTACAAAACTACATTTCCTTTTCCTTATATATCGGATTGTATTGTAGTAAATAATTGGGACCGTCTACGAATCAGAAAAGCGTGGAGCCAAAACAACATGTGCGTGGAGTGTTCGCGCATGGCAAACAATTTGTTCCAGTGAAAACACGATGACAGCTTGTGAACTAACGGAAACGCCAATAACGTTTCAGAAGGTCTTTCAACTCGATTTCGTTAACTAACAACCCACGCCAGCAACGAACAGCAACACTATGCGTTGATAAATCAGGAATCACTATTCAGTCAATTTCCCATTTCGCTTGTTAGCTCACTAGACACTCGCTAAATATCTAGCGAACGCAAGTGCATTTAACTTACGAATTTGGTTTGTCGACAACACACACAATTTAGGTACACGGACCTCCCCTCATTCCGAACGTGGCTTTCTACATTTGGTCAGCATGAACCAGAGACTTTCTCAGCTAAAAATAGCCCAAGCACTATCAGCCGTGACTCGATGCTGATCTTCATCCGATTACCACTTTTTAAAATCCTTTCTTATCGAGACAAATTAAATTCGCCATTAAATTCGACAGGCTGATTCTTCGATCGCGCTCGTTGGTATCAATCGCCAGCCGCGGTATCGCACAGCACGCGCAAACTGCCTAGTTACTTAACATTGACCTAATCGGGCCTCTCTCGTCTTCCCATCGCAACGCCCCGATCTCACGAGCTCCAGTCGCCCGACCTCACACCGCGGCGCGAGAACAACGCCGCTCGTAAACAAGACCAAACAATGTGGCCCCCCCGCAGGGAACTCGCATCGCAACGACGAACAAAAGCGTAAATAAAAGGACAAACCCCACTTGGCGTCCATCTTGTGCCTGCTTTCGTGCACCAGCTCCGATCGCCGCTGAGAGAAAGGCGGGGGGGCGTTTTTCACTTCCTGCTAGGTCAATTGGAGGTCTTCTGATATAGCTACGCGACTGTGTGTATCAAGCTTCTGACTCGTTACAGCTTCGCAGCCCGTTTCTTTCCTGTTATCACTAGCTACTGTTGCCGCTTCGAAACAACTGCAGCAACAATGGACTCGCTGTCTGCGGGCGGAAGAGTGCGCTCACGGCGAAGAGCCGCTCTAACAAATCCTTATCATGTTACACAAACTGCGCTCCTAGCATCTTAAAAGCGCATCGCCCACTCACTTTGAAAATAATTCGCAGAATTAGGTTCTTTGATCTCATCTGAACATATAAATGAAAAAATGCGCATGGCAAATTAATTTGGGAAACAATCAATGACGCTACTTCCATAAACGTAATTATACGAATCGCATGTATCAATTCTAGGTAAATAAATATGAAACATCCAGTTAACGGGACAAATGTCCTGTTTCAGGTTATAATATATATAATCGTATAATATTATAGTGTATTATATAAGATTATATATTACAAGATTTCCCGTCACTGAATACTATGTTACAGCTTTATCCAGCCAGTCCGAGAATGCAAAGGAATCGTTTAAGATAAAGGAAGAGAACTTGATGTGATTCATGATTCATTTCAATTGTAAACTAGAAAAGAACACTGGACACAACACAAGATAAACACAAGAACATTGTGCAGATATACAGTAACCCTGGAAACCAGGGTCTGCACAGACCTGCAGAGACCCACCGTCCCGTCCAGGGCTTAGTGGGTTAAACAGTATTTGGTGGAAATGTGAGGCCTCTTCAGGGACCAGGGCTGGGACAGAGGAATCTCCCCCATACACAAGAGGGATCATGGAATTTATTCCATCAGACTTTTGCCATGTCTGAGGGGTCATGTGCAAGTCCTGTATCCTGTATCAATTAGGGTACAAAGGCAGAACTGCCTGCCGCCACCACACACACACTCTCTCTCGCACTTGCACACACGCACACGCACATCTAGCAAAGCCTGTCTAGACAGCTCCAATCTCGGTTTTTCTTTGTTTTCCATCCTTTGTTACACAAGCTGAAATGTGTGTATCGGGCCGCCGGCAGCATGGCAAACGCAGACCTGATGATGAGCGTCCGACACGACTGCAGCTACAGCACCAGCTTTCCTCAGACCAGACCTGAAGAACGGCTCTTAGTGGCTGCGGGGGAAGCGATGTTTGTTTATGAGGCGACCGTCACACACACGGACCTCACAGGGCTTGATGCACAAACATCAGACAGCGTCTAATGTTACTGCCTGCTGGCCTGGGAGCGAAGTCCTGAGTTAAAGTGTTCTGGATTCACTTGAGACACCAGAACAGACTGGTAAAAGCACCAGCAGGGCAAAAATTATTACAATATATACATACATGCCATTTAGCAGACACTTTATCCAAAGTGACTTACAGAAACGAATGCATACATTCTTCAGTACACGTGGCCCCAATGGGTATCGAACCTACAACCAAAGCATCGTCAGAGGCATGCTCCATCTACTGAGCCACACAAAACCACGTAGTATTATTATAATAGTATTCTAATTAACTGCATCGCTTGCACTACAGCATCAGTATAAAGAAATAGCAGCACAGGCACAAACGTAGCGAACACGTGCCTGCAGGCCCTGCTCCAGCCCGGATGATTAATAACGTGGAGGAAACGTCCTCCCTGCGCACTCCTCGGACAGCACGTCCTCAGCGATTATTAGAGTGAACAGATCTGTAAATTATTCAACAGGCAGCACAGCGCCGGGCCCGCACCACATTAGCCCCCGCTGTACCTTTGCACAGGCTGCTCCCACCCGGCAGCGCCCCGCTCAAAGGTGAACGTCTGCTCAATTTCCCCCGATGGCCAGAGTTAAAGCTCGTCGGCTTTAACTGGATCTCCATCAAAAGCACGGCAGCCAGTGGACTCCCTGTCACAATCGCACGCACCGCAGTGAACACTGAACAGCACCGGTCACTTCGACCACAACTAAACCAGCACCGGTCACTTCAACCACAACTAAACCAGCACTAAACAGCACCGTTCACTTCAACCACAACCAAACCAACACAGAACACAACCCACCCTTTTAAAAGCCAAAATCCAATAAATGTTATTTATCCAGTTATCCCCATCCGACAGCAGAGCTCAATCGAACCATCTATACCGCAGCAGACTTGTCACGTCACCCCCCCGCCCCCCCATATACATAAGTAATGGAATTACAAAGGGCTGCTAAAAGGAAGAAGAAAAGGAAGAAGAAGAAGAAGAGGGGATACCCTGATCTCTCCAGTGTTTGGGAGGCTGGCTGTCCATCTTTCTTTCACGGCGGAGAGGATCAGTTCGGCATTCCAGAGCGGCGTCTGCAGCGGAGCGCGGTAGCGGACGGCTCGGGGCGTGGCTGTCTCGCGGCCCCACGGGGACGATCACGGCGGACGGGCTCGGCGGACTCCCTGGCACGGATTGCAGCCCTCCTGGAGCGGGATTCAGGCTGCTGCGGGGCTGGGGTCAGCTGACTGTCTGCTGGCAGCGCGAGCCAGGAGCCAGAGTGACGCAGCGGCTGGAAGCCTCGCTACGCTCGCGGGCGCGCACGCACGCAGACTACTGCTCGCAACGAGCGCTCCTCAAAACGACGGCAGCGTCTGCCGATGCGGGCGCCGGGCGCAGAGAGCAGCGCCTGTGTGAAACAGCTTTGGCAGGGCGGGCGCCACACTGGCCCGCAAAAGCAGGCAAAACCGCAAGCCTACCTCAACCTTAAACAGCTTAATCTTGCGCTTGCGTTTAACACCGTCCCCTCGAACAGTACTTGCGCAACACCTGCGCTGCACAGGATACCTTGAGCCTCAGATTAACTGGCTTTTGGAGTGCAGAATTGTCTTTTTAAAAATTAAGCCATAAAGCTCACATATGAAAGGAGGGTTCTGGCACAGTAGCAAAGCTGGTTTAGAGTAGGTCAACGCGGCGTCGAAAAGGGATCCTCAGGCTTAGTCCTCTGACTTCACAAATCCTCCTTTCCACGTTAACGGAATTAGCCGGCGGTAATTATCCCTCCTTTCAAGAAATGCGTGCGAAGAATGAATATAAACTACTTTAAGGACTTGCGTATCGTGAGTTCACCAGCAATTCATTTCTCGTCTGTGATGTTCTCGACGGCAGTTCCCTTGGAAAGGGGGTTATATTAAGTAATGTAATATAACGATGTCATATTAAGTAATATTAAGTAGCGATTCACTGACAGTCAATCAATCTATTCATGTATGAACCTAACAGGTGG
The DNA here is from genome assembly GCA_029706075.1 of Aldrovandia affinis. Taxonomy (NCBI): domain Eukaryota; kingdom Metazoa; phylum Chordata; class Actinopteri; order Notacanthiformes; family Halosauridae; genus Aldrovandia; species Aldrovandia affinis. Next base: position 900,620 of record JAINUG010000213.1, read on the forward strand.
TGCAACACTGGAGTCCCAAGTACTGAGGGTATAGACCAGTGCTTTTCAACTGGTGGGCCACAGAGTATACTGTTTTTTGTTGTTACTTAGTTGATCCGTTAAAGCGGTCGATTACACGGTTAACTCACCTCACCTGGTTTCGTGGGTCTACGGCAGCCCACCAGGATCAGGGTTGGGGACCCCCTGGGGTAGGGTCACCCCTGCAGACCCTGCAGCTCTCCGGGACCACGGTTGTATAGACCAGGTTACTGTAATCATACACCTGCCAGTGGAAAATGAAGCCCTGACAGATCGTAACGGATCGAGTAAACAGGGAAATGCCACACTGCTGCTCAGTGGGATCAAACGACAGCACACAGCAGGAACCCTGCCTCAGGCAGAGACCGCTAAATACAATGCTGAAAAACGCTAGCCTATACGTAGGCTACACTTCTAGTAATCACCATTACAAAAGATGCGCCTGGTGAAGGGACAAAGGCCTGCCCTCAACATATTTACTTAACTCATCTTTTAATAACCAAAAATGCACAAGATACCTTCATCCACTACGGCTTCATGACTGGATCAACAATAAGGCTCACTGGAAAATGTTCTCTTTTTTTATTATTTTTTTTTATTTTTATTCTCTCATGTTCGTTTACCTCTTAAATCAAAAGTTTACTTAAGGTGGAGTTACACTACACCACTAAAATGTTTAAATATTTAAAATTAAGAGGATTAATGGATTAATGGTGCCTGACTATATCCTCAAATCAAGAACATGTAGGCAGAGCTCTTTTCTGCGATTGACTGAGGAAACTAAAAGTCATTTCAGACTCGTCATCTGCAATTGTAAACGTGAAGTGCACAATCACAGGTGGGGACTCTCATTGTAGCGAAATGCATTTTATAGGAGATTTTCTTTCCCCAAACAGAAAAAAACAAGAAACCGCAATTGTGTGCATCGACCACTAGATGGTACCCAACTGACAGATTACCATTGGCCTGCAACAACATTCTTATTTAATTCAAAATGAATTTCAAGATGAGCAGAATGAAACGTCTTCACTATAATTTGATTGTGTGCTCCTCATATTAGCCTTCGAAAACAAATTCATCTTTGCAGTTGCAAAAGGCTTATAGTTAAATGGTGCGTTTCACTGGTACATTCCGATACAAAACACTGAGAAACACACCTAGTTATCAGAAAACGCTTCTTCAGCCAACGAACAGGAGCGGCCGCATTTTCAGACAGCCAAAACGGGGGACAAGGTACACGTTCTTTGTGTGCCAAGTCACCCTGAATGCAGATAATGCCAGAGAGCACTGCACTGCCAATGTACAACCAAAGCAGAGCCCTGGGAGAGAAAGAAGAGGAGAAAGAGAAGAGAAAAAAAAAAAAAAAAAAAAAAAAACCTCCCAGCAATCTTGGTTCCAGTCTATTGCGTGGGAGATACGACAAGGGATGAGAGATTTTTTTTCAGATCTGGAGAGTACGTTTTTAATGATTTTCAAACAAGTGAAGCAACATGGTAGATAAGTTATCTGTGTTTGATGGGCCGGGCCCCGTGTTGCAATGCGACTCTGTGGATCTTTCTCACGTTCCTTCTCCAGTTCCCGTTTCCCCTCCCCCCTCCACAGACCGCAGGTCTATAATAGCTGCCCTCTGAACTCCTTCACCCCGAACTCCGCAGTTCTCCTGTTTCACTCCTGACAGGAGCGACATGAGGGAGCAGAAAAAACTCCTCAGCGCCGCTGCTAACATCAAGCGCAGGTGTCACTGAAGGGGCAGGAATGTCGTTTAGTCAGTATCTTTTGACTTGGTATTTTCTTTTCGCTTTTGAAACGCTTACGTATTAACATAATCTCCCGATGCAGTACACATCGTTCTAATGCGTTCCCTTCCCTATGATACGAGAACAGTGCCGAATGAATATTTCTGAAGATAACGAGCTCACGGTCTTGTCAGCCGTGTTCAACGGGTTGGTTCCTGAAGGCAGAATCAAAAGGACATGTTTGGAGCAGGATCCCGGCAGACCTGAGGCGGTGTAGGCAGTGAGAACCTCACACTAATCCAACAGCTTTCAATCTGGGCACAAAAGACGAGAAAACAGCACTGGAAGAAAAAAAAAAAAAAAACTTGACAACTTTAGTACTTGGGGGAAACAAGACTTATCTCAGTCTCCCAGAAGAGCACAAACAAAAGATCGAGAGAGGACTGTTGAGAAAATTCATAAAAACAGTGACACACACCAGCTGGGTTATTTATGCTGGTCTCCTATGAGTAATGCACAGGCCAGACCATTTGGGTGTGTGCTGGTGGTGCTGCATGGCATCACTATGGGCGCAGGACTGTCTCAGAGAACCTTTGCCCCAATTGCATACACCCAAACTTCCTCCTTAGACAGGAAGTGGCGGTTAATTAGTTTCCGGGAACACTGAGCCAAGAGGATTGGGTGTGGGGGAGAACACCGCAGACCAGTCGACCGCCAAGACAGCAGTGCAGCAGAACAGCTAGCGAGCCTGACCTGCAGCCAGGAAGCGGCAGGCTCAAATCCTTGTTGTAACACTGCTAGTGTAGCTTTTAAAGCACAACACCTGTATTATTTCAGTGCATACCCAGATTTATAAATGGATAACAATGTACAATAAATATTAGTTATGAAAGTCCACACCAGAGAAGGGCTTTTTCAAAGTAAATAATAATAATGGGGTGTATGTTTAACAAAGTTTTAATTTTAAAGGTGGTCAGCACAACATATTTCTGTTCAGTCCTAGAAATTCACAAGACTGTAAAAGTTTAGGAGGTGTCTGTGGACATTATGGGCTTTAAAAACATGAAAACTTACTGAAACCAAGACAGCTTTATCCAAGAGCCCAGCTGCCTCAGTTTCATCTCCTATTGTGCAGTTCTCACAGACTCAGGCCTTAAAAGCAGACTTTGTGTGTTGAAGATGCATGGGAAAAAAGCCTGCCACTGTGTGGGTCCTTTCAGGACTCCCTTTCCCAGAGCTAACGAAGTGATCTATGTAACAAATAAAACATTAAACCAATCCCAAACCCATGTTCTCAAAAACAAAAACCAGAAGGTAAAAACCCAGTAAAACGAAACCCACTGGTGCTGGCGGCATTGTTTTTGTTTATGTATACATGCATTTAAAAACGAATCAAAAGAAATATAATACTCTATAAAAGGAACCTGTAGCATTAACAAAAGGGTATTCGAAATGTAAAACGTTACGTAATGATTAAGACTATCAATGGGCCATGAGGCCTTTGGTGTTTTCATTAATCAATCTTCTTGTGACAGACAATGAGGCTAATCCCTTCGGTACTTACCAAAAAAAATAGATAGATATAAATAGATTCCACAATGCAAACATAAAAAAAAGGAAAATGCATGATAGGTAAACAATGTGCAGTAAATGAGATGAATGCAAATGAAAATTAGTATCTAGATCATTACACTGCTCAGACACACACACACACACACACACACACACACACACTTGATGAAAACCAATGCAGCAATGAGTTAAACAAAAAATGAATAATGCAAGCAAGAATAATGCAGGGGAGGAACAGGAATTGAAATAAAGATGAATAAAAGTAAGAATAAAGATGAAAGGTGAAAAGAGGGAGGAGAAAATTAATGGTGTTTGGAGGGAATGGTTCTTGGGGTGAACGGAGCGATGATGTGCCACAGGACTGACTTGTGCTGAAATTACCTGCTTCTGTGCTCAGGTTTGGCAACATGGCAGGTTTTGGGTCTTGAGGCTGGGCTGGCGCACTGGCGGTCCTGTCCTCGTCCATCTCATAGAGGCCAGTGGGTTTCTCCAGCTCTTCTGTGGTCGGGTGGGTCAGAGGGCCGTGCGAAAGAGCAAAGGTCTCTTGGGCTGTGTGCTTGAAATCCTCCAATGGAGCATCCGATTTGAACTTATGGGATGAAGCCCTGGATGTAGGCTGGCTTAAGAGGTAGGAGCTTTGAGGTGAGCTAACATCCTGCAACTCTAACGCTAGGTCTCGCATGTCTGCAATTTGCTTCCCTTGTCCAAAATCTGCTAACATGTCGCGGCCCATACCCCTTTCTGGTGCCATTGCGAACTTTGAGCTGTCCAGAGTTTCTAAGAACTCGTCGATGACACCCTTGGGAGGCCTCTCAACAAATTCAAACTCCTCGGATGAGACCTCATGCTCGGACACATCCTCGCCGAGGACTTCTGGCTCTTCTCCAAATAATCCCTTAACCTCCCTTTCAAGTGTCACTATGGAACCTTTCACATGCTTGCTCTCGGTTTCTACTTGAAAGCTCGCTGGATTCTTTAACATTGCGTCCAAGACCGGAGACAAGGAATCGGTAATGGGGCTGTCAGAGTCAGAGTCCTCCAGTGCAACATTCTTAGCGGGTGGGCTGGGTGGCCGGTTCATGGACGCCAGCGGGTTTGGTGACACAGATCTGCCCACCGCGGAAACTTTACTCGGGAACATCCATTCCTTTTCTTCCACCTCCATTGTTGAACGGAGGTCTTTACCCTTGGCGGTGGTCTCCGCCTCCTTCACGAGGTCAAAAGAGACAAAGCTCTGCTCCTCCTGGGAAGGAGAGGCGTGCTGACTCTTCTCCACCGCTCGTGCTTCCGTCTCATCGGCCATTTCTTTCAAGAGGAGGACCTTGGAGTCAAAGCTAAACGGATTCATGGGCGAATGGGAGGCGTTCGGAGGTCCCACCTGAAGCTCTGGAACAGGACTGGACTCAGGACTCCCTTCAGAGGAGCCCGTGTCCTCCTTGTCAGGGTTCAAAGGAGACAATTTTAAGATGTCGGGGAGAGAGGGTGGCGCTGAAGATTCGGCAGAGCCCTGGGCAGACGTTGGCAGATTCTTCGAGGGATCGGATGGCTCCGCGACTGCGTCTGCCGTACGAAACAGATCAACGAGAGGCTCTTCTCGGTGCTTGCTTGAAGTGCTTTCCTGCAATTCGGATTCATGTGCGTATTGCACCAAGTCCGGCGTGGACTTTCAGACATTTTTCCAGCCCTGTTGTCAGACGCTCGCTCGCCAAATATGGGAAACCCGCTGCTGGAATCCCCTATGGGGGCAAAGCCTTCGAAAGGATTTTTGGGAGCAGCAGACGGTTTCACGTGAAACAGAAAATCGTCTTCTGCGTCTGCTTTGTTTGTGAGCATGTCAGTTTCATACCAAGATGCCTTTGAGGAAAACAAGTCTTTAGGTGTCTCGTCCATAGCCTTGATGATGTCTTGAGAGAGAAGGTACGGAGCATCCAAGAGTGCTGTTGGGTTAGAGGAGGTACGTGCAGTGTAATGGTCAGTAATCATCGCTGGTTTATTAGGTGACAAGAGTTGGAGTAGGTCCAGTAGGCTCTCCAGGTTCTTTATCAAACCTGCGAGACCACAGGGAACTGCCTCACTCCTAACCACGTGAAGATGCAATTCCACCGTCTTCATAAAACAAACTGCAGTAACTAACCTGGACCCCAGTCTACCTATGCAGTGGTTCTCTGTGGCTCAGTTGGTAGAGCACAGCGTTGGCAACGCTTAGGTTGTGGGTTCAATTCCCACTGGGGCCACATATCCTGAAAATGTATACATTCACTACTGTAAGTCGCTTTGGATAAAAGCGTCTGCTAAATGGTGTATATTATTATTATATTAAATAGAAGCTGAGGTTCTGAGCGCTTCGTACTTGAGATGGCAGCCTTCGTGTCCTGTTTGTCTAACCCTTTGAAGGCATGACCTGGGCAAATCTGTGAGGAGGCTGAGTAGCCAGCACTGTACAGGAGCCAAAATGGTGCAGATATTAAAAGGGACTTGACTGGGGGGGATTCAGACAGAGAGTTACTGCAAAGAGTCAGGAGAATAGAAGAGGGAGGAGAGAGGCAGGTGCACAAGTTCAGAGACAGCAGGCATCACCTTCCTGGCTCAGAGGTTGGGCTCATCCCCCTGTACCACACATAAAGAGGATGCACTCTCTAAATGCAGGGGAGGGGGACATGCTAGTTGTCAAGTGGGAACATTCTAAGCTGGGGGTTCCCCTCAGTGATAGAAACACAAATTAATGGAATTTCTTTTTTATTTTTATTCCAATCTCATCAAACATGTTGGCACAGCACATTCAGAAATTATTCCTATAAAGGTCAGTCAAATACTTAAATTCAGCTGACAGGTGCAGGACAATCAGTGAGGGGAACAACCAGAACAAGAAATGCAAACAAATCATACTTTTTAACTATGTGTATTTGTTACCAAGTAATCCTAACTACACAAATATAGGATCTAAGGAGAGGAGGAAGGAATCAGAGCAGACACAAACACGCACGAAAAAACATTTTCAGACAAATCTAATTTACACTCAAAGCAAACATTTCCCAAGAAAGAATATGCTCAGTGCACAAAGAGACACAAGTCACACATGCAGAAACATAAACGGAACACGCAAAGCAGGGACAGGGAAGTCCGCACCAGCAGATCGAACTTGCCTGCAGATGGAAGTAGCAGAGGCTGAGATGGAGCAGAGGAAGGAATTATGGGTTTATCTGGAAGAATAAGAGAAAAGAGACCAGCTTAATTGGCTTCCGGAGAGCCAGCTGATTCAGAAAGAAAAGCACAGAACTGCAGGTAAACAGTGCTCAGATAGCCACACAACAAGATGTCAAACACTCGTTCTGATTCATATTAAACAGTTATAAGACAAGACATCAATGTGCATGCTTTTCATGCCATTGAAATTGTGCGTGTTCAAATCACTACAGAGGCACTGTCAAAATAAATAAGACCTCAACTGCATAGCTTATTTTCCAGCCTCGTAGATGTATAACAACATGCAGGTTTCAGAGGAAAAAGGATATTTGTTGGTCCATTAAACAAAATTGTTAACAATTGTCCATGTGACTTCTCTGCATGCCAGGTGGTAACTCAGCCTGGGCCAGTGCAAACGTGGTCCGTTGTTGCGTCGTGGTCCGTTGTTGCTCTGTTCGGCCTTCACCGCCACCTATGACCCTCTGGCCCTGACCCAAATGAACCCCTAACTAACTTCCATGCAGTGTTGCGTTTTTGGCACATTGCATAGGTTAACGTTCGCACTTTACTGACTCACAAAATTAAATGAGCTTATGTTATTAGCGAATGAACTTTAATCTACCTAGCACTAGCTAGTTGGTGGGCGGTAACACGTTAGCGAGTAGTTATGGAATATTATCATAATTCATACAATAAATGGCAGTAAAATGTTTTTGAGTATAACTGCACAGACATGCATTGCTTCTCCTACCATTTCCTCAAATTGGGGTCTAAGGGGAAGCTAAAAACATGGCAACTTTCCCTGTCACTATGGTTGGTTCATAGTGGGTCGAAATACATGCATAACAAATTTGATGGATGCAGTCTGTGTCTCCAGTGATCTCCTGCTTCCAACAGCAACGTAAGGCACGTTAATGGCATATTTGGTGTCACCTTCGTGGCAGATGTTATGCTCCACCGCTGCCAGAAGACCGCACCTACCGCACTTTCTGCTGGTTGAAAGACTGGCATTGGACAAAACATGCACATCAATAACACTGGAATAAATACGTTTCTGATTATCCTTTTTTGCCTCATTTCATTGTGCAATATACTACTGCACGTGCATTGGTCTCACTCTGGCTCATTAAATGTCACTAACGATATTTGTACAAGTCGAAAAATCATATAACATTTTTATATAACACTAAATGCGCCAACAAATAATTTATTTAATACTGCAAGCGGCTATTAATTATTATGGCCTAACTATTTCCAAACTCTCATTTTCCCCACACACTTTATATCCACTTCCAGTGGTGAATTTTCCCTTAAAAATGTATCTCTAGCCAATAGTAATGTGTTTTTTTACAAACATTATGAAACAAACTATTGAAATATTGCCTTGATGTAAGCCCCACCATTTCACTCATCTAGGAACTCAGGATTGATGAATATTTAATGAGCCACCCTGCCCCAAATCCTCAAACAACAATTCCAGCATGTGATTCCCATCAATAGCTCACAAGAGAAGTTGAACTAGTGAATACTTTCTTTTATAAACAACACATTAGGGCACTGGAAGGAAACATCAGACATATTCAGCCATACATGTTCGAACCAGAGTCAGATTCTGATCCGGAAAAAGTTTCTTGTTTTTTATTTTGTTAAAAAACAAACAAACAACATGTTATGCTGTGAATATCAGAATACATTCGCTTTGTAGCTAGACACAGTATTATTCTGCAAACTGACTACAGGAATGCCAATGAAATTTCCCCTGCACTCTCCCCATTAATTCTCCTCCCAGGTCGGACAAAATGTGCTGCGTTATTTCTTGGCTACCATTTATCTTGGCAAATGATGCATGTCATCCTGAGCTGTAAGTAAACTAACGTTAGCTACTCCTTTCCCACATCCACTGTTGGGTATGACAATTTCACTAGTGAGCTACATCTGAGTCTAGTACAGTAACATTAGCCAGATAGCAAGAGTAGCTAGCTATACAAATAAATGCATGAGCAACAAACATAAAACGATGAAAAAGTGACAGAAAACCTTAACCTAAGTATCTAGCTTGATTTTCACATTGTTCCTCAGTTAGCGAAGTGAAATCTTCCAGCTAAGCCACTGCCACTTATTGCACTGCCACTGGTGGAGGGCTGTGTAGCTGATCCAGGCAGATTGCAGGTGCCAAGTGTGCTGCTGTTCATGGCCGGTGTCTGTGGTGATGCTCACGAGCTAAGTAGCTAGTAGTTGTTAGAGGCGCTGCCTTGCTTCATGTTTAACTAGTTCCAGCATGACAGAAAACACTAATACTCTTAAGCTCATATTTAACTTTTCTTAGGTTGAGAAATCCTTACATCCAAGCTGTGCTGTGCTAGCATTACAAGCAGTGCCAAAACAAAACATTTCAAAATAAAAGTCTCCACACATATACTAATTCTTATTGATTCAGATGTTTTTACATAAATTAATCAACAAGGGGAAAAAATGCTAGTTGTAGTCCCCCATCGTGTTATAAAATTTCTGGATTTCGATGCACGGAATAATATCTGTGCGTTTTGCGTGGCCGTGGGTTACACACAGTTAAACCACACCCTCTCAGCCAATCAGGAGGCAGAAATGGGCAAGCTCATTTCATAAGCTTAATTATCATATGCCAATAGTAGGATGGGAGTACCTTGGTCCCGTCCTGAGATGATTGGTTCGTTAGATACGTGATGTCATCTTTCTAGTCCGTTCAAGACCACCTTTCAGTGGATGGCATAGTAGAGCGCCATTTTAGAAGCTACAATGCTTATACACAACTTTGACAGCTAATTTCACACTAAAATGTATATAACCCAAATACTATCTGGACTATTTAAATAATGATAAATGATGATTTTGACTGGTCTTTAAGTTAGGCTACAATTAGGAAGGGTGCATTTGAGAGTGTCTTTGCTGGCTTTTTCTGTGTGCTCAGGGGGGGACACGATTTCAAATTCACTTTTTCTTTAACCTCTAACATCATCCTAAAATGAATTCGGACATAACATAACCTAGAGGCAATAATCTTTTAATATTCTGGCTTTCGAATGCATTTTGTGGAATAGGGGCAAAGCATATGAAACAAAGTGAAGTGAGTTGTTAGTGTACAAACATGTGATAAAAGAGGGGGCAGCTTTGGTTAATGAATTTGTTCTGAATCTCTTCTTTCCAAAGCTCCATGCAGTAGACAGAATTAGCTACACTATGAAGTCAAAATGACCTTATTTTAATAGACTAAAATGATATGCTGATGCCTTCAACACGTTAATGGCGCTCCAAAATGAAAATGTGCCTTATGTTACAGCACAGGAGGACTGAGAACGCATTGGCAGAATCTCTACAGTGATTCACCACTGATAATTCCATGATGTTCAACAGATATTATACAAAACATGATATTTACATTCTACTTGCAGATGCATCTATACATTTCACGGACACCGAACATCGCACTGGCAAAACATTTTTTAAGAATCTGACGATGAAATAAAATATTAAGATAAATGTTTCTCATATTTGAATGAACAATTTAGTATTTTACATTTTCATTTTACATTACAAACAATCATGATTGAGATATTCAATGCATTTCAAAAATCTTAATTCATTGGGTTTATTATATTGTCAAATCAAGACTTCAAGCCAGTCATTCAGAGTAATGCAACCAAAATCATGGGTTGATGATTTTTCGGGATTAGAGATCAGATGTGACCAAAATCTTTGACTGGTGATTGATCTGGATTAGAGAAACTCCCCAAACCAATTACCTCTTTTGTCTAGGTTCCAATACTGTAGTATTAAATCTGTAAACAAACAAGTGAGATGTACATTACACAAGGAATAAACAAAATCAGCATAATAATGGCCTTTTATAAGCAATAGTATTCTGAGAATTTACAATTGTAGTCAAAAATGTTATGAAATGTCAAGTACCTCATATTTAAAGTCTGATAGCCTGAACCAAAGGTTACAAAGTACACAAATTCAGGTCATATCAATCTCCCTCGTCAATTCAATACCAACAGTATCCATTAGTATGGTTTCCAATTCCAAAGCGGTCTACTGCCCCATAGTGTACATTACATGACATTATTTTAGCAGATACTCTTGCATTGTATAATCCAGAACGATTACACAATGCAAAGGAACATACGTGCATCAACATGAGCTATATGAGCAACAGTGATATAGACCAGGCAAACACAAATCTTAGACCAGAGACAGTGTACGTGCAACACTGTTAAAGAATGTAGGGTAACCACACCAACCCAGAACCATGACAAACTCATCAAAAATACATACAACGACATAAGTTATACTACAACTACCATAACGATCACTGAATTAATTATATATAGCAAGTGCTAGGGGGTGGGGATGAGAGGGGACTTTGGATGCAGTTTTAAGAGCAGGGGTGGGGGGGGTCGTCTTCAGTCTGTGTCAGAAGATGGCCGCCGATTCTGCTGCCCTGTACCCTCTAAGCAATGCGGTTTCCACACCCAGCCATTTCCAAACCCCTACGTCATATCTCCAACTATACCGATAGCAAGTAAAGTAAAGAACTAGTGACTTAGCAACACGGATAGACAACTAACATTTCATTAACAACACAAGGCTGTGAAAGGTTGTGCAAAATATATGTATTGCGACCACCTTGGGTGTAGCAGCCAGTGGCAAGCTATGACCATTCAGTATGTTTGCACAAAGCTGAAGACCACCCTGCCTGATAAGCTTGCCAAATGAGAGATGAATGCTCTCAAAAATTACTGCCATGTGAAAAATGCATTTGGCAGTCTCAAAGGGTGTGGTTTCTGACCTCGGGAAATGGAAAGTATTTCACACACATCTAGAATCTCTGCTGCACTTGAGTCTGATGAAGCAATGAAAATTACTGAAATATTAACACAATTAAATCCATGAAGAAAATATGTTTGCCAGCAATACAAGGCATGGCAACATATAATATTCTACACAGCTACTCTTACAGACCAAGACTAAGAGGAAACAAACAGTCAATATGCTTTAGTCCTTCTGGTTTGGAAGCCTACATATGGACCAACACAATAGGTTTTCAAGCTGCTTCAAAGCCAAATAACTCGCTTCTAATAGAAAATGGTGAGCAACATACTTTATTCCCTAACAAACATACCAATGGTCAACTCATAGCTCAATCTCAATTGAAGCAATGTGCTAGCCAACTGAGAATTAATCGAGGGAACATTCACATGGACAGCAATGCAAAACCCACAAAGACACAATAACGTTACTGATCCAAGCCTGTTTATTTCCCAATCCACCTCCCTGGTTTCAGAATTCAAACCTGTTTATTTTCTACATTAATTTATTCCAGGCACTTCCCCCTGAACACATCCAATATTATCTCATGCTATTAACAGCATGAAGTAGGCATATTAAGCATGTCACATCAGCTAGCACCAGAATCATTTCAGATCTGAAATAGGATGATGAGCAACAGCACTGATGCAGATGCATCCTGCTCCACACAATCACATTTAAAAGCTAAGGCAGGAACATTTCCATCTTATCCACCTACATTAGAACTGCCAATGCTTTGGGCCTTTTCATGCAAACTCAGACCAATTTCAGTACAGACAGCGGGAAATGAGGCTTTCACTTAAGCAGAACTGTCCAACTGCCAGCTCCAGCTCCATAGTAATACTGATAATACCGGTTTTTACAATGACTCATTTCTAAATGATAGCTGTGTCAGAATCAACTTGTTATGGAAACCCCCGTTTACCTTTATATGGTTCTCTGTGGCTCAGTTTGTAGAGCTTAGGTTGTGGGTTCAATTCCCACTGGGACCACATAAACTGAAAAATGTATGCATTCACTACTGTAAGTTGCTTTGGATAAATGGCATGTATTATTATGCATTACCTCCACCTAGAATTTCTCCACCACATTTATTTTTGGTTTCAGTCACCCTTAGCCTATACGTTTCCCACATCCAAGCCAAAATGTTTCACTCCATGAGCACAACAATCTACCAGAAGACAAGCCATTCAAAGGGTTAATTATGAGCAATTAGACCAATGTCCCAGTGCAGGAACTTTTAGTGCCTCTCCCCCATTCATGCACTGCTTTTGAATCGGTAGTGGGTTTTTGCTCTGTCACCTCAATTTTCATTTGCCTATTGAATCATATCGAATTTGAATTTTATATCAAAATGTATAGTTGGTGCCACTGTTAAAAATAAGGAACTATTAAGCTTAGCTAGTTAACTGTGGTAAAATGTTAACCTTAAAGTGAGAAATAGGCTGGGAAAGCCAAGTTGACATTTCCTTATCAGCATTAGTAATGGGAATTTCGAGGACAAATCTCTGTACTGGAAGCCATTCATGACCATTAAAACATTGAAAACATGTGGATAATAAGCAAGCAATTTTATCAAGGAATTGGTCCGATGTAAAAAGTAAAAGATTCAACAACAACTGCAGGTTCTACACGCTTCTGTGAAACGTAGCGCCCTCATGGGAGTCGTTAGGCGTTTTACTCTTATGTTGATCTACCGAATCCTTAATAAAAGAGTTTGATTATAAAACTAAATTGTCAACTCAGACATTTTAAGCTTTTATTTGTGATTTTCTTAAATTTAATAAAGTAAAATTCACTTCTCGTTGAAAATGAATGGCTTCGGAACGGAGATCGGAAGCAATTTTTTTTCTTCACGTCCAGGAAGTTGAGGTTTCCGGTATTGATGAACGGTGGCGTTACCATAGTGATATAAAGTTACAGAAATACTTTTCTGCTACCAGGATATTAACCTTCTGCTGACAGCCTTTTATTTTCGTCAAAATGTTGTTCCCGGCCATTAAAAGAGCAAGGCTCTTGATTGAGACTCGAAGCTATAGGTTTTACTGTGCGACACAAATAAAATAATACAAAAAAAAAAAAAAAAAAAAAACAAGTAAATGTGCAGAACGACAGTTAGATTCGTTTTCAGTCTCGTCTGCTTTTTAACCCCTGGGCATCAGTCGGTCCTGTGCCAATTTCCTTCTTTCTGCGCTTGGGCCCAATAAATCTCACCCTCAACAAACGAACTACACCAGGAATAGCTAAAGGCACTCCAGCATAAATATCAGGGGTGGCGAAAATGCAACATTGCGGCCTTCCATCGAGACTTTTGGACATGTCAGTTAAGTCATTAACGTGTAGCTACTGTACTCGCCACTCCGAGGCCCCGTCCTGTGAATTCCCTTGTCACTCAGAGCCTAAATATTCACACATTCAAATACGATTAAGCAGCAAGCTACGGTTAACCGTTTAAATAACTGCAGTTCCGTCCATGAGGATCTCGAAACCGCGAGTTCGTTTTGTTCACAGCACATTTTAAAATAGCCGATGAGCAATTAAAACAAACCATATTTAAAAGCAAAACTAAAACACACGCTAGTTGCGGAGTCTCAACGCTGACGACTGTTTTCTCCATTCAGCATTGTAGATAATGAATTTTCCACATGACACTGCTTAGGCTATACAACTGCAGACATTGCTCCGACTGAATTCCTTGATTAAACAATTTTCTTTTGTGAAATATAGCTAGCCTCGCAGTTTTTAAGACAGCAAGCTAGTGCTATCCTTTTGTTCTGGGGTTTGCTATACGTCGTTACGCTAACGTTAGCAAGGCGCAGTAGCTGCTAGCTAATCAGACGTAGACAGCCCACAGTTAGCCGTTAGGTGCGCACTAGCTACTGAACTTGGCTACAACACAACACAACACTTTGTTGTATAGTCTGCTGTAACGCTAGATCGAGCACACAATTCAAAATAAGAAACGAAGTTACAATAAAATGACTAGCATAGATAGTTTGGGCCAAAACAAAGCGACTTTTTTTATCTTTGGTTAACCAGAACAGTAACATAAGGAATTATTGCTAACGGTATTTGACTGACATCATCTTTGGCATTTCGCTTGCGTTGCGGTAAGTGTATTTCACAAGGTGGCTGGTCGCCATCCAGCTAGTGAGAACGAACATAACTCGCTAACTAGTTATACGAAATACTGCATTTCAGTTGGGATCACATTTGCTTTCTGATGTTTGGCCAAAATACGTGGGCCACATCATCCTTAGCCAGTTAGCTATCCAGCTACACATAGTCAACGTTACCTCGCTAAACGGTTTAGCCAGCTTACCAACATTAACCTGCTAGCGTATGACCACAAAACGGAAATGTTACATTTCAGACATCCTCCACGCCATATATTTCATAGTAACATCACACCAGCGCCACCTCCTCCCACAAAATTGCCCACTAACTAGCAATGTTTTTAAAATAACACAGCCAGCTGGCAAGCTAACGTTAACTAGCTGACGTTAGCCAACACGTTGACGCATTGTTAGCTAGCTGGACATAATGCCTCCCCAAGTGAGGCTTGCCAAGCCTCGATTCTGGCTACCAATTTATTTTCATATGTTTAAATGGCAATCTTAATCCGTCGGCTAATTGGCCGCGTATTACCACGTTACTTTATTTTTTTAAAGAAAGGTGTTACTCACGAGATGCTTCTGAATCCGACTCTTTCTCTAGGCTTGTGGGTGCCTCTACGGGTGCTTCTGGTTTGACAAATAAATCTTCCGTTTCAGGTTGGACAATTGTATCTTCTGTTTCAGGTGCAAGGGCTGTTTCTTCTGTTTCTTCTGTTTCAGGTGCAAGGACTGTTTCTTCCGTTGGTGGTGGTGTTGTTGGTTTGACAATTACATCTTCCGCTTCTGGTTCGACGATTTTGTCTTCGATCTCCTGCGCCTCTGTGTGCTCCTCCGTGGACTCCGCAACAGCGCTGTCAGTGGGCTGTGTGGCGAGTGGAGGCTCCGGGCCAGAAGAGGCAGATTCCGAAAAGACTTTTCTAGGCGGTTCCTCCTCGGCTTTGAGCCCGTTAATAGCGGCGTGTGCGCCGGCTGTTGAATCTAAGACACCCTCCTCGTCTACCAAGGGTTTCGCCACGGCTTCGTTGTCTTCTGGGAACTCCGTGTCCACGGGCTTGGCCGCACTCCCCACCCCCGACTCTGCCTGAAGTTTGTCGAGTTCATCATCGGCGCTAACGGTTGTTGACGAAATGTGCTCATCCATGTTTGAAAACTCTTTGGAAAGTTTCTTAAACTTACTTTTTCAAAGTTATACGCACCAGAAAATCCACCCGGGGATACTGCAAAACTGCTCGTGACTTTAGCTTTGCTTTGCAAAGGTCCGAGTAGAAGTGCTCAAATCCGCCACAGCCTTCTGCCACGGCAACCCTGGACAGGCTGGAAGTCCCGAGCGTACACAACACAGCGGCACACTGCACAATGTTGAAATAGAAGCAAACGCAGAATGGCCAATTAACATACAGAGACTCTGACTGATGTCAATTTAGTCCAATGTGTTTTAACTGGGCCGTTCTTTGCCGCCCACTCAAGAAGGTATTGCCGAGACCGGTAACGCCCCTCTCACGACCCTGAACCTGGTTATCGCCCACAGCAAGTTGAACGTTTAGGAGGGGTTGTGCCTCGTGCTGTGAAATGCAAGGATGACATAACAGCCATTTCATATACCGCGGGACAAAGTTCACAGTGAACGGAACACTACTCTCTTACATAATGCAAACTTTCCTCATTGGCTAATCGATGTTTGCATTATAAAATTTAGGAAATGCCCATACAAAGCCTGCAAACCCTCAAACTATAGACTACATGTTATTTTGTAAGTGTCGGATACGTGAATTCAAAACGACGGAACGGGTTGTTTATTTAACATGTTTGGACACAGTGAATCATGTAGCTGCACCATATTTGTTGATTGATCTTTGTCAGTTTATGGGACAATCGTTTCGCCGGGCTAGCTTTCTACGTATTATGAAAGTAGAACATCGTAAGAAGATACGAGACAAATCTCGCAACTTTTCTGAAGAGCGCCCATTGACAACAGTGGTGAAATATTTAGCCATACAGAACGAAAGCTTGCATGATCAAATTTCCCTTTGTCAGCAGATGCGTGATCCAATACGAAACTTAATTCCACTAGAGCAACTTGAGATACTTCGGGTGATTAGAAAGAGAATACCAGATGAGTGGGCTATGCACGTGCATGTTTTCACTGCAAAATGACATAACGATTTAGCATCTCGCTGCGTTCTCGTGGTATGATCTCGATTTATTTTGATTACATGTATATAAAAATAGTCATTACATCCCTCTCCTCACCTTGCAAGACTCTATAACTATGGGCACTTGATCGTTGGCATCATCACAAATTGCCAGTATTCCAAATCTACCTGATGGCAGTTGAATATCAGGTCGATTTGAAATATTGACAATGTTTACAATGCAGTACTTCATTATCTTAATATTTCTGATTCCAGTTATTACATTTTTCGTTTTTTTGTAATGATGATGTCTACACTTCACAGTTGATTGAAAAATTGATTGTTACTACTCTCCATTGGTTGCAGTTGCTGACATTGAAATGTGAGTAATATCCATTACACTATTTAATTTATTTTTATTTCATGACAGCATTGCACATGGCAAATATCTTGCTTTATATTTAGTGATTAGCAATTACACTGTAACTTTAAGGTAGTTTAGTCACTTCTACATGTTCAGTTGCAACAGGCAAGTACACTGTTACTTCTAAGTTAAGATAGACTTGTTAGGGCTGAAATAGTTTTTTTAAATATGGCAAAGCAGAGATAAGGCCATCTGTCAGTTCTGTCATAATAATCCCATGCATCCTAACACAGACTCTCCCTTCAGTACAGCAGCTGTCATTACTGCTATTGTGAAGGCAATAATACTGTTTCATTTGACGGTGGTTAGATTATCTTGCTCATATACCTAGTGCTGTGCTATCGTTTCCCTTGCACTGTAGTTCCATATGCCATGGCTGACAGCCAGCGCTAAAAATATACATGCAAGTGTATGGGGGCCTCATGTATTGGATTTGAGACTTAAATGTCACAGTAGGTGTGTAAGTACAGTATGTATATGCATCTCATCATTATTCTTATGTTCGTATAATTCTATATTTACACACATATACGGTATTATACATATATATATATACAAACATCATATTTTTCATCAATATTAAGGTGCATATTTAATAGCATACTTCATCATTCTTTAATTTAGATGAGTTAAAATTACTATTTAGATTATTGCATGAGGGAAGGACCTTAAAGTGTTGGTGGAATGTGTTTTGGCACACTTGCATGAATCCTCTACATCGGTCTGATTGTAAAGCTTCCCCGTAATGTGCTGAGGACGGTTATTCCATTTTGGCTGGGTTTTGGGTTACTGCAAGGTGTAGGCCCACTCCAGTTACAGTCTTAGCTGTCAACGCAGCATCAGAAAGCATTGGAGCTTTGGAGACACAGACGTTCAAGTATTTTAGAAGGTTTCAGAAGAGTGCGAACTTCCACGAGACATCCGCTCAGCTACTTGCTATTTGGTTCAACTGAAGAGATTAAAGTCACCCATCTGCAGTAGATTTAGTATAATTTCCTGTACTTTATCTTGATTTTAACCCTAAACATAGACATTACACAAATACACTTGGTATTTCAAAATGGCACCCGTTTTTCATTATGTTTGGCACAAGTCGGGTTGCGCACAAACCGGCCAACAATCTTTCAGGTTTATTTTGGCGTATGCGTCGAACCCTTTTCCTCTTGTCCTCTCCAGTAGCTGCACTGCAGCAGTTAAAGCCTGATTTCCTGCACTTTGCACACAAGAAAAGGAAGATTAGCCTTGCAGGGATCTGACTGCAGACTGCATAGCTCCTCCCTCTCTGCAGTCCGTGAGCAAGATGAGCAGTCATGGGGATTGTCTTTCCCGCTGAGGTCGCTGCTGGGAATTAAAATGAAAATCCCATGTTAATGGCGTTTTCACAGCACAGCCGATCAGCCGAGCAGATCGGTCAGAGAAACATGTTGAAATGTTTGCAGCATGGTTTCATCACTCACTTGGCTGGCTTTGTGGTTTGATAGGGCCAGTGGCACCCGGAGAGCAGGGAACAGACCAGGCTGAAATGTTACCTTTAAACCTACCGTTGGTCTCACTCCGTTTTCATCAATTTTGCTTAATTAACAAGCGTGCCAGTTAGTTAATAACAAATTGATTAATTTAATAATCATTTGGCAAGTACTCAAAAAGCTCCCTCTCCTGTCTCACATTGTAGTGTTTTTCTTCACGTCAAGTTAGAGAATGAAAAGGACAATAAGGGGTTTAGTTGAGTAAGAATAAACAGAATCATTTCAAAGAATAGGCTACTCGTTTTACTTAGTTCCCTCTGTTCACTTTAGTCAGGTGAAAACTTTGGTGCTTCTTCATTAACATAGCACTGCCTGATCTGCACAGAAGAGATTAATGGGTATTTATGAAGTCAATATTGAATTCAGGCACGAAGAGTGCATGTATCCACAAGTTCAGATAATCTGTAGATATAAGAAAATACTACACAATTTTGCTCACAAAATAACTGTGTTGATTATTCAGCTAATTGCTTTATTGATAACCAATAACAGATCGAGAGTAATTATTGGAATTTATAAGGTATGGGTTTCAGCCTACAATCTGTGTATGTGAGAGGTGCGCCACGTTTTGAACAACCCATTATTTTCAATTGCTCATACTCTTTGTTGCATACTTTTCTTAAACTGTATGTAATTCTTTGAGGGTAGTTTCCTCTCACTCCAAAGAATGCTGTTTAGGTTCATTGGCATCTCAGAGTTGTTGCTTTTGTGTGATTCTGTGTGTGCAAAGATTGGCTCAGGGACCTTGGCAGAACACAGCCCTGTGCTAGAGTTATTGACATTTCAGCCGTTCCGTTCAATAGCTTCTGGGATATCACCTGATCGTAGTCCTCCAACTGTCTCACCTCCCATTATTCAGCTTGCAGTTTTTTTTACAGTACTTGCCATAACTTCATAATGGCTGTTCTCCACCAGAGGATATTTTTGTCACCCTGTACAAAATGACACAGCAAAAAAAACAAAAACATTTCCTCATTGAATGTTGATACATTGATACATACATTGAACGCCAATAAATACACAGCCATTCTGAGTGATCACCTAGATTAGATTAGATTAGATTAGATCCTTTATTGTCATTGTAACACGTACAACGAAATTGAAATGCCAACCAGTCAGTGCAATATTCCAAACAGTATATAAAAACATCTAAGAATAAAAATATCAGAAATACAGAATAATATATCTAAGATAAATACTAAGTAAAACACACACAACCACACATTCAAACATTCTCTGTCATTGCACATTCCCTTATTGCACTTTAAGACAATGTATCACAGATTATTTTGTAGCTGCACCTCCATCCTATGGTGAAGCATTTCTATCCTGATGGCATTGGCCTCTTCCAGGATGGCAATGCCCCCATCCACAGGGCACGAGTGGTCACTGAATGGTTTGATGAGCATGAAAATGCTATAAACTACATATCATGACCACCTCAGTCACCACATCTCAACCCAATTGAACACTTATGGGAGATTCTGGAGCAGCGCATGAAACAGCTTTAACTACCACCATCAACAAAACATGATGGATTTTCTCATGGAAGAATGATGTTGAATTGCTCCAACACAATAAACCATATACAATCACAAGCTGCATTTCCATATTCATCCACACAAAGCAGAGTGTGACATAAAGGAAATAAAAGTAGTGAGCACAGTAGTTCCAAGTTGTTCATTTAACCAATTAAATCATACACAGCCAAGGTAACGGGTGCAAAATAAAACATTAATTAATTAACAGGGCCAACTGCAGTGGAAAAATAAAATTAAACATTTAGTGAGGGAGGCGTGAGCAGAAATGCCTGTGTTCTCTAACACCCCTGCTGCTATACGTGCCTTGTCAAAGACTCATCTCAAAACCGTGATCATAGACAGCCTCAGATTCATCTCAGATTTCCCCAGACACACCACGGTTTCACTGTTTCGTGAACTACCGCATTAGGCAGTGGGCTTTGGACAGCGTCCAAAATGTGTGCGTCGTCGTCGCCACGTTCACCGACACGAGGCCTCCCGTCTTCCTCTTTACAGTTCTCTCGCACGTGAGTAAATAAAACTGTCGTTTTTAAAGAATAAAGTGGGTGCTCCGTGGGCTGGTCACGTGTTCAGAAACGTTGCCTTATCTCTCAGCGCTGGAGTCGGCCAGGCTTCCTGCATGTAGTAATGAACATTACCGCTGCGGAGTAACGCGGTATGGGCTGCATTATTTACGGGCGTGACGGCATCCTGCTATCACACTATATCCGTTTCCAACAGCAACCTGAGCGCTTCAGATTAAAAGGATGCAAAGGCTCCGGTTAGGAAAGATTCACCTCGTTCATAATCGCTGCACCGAAGAGCTCCTTGCAGTGCATTTTCAGCAAATTGCTGAGATTTGCCGAATGAAAAAAAAAAAAGTCTGGATAGGGAAAGAGCAAAAAAGCTGGTACAACCAGATTCCAAACCGCACATTCCCGCAGTTGGTAAAATCACTATTGATGCATCAAAAAAAACCCCAGCTGCGGTAGCTACTCGTGCGTTAGATCAACAAAAAGCAGCGAGAAGCCGGCTGTGTTTTACGCTGGAGGTTTAAATCGGCTGCAACTGGAGCGTAGTTCTTTATAATCCCTGCTCTTTTTCATAACTTAATCAGCGATAGACGCTCAGCCAGAGCCCAGAGAAGAGTGTAACTCACAAGCAAGAGGCTCGCGGCGCAGCGGCGATCTGAGGAGCGGCGCTTCCTTGCCCTGAAAGCGCAGGCGATAAGAGACAGAGAGAAGCCTGTTTCACATCTGCTATATATCTGAAATTGGCCGGCGCCAGACGATCCGCCTGGAGCTTGAGCAGCGAGTCGCTCAAGCTCTGTTATGTTGACTCCCAGAGGGTTGCGTTCCAAAGTTATCCCTTGAGCCGCAGGGTTACTCAAATCACGGTCCTCCTGGGCCGAGTACTGCTGTTTTAGCACCCTCCCTTTACTTGGGAGTCGGGTGTAAAGATACTGTGGCCAATCAACTGCGCTAATTGTTCAATTACCTACCTGAGGTAGGCCTTGTGTTCTGGACGACATGCTTACATGTGATTTCGGAGACCAGTACTGTGTACAGCTTGTTATGTATATTATATATGTATATTATCCTGTTGAAAACAGCATCTGCCATCTATTGAAATAGAGGCCCAACAGCACAAGGGCAGTTCCGTCATCTCTGCCGCTCACTGCGTGGGAACCTGCCCTTGTCGAGGCTTAATGTTGGCTTCAGAACAGTTTCAAAGTGCTCCTCTGTTATGGTCCCACCCTGCATTGGCTTCACTGCGCTTACTGGGGGATCAGCATCCAGCACGCTCCCTGGTGGACCAGGGGATTGCAGCCACAGCTGGCCCAGTTTGGGGAGTGGGTCACAGCTGGCTGCCTTATGAGACTGGCTTATTGCACTCTCTGTCTGACCCCTGACTCTGCAAATCACGCTCACGAATCATACAGACGCTTTGCACAGAGGCCACGCCCCACCCAGGGGCGCCTGGCAACCTTGATTGCACGCAGGGGAAGCCATGCAATTCCCCAAGCCTCGTATTTGAGTGCAACCAGGAGGAAAACCTCCTTTAAATCTCACAATTAAGCGAATAATTTGTGCTGTGCTGCTTGAGTTACCTGGCAGGGGAAAATATGTATTCAGCCGACTCTGGCATTTTCTTTGCTGCTGTGAACAATGCACATTAGTTGTAGCAAGTGTCTTTTTGCCAGAGAAAGAAGAGTGGAGTCCGGTTGTACTGTAAATGCAGTGGGGAGTAAGTGTGTAAATGCAGTGGGGAGTGAGTGTATAAGTGTAGTGGAAAGTGAGTGTGTAAACGCTGTGGGGAGTGTGTAAGTGTAGTGGAAAACGAGTGTGTAAACGCTGTGGGGAGTGAGTGTGTAAGTGTAGTGGAAAGCGAGTGTGTAAGTGCTGTGGTGAGTGTGTAAACGATGTGGGGAGTGAGTGTGTAAGTGTAGTGGAAATCGAGTGTGTAAGTGCTGTGGTGAGTGAGTGTATAAGTGTAGTGGAAAGTGAATGTGTAAGTGGTGCGGTGAGTGTGTAAACGCTGTGGGAAGTGAGTGTGTAAGTGCTGTGGTGAGTGTGTAAACGCTGTGGGGAGTGAGTGTGTAAGTGCTGTGGTGAGTGTGTAAACGCTGTGGGGAGTGAGTGTGTAAACGCTGTGGTGAGTGTGTAAACGCTGTGGGGAGTGAGTGTGTAAGTGCTGTGGTGAGTGAGTGTGTAAACGCTGTGGGGAGTGAGTGTGTAAGCGCTGTGGGGAGTGAGTGTGTAAGTGCTGTGGTGAGTGTGTAAACGCTGTGGAAAGCGAGTGTGTAAGTGCTGTGGTGAGTGTGTAAGCGCTGTGGGGAGTGAGTGTGTAAGTGCTGTGGTGAGTGTGTAAACGCTGTGGAAAGCGAGTGTGTAAGTGCTGTGGTGAGTGTGTAAACGCTGTGGGGAGTGAGTGTATAAGTGTAGTGGAAAGTGAGTGTGTAAACGCTGTGGTGAGTGTGTAAACACTGTGGGGAGTGAGTGTGTAAGTGCAGCGTGGGCCAGGCCGCAGCCCAGCGGAGATCCAGCGCTGTACTGGTGCCACTCGCGAGCCTGAGCCCCGACACACTGTGAGCACAGCGCTGTCACGGGGGTGTCATGTGAGCCAGGCCTGCCCTAACGTTTGAGGAGACATAAGTAGAAACCGCGGTCTTCTGATCACTCAATTTGGCCCGAGATCCCCACCGGCCGCTCTCCCCTTTCCCGCTGCTGATGCGATGCCTATCAATTATGTTTATTTTTAAGGCCTGTAAAGTGAAACCCTATCACTGGGCTGTACGCTGAGAGAGGGCCGGATTTAAGGGGCTCCGTATGGGGGCAGCCCCTTCCTCACGTCTCCGTTCCCCCCGTCCCACCTCTCTCCTCACCGGACAGCTGTCCGAATGACCTTGTTTCCCGGCTGTGAAGTCGGCGATCGAGACAACTGTAACCACCTCACTGCGACCCACCTCACCGTGACCCTGCTCTGCTCCCCCTCTACAAAGCGCCGCTAATCCCTCAAATATGCTTTTACTATGGTTCTGTGTGGCTCAGTAGAGAGTGGCGCTGACAATGCTTAGGCTGTGGGTTCGATTCCCATTGGGACCCCATATATTCCTTAAAAATGTATGCATTCAATACTGTAGGTCACTTTGGATAAAAGCGTCTGCTAAATGGCATATATACTTACAGTAAAATTGTATGTGTTTGTATTAAACATTAAAAAGTAACTTCTTTGGTTACTGCTTTGGTTCCCATGTTTTGCGGACAAGACCCTAGTTTCCACCTATTGCATGTCTCAACCTCCTTAGAGGTATAGTCATGTTTTGTAACGGGTAAGGCGACATCCCAGCCTTTGCCAACCATTTCACCCAAGTTTTACAGTAATGGGAAAAAATGATTAAATTCAATCTAACAGTGTTCGCTTGTTTAACTTCATTTGGAAAAATGTATAGGAAAAATGTAGTAAGTATTAGAGCCTGAATCCAAGGGGATGTGGTTAGTCGGGTCAAGTACACACCAAAGGGAAAACAGGACCGTGGCTCTTACCAGGCTGAGTGAGGTCCAGGCATGTCCAGCAAAACACCTTTCCAGGGATTCATCTGCATAGAGAGGAATCACTGGTGCCCTTTTACTGGGAGAGCTGTGCAGTCCTGCATGAACTGCACACACGCACGCCATCCCCACAAAGCTCCAGAAACTGCATTAAAAAAATCGACATTAAAGGGGCTCGACGTTCCTTGGATACTTATCCGCTGACAAAACAACGATGAAGGTGTGGATCAATGCTCTGCACACATTTTGTTGTAGCACAACATCAAACAGATATTTCAAGCAGCAGCTGAAATGCTGAGCCACTGCAGGGAGTTCTGGGATTGCGGAAGCAAGAAATAGGCACAAGCTCTCATTCTTCAGAGGTGGGGGGGAAAATATAAATAAGCAATCACTTCTGTGGGCTGGGTGACTTCGCCCCATGACCGGGGGGTGGGGGGGGGGGGAATGCCAGAGCAGGAAACTGCAAAGTCACTGCAGTGGGAGGAGGGGGGGGGGCACTGGGAGGTATTGTATTGTCCTTGACAGGGGCAGCAGGGGGTGGGGGCAGCAGCAAGTGCAACTCCCAACCCAGAGGCGCCTGATTTCCAGTCTCAAGACATCTCTGGTCGTCGTGGAACAAAAGCCGCAGACGACTTCTGCAGGCCCACCGTGGCCAATCATATTGCGCAGCCGGGTCTGCAGTGACTGGGTAGTAAAGAGGAAGTGGTAGACGTGCAGTAAGGCACTCTGCTGTGCACCTGCACCACCGCTGTCACCGGAGCGCACGGCTGCTGGAAGAGCCAGTCGGTTTAGTCTTTCTGCGGCCCCGATACCACCGCACAGGCAACAGCGCTGCCGAGACACAGGGGGGTCAGCCACGTCTCCAACAGGGTGAGATTACAGACCTGAAAGTAAGGAGCCTGACCTTGATGGTTTTCACTACAGAGGGAAGCGTGGTTAACCCTTTAGACACCGGTAAAGAAAAACTCCCCTCAGATTACTGACACTGACACTAAAATAAGCATTATTCTCACCGATATTCATAATTATATTCTTATAATCTTAATTATATTATTATTCTTCTTTTCAAGTTTTTGTTTGTGAAATGTCTTGTGGAAAATTCTCAGGGATCTGCAGGAGCGTTTTAGAATTTGAACAGCATCTGAAGAATTTCAGACGTATTTCAAATAAGTATTTGACCAAGGTTACTACAAGGTCTGGTTACTACATAGGGAAATGTGGTTAACAGAATATTTCACAATTTTAAAAAAAAACACGTTTTATCGTTCCGTCTCCTAGCCAGGCCTCCCTTGAAAAATAGATCCTTTATCTCAATGGAACTTGGTTAAATAAATCAGTCTTCTCACAAAGCACCTCCCATGACTCCTGGCAATGCAATATCTTTAAATGAGAGCGTAGACCCTCTCTGGACCCATGACTTCAGACGGTGAATTCAATGGCCGAATGTGCTCGTTTTCATGCTTCACTCGGTTTCAGATCCCTCAGGTGCACTTGGGTCAGAAAACAGGATTTGCCACATGGCTGAGACCTCACATGTGTTGGGTTACGTTACCAAGGCACCAAAGCTTCAAAACACATATGGCAGAAATGCTCTCTCACAAGGAATTTCAACTATTTTTTTGTAACGTTGTTCTAAAATATCTTAACTATGAGAAATGAATGCATTTTTGTCATTTATTTCCATCAAATTTTCAGTTAGTGTCGAGCATTTCCCCCAGGTAAGACTCGAGTGTTACCTGGTACCTGGTGAAGTCTGCATTTGCATATTGACATTATCTTGGGTTTCAGTTAACTCCCCTGTAATATAACACACTACCAAAACACACATCACCAGAGGAGATTCTGTCTTTAGAGCCATTTGCGATTAGGCAGCCATATACAGTAAACCACAAGAAACTAACAAGAGCGTGAGGTCTTTTCCCTTCCGGCATTACTTACTTTCTTTACTACTAAATATTGTCTTTGTTTTGCTAGGCTTTGCGGAAATGTATTATGTCGAGACATCTGTAAATGCTCGCCCATGTTGTATTTATCATGTCTTTTTGTCTAGCACACCTTTGTATATGAGGTTTGAAGCTATTGAAATAAAATCAAGTTGATAAAAATAAAATACTGCTGTATATGAACACAGGACCAACAGAGGAGAGAGCGCTACAGATAAAGCTGTTCCATCTGGCACCTCTGGTCTGGGGCCTATCCCACACTGTGTAGGCCCTGGTCTGAGGTCTACCCCACACTGTGCAGGCCCTGGTCTGGGGCCTACCCCACACTCTGGAGGCCCTGGTCTGGGGCAGTACCCCACACTCTGCAGGCCCTGGTCTGAGGCCTACCCCACACTCTGCAGGCCCTGGTCTGAGGCCTACCCCACACTGTGCAGGCCCTGGTCTGGGGCCTACCCCACACTCTGCAGGCCCTGGTCTGAGGCAGTACCCCACACTGTGGAGAGGCACAGGAGACTCCTCAGTGTTTCCGAGGCCCCTTGGCCCGCGTCCATCGGCGCGGCGTCTCCAGGAACACCCACAATCCCCGGGCGCCAGGCCATCGCATCTGCTCCACCTCCTGCTGCAGTGATTGGCGACTGGCCAGGGGACACCTGTGCCCGAGAGGGGTGGGGAGGGCCCCAGGAACCCGCTGATGTCACCACCTGCCCCGTCAGCAGACAGACACGCCTGCTAGCAAGCCTTCAGTCAGGGTAATCTTTCGCTCTTCAGCAACCGTCAGTAGACGGAGCAGCAGAACATGAGGAAAGTGTCATCGTGGGGGGGGCACCAGCACAGCCCCAGTGGAGTCACATGGCTGATCAGATCTAAGAGAATAACCGCCCACGCCCTCCCCAGCCCACTCTTCCCTCCCCCAGGCCCTGGGGCCCCCCACAGAGGCTGTGCCACAGCCATGGAAACGACAACACCAACGATTGAGATTTTCACCCACACGTTGTGTGTCAAAGCAATCCACATTAAAGAGACCGTGGCCATATTCGACTAATCTTTTAATCAGGTCTAGATGCGAGACTTGCTGCTTTGATATTGCCGGGGGGGAAAGAAGCCGATGGTGTTTAGAGATTGCTCTAGCAGAGATTGATACAGCCCTGTTAGGACAATGTGCTAAAGAACTCTTGACACAGCATTAGAATCACTTTTTATTTTTTATGCAGCTGGGGATCGAACCCAGGCCGCAGTGGGCAACCTGCACTCCGGGTGAGTGCCTTCACCGGTTGCGCCACCTGGGGGCCCCATTAGAATCATATTTGCTGCAAGTCTTGGTAAATATCAGAATTGGGGTCAATTCCATTTAAAAGGGAATGGATTAAAATGCAATTAATTTGTTGAAAAATATTCATAGAGCATTATGGGCATTTTTCAACTCATTGATTGCATTTCAATTTATTTATTGAATTGATTGAACTGAAATTGAATTGACCACAGCTCTGGTAAATATACATACAGTCAGTCGATGTACCAAGAACTAGCTGAATGACCTGCAGTTTTTACAGAGTAGGTGTTTTATAAGCAGCGCGATGCAATGCAAGCTGTAAACTGCCTGTGTCTGTATGATGAACAGAACACTAATGGAGTATGGGTAAGTGTGAAGTTAGCACCATTCCGCGTGAAAGAAGCAAGTTCCGTTTTCAAAGAAAAACTTGACCACATCCTACCACGCTGCACGACTCACAGGCTCTTACTCACGTGACCTCCCGCGGGCCCCTATCGTTCTGTCACATATGACATTATAAATCTGTTTTGTGTTTGAAAAACAGGGGCACAGAAACTCACAGGGCCTAAACAAACACACTTCATTTGTTTTGACTGGAGCTGACTATTCGTTCTGTCCCGGCATTGCTGACTGAGCCAGCGATCCCAAAGTTATGCAATGCGTCCCTGAAAGGGAATTCTTGTCTTCTGAAGCATAATAGGCAGGCATGTGGGAGGGAACTGAATGTACCGTGTGCAACTTTTCTCTCCTTGCAGATAATTAAGCTTCAAATGTGCGTCTTTTGTTCGCTCCACACTAAAACAGCCGATGGCTTAAGCGCAAAGCACAAAAGCCACGGCACTGAAATCTGAAACCATGCTATTTTCGTTACCTATCGTTATGATCTACAGCTCTGTCTTAGACTGTAATCAAGCCGTTAGTGTACATGTCAGATCTGTTCCCAGCTATCCATAACCTCACCTGGCTGGCTAGGTGGAACTGGTTATTTTAACTGGGTGATGGTTTGAACATGAAATTGGATAACTCAAGAGAAAGAAAAAAGAAACTACAGCGCCTTTGAAAAAAAACAAAAAAAAACGATCGCCCTGTTGGTGTTTGGGGGATGGCTTGCAATTACCAGACTACAAAATGGGATTTAAAAGAAACAGGCGTTTGTGCCACACTGAGGACAGGATAGTTTTCAGATTTAATGAGCTGCCCATATCGGGTGCCAATACATAATGCAGTAATGTTCTGGTCAATCAACCATCGCCTTTTTGCGTTCTGAAAAAGCTGTACATTGATCAAAACTCCGTTTTGCTGCATCTTAATACTTGTAAACCTATTTGGCTAATACTTGTAAACGTGTCAATTCGGGGACATAATATAAACCAATATATCCGTATAGCCATGTCCCTGGTTTGTCTGCGATATTGGTTTAATCCACGGAAGCGATGATAAAACAGACAGAGCACTGCTGCTGTGGCAGCTGAGAGTGTGAGTGTGAGCGAGAGTGAGCGCGAGCGTGTCTCCCCACCGCAGCGATCGGAACGAGCGCGTAACGCACCCCAGCGAAGGTTCCAGAATAGAGGCTGACGGCGCTGTTTATTCCTGTCAGCATTCCGTCCAAACAGAAGCATCATCTCAGCACAATCCCTTAAAGAAGCGTCAATAGACGCAGCAGCGATGAAGACGCCACACTTTACACTCCCAGCACTTCAGAGCAAGCATTCTTCTCAACGAACGGGTTATTCGCACAGCTCATGATATTTGTTTTTAATGGGGTTTTTTAAATTGGAATATGAAAATGTTAGATTTATAAGATTAATATTTAGCTCATGTTGAGGTCAGTGTTCCCATCTGGCTCTAAAATCTTATTCTAATATGTTTCTAATAAACACAGGACAGAAAAAAACAGTTAAAGGCATTAAGTCATATTGGGGAGCAGTGAACACAAATTATGCTCTTTTGAGATATTGATATTTATCCCTTAATATTACATATTTGAGAATATTGATGTTGATCATATTTTCTAGTTTTCAGGTAAATATTTATTATTATTATTATTATTTAATGATATCTAGGGAAACACTCATATTTTACACATTATTAATTTGTATATCTGTATATTTACTGATGCAGTGTTGGTAACTAAAGGGGTAAGGTTACAACAGCAGCTGCCCAAGTCCCTAACCAGAACGCTACTCTGTTGCACCACATGTTTTTTAGTTTTATGATTTTATTAGTTATTTGGTTGTACTATATTGCTGCTTAGTCTTTATTTTTCCAATGGTGTCAAATGTAGGTTTTTTTAACCCTTTGTATACTGTACAGTGTCCTTTGGTTCATAGAAAGGCGCAAATTAAACGTATTATTATTATTTATATAAGAAGTGATAAAAAAGTGGTAAAGACCTGGAATCTTGTTTTAGGCTTCTGCAAAACGTACAGGATACAACAGGACCCCGACCCCACTCCCACCCCCCCACCCCCACCCCACCTCGACCAACGTTCTTGAGGCTGTGTTTGCTAGACGTGTGTGACATACGTGTTATGTCGGTATGCATGAAGCATGATGGACGTGAGCACATGTTTGTGCCATGCTCACTAAAAGGGGAAAAATGCTATTGCTGCAATGGAAAGGAAAAGCAAGGGTGGTCCACTTCCTGTTCAAGGGGTCTGAACAGGAAGTCCAGGTCCTGGGGAAAGTACAGACTGAAGCCATTTCAACTGGAGTTCTTGAGAATTAACAGTGACAGAATTAACCCTCTGGGCCCATTTGCATTGCAAGTATTCAGTAGTTCAGGGAAAATAGTCCCATTTAAATGGAGGGAAAGTTACTTTTGAAAAAATGTGAAAATGTTAAATAAAAATCCCAGGTGGTGTATCCAGCCAGAGCACAAGCTGTGGGTATGGTGATGTGCCCTGAGTCTTGACTACACCAGTGCTCATTGGCCGGGGGTCCCATGGAGTGGGGCACAATTCAGCCTCAGCATGGGGGGGAGGAGGCCTGAGTTGGCAGGGTATCCTTCATCTCACTGCTCAGCAGCGCCTCCTTTGGCCACTTGGGCACCTGCACTTGCTGCATTAGTTGTGCATTCATTCAAATTGTGCTGCTCAGCTGTTAGACAGCAGGTTGAAAAGAAGTGGTAGTTGAGTGCAAGAGCTTTGGAGGACGCGCATGCTAGTGCGTGCCTTCTAAAACTGACGGTGGTGCTGCAACAACTGGGAAGAAGGGTGAGCGATGCTACAGAAGTGTGGGTGGTGAACAACTGGGAAGAAGGGTGGGCGATGCTACAGAAGTGTGGGTGGTGATACAGAATTATGGGCGGTGATGCAGAAGGGTGGGCAGTGCAGATGCAGCCTGGGATTCGAAGCAGCCCAATCCCCTGCTTTTTAAAAACAAACTTAAGATGGGGTTCCACCCTCTCTCCTCCTCTCCCCCCCCCCTCTCTTGCTCTTTCCTCCCCCTCCCTCTCTCCTCTCCAGCTGCATCACGGTACATCTCTGAGATAAGAATGCCGTAAACAGGAAGTGATCTCCGTTCCTGAAGGAGCAAGAGTGTCCTGCGAGGCTCTGTGACTCCCTCCCCCCGGTGGCGAGGTTTTGCTTTGAGCGGGACTGCGAAAAACACTGCAGCCCTGGCCACAGCGGCAGGCACTAAATCACAGGCGCTCTGTCCTGCCAGAACGCAACGAGGTCTGCATATCCCCGCGAGTCCACTCCTGTGCTCATTCACTTTTATCCTCTTTCAGCGTAAACAGCTCTGAGTGTTGTTACCCTCCAAGTTTAAAAGTATAAATAGCTCTTAATTGCTCCTTTGCTCTCGTTCCCGATAATACACGATTTATTTCGCATTGCAAGTGCCTAGTCCGGCTTAGAGGAAAATAACTTAGAAAAACAATACGTTTATTTAGGAGGATTAGCAGATTATTTTAAAGCCACTCGAGCAAGGGGCTGGAAGAGGGGATGGATCACGGTTTTGACGTTTGGCTGTTGCTCCACTTGCTTTATAGCATTGTGGGTCAGTTTAGGACATCATTTATGTACATTTCATAACATTTCTGTGGATGGATGCCCTGACATATGGTAATGATAGTGTGTGCTTCATTTGTGGATTGCCTCCATCTCCGAATGAACCAAGCCTCATTTTAAAGAGCTTGTTTACTCATTTTCAAACACACTGACTCATGGCCAACTCTTTTAGTAGTAGAATATGCTGTGTTCTGTCTGTGTTCTGCTTAAAGTCTGATGGCAAATATTCATTTGAATGTCCTGTCCGCTCAGTGCATCATAACTGAGCCCATCTCACCTCCTAATTCCTCCCTGTGATGCTGAGGTTCCAGGCAAACTCTAAATGAAATCCAGCAGTCTGCAGGCCATTCCCTGCTTATGTCGGCTAACAATCTGTGAGAGTCATTTATGTGCAATTATGAATAGGCAAGTACAGACAAACGCTAGAGAGAGAGAGAGATCTCTAAATTTGGCAGCCAGTGTATGTGTGTCTGCACCTGTGCGCGTGTGCATAACTCTATAGTTGTATGCGTAAATGGAGTTCAGCTTCTTTTTTAGTAGTGTAGTAGTGACAATGTGCCAGACAGCAGTGCGTAGCGTGGACAGACAGCAGTGTGTAGTGTGGACAGACAGCAGTGTGTAGAGTGGACAGACAGCAGTGCGTAGTGTGGACAGACAGCAGTGCGTACTGTGGACAGACAGCAGTGCGTAGTGTGGACAGACAGCAGTGTGTAGTGTGGACAGACAGCAGTGCGTAGAGTGGACAGACAGCAGTGTGTAGAGTGGACAGACAGCAGTGCGTAGCGTGGACAGACAGCAGTGCGTACTGTGGACAGACAGCAGTGCGTAGTGTGGACAGACAGCAGTGCGTAGTGTGGACAGACAGCAGTGCGTAGCGTGGACAGACAGCAGTGCGTAGTGTGGACAGACAGCAGTGTGTAGTGTGGACAGACAGCAGTGCGTAGCGTGGACAGACTGCAGTGCGTAGCGTGGACAGACAGCAGTGCGTAGCGTGGACAGACAGCAGTGCGTAGCGTGGACAGACTGCAGTGCGTAGTGTGGACAGACAGCAGTGCGTAGCGTGGACAGACAGCAGTGTGTAGTGTGGACAGACAGCAGTGCGTAGCGTGGACAGACCGCAGTGCGTAGCGTGGACAGACAGCAGTGCGTAGCGTGGACAGACTGCAGTGCGTAGTGTGGACAGACAGCAGTGCGTAGCGTGGACAGACGCAGTGCGTAGCGTGGACAGACAGCAGTGCGTAGCGTGGACAGACCGCAGTGCGTAGCGTGGACAGACAGCAGTGCGTAGCGTGGACAGACAGCAGTGCGACAGCAGCGTGCGTGGACAGCAGTGCGTAGCGTGGACAGACCGCAGTGCGTAGCGTGGACAGACCGCAGTGCGTAGCGTGGACAGACCGCAGTGCGTAGCGTGGACAGACAGCAGTGCGTAGCGTGGACAGACTGCAGTGCGCAGTGCGTAAGCGTGGACAGACCGCAGTGCGTAGCGTGGACAGACCGCAGTGCGTAGCGTGGACGTGGACAGACCGCAGTGCGTAGCGTGGACAGACAGCAGTGCGTAGCGTGGACAGACCGCAGTGCGTAGCGTGGACAGACAGCAGTGCGTAGCGTGGACAGACGCAGTGCGTAGCGTGGACAGACCGCAGTGCGTAGCGTGGACAGACCGCAGTGCGTAGCGTGGACAGACCGCAGTGCGTAGCGTGGACAGACAGCAGTGCGTAGCGTGGACAGACCGCAGTGCGTAGCGTGGACAGACCGCAGTGCGTAGCGTGGACAGACCGCAGTGCGTAGCGTGGACAGACCGCAGTGCGTAGCGTGGACAGACCGCAGTGCGTGGACAGAGCGTGGACGTGGACGCAGTGCGTAGCGTGGACAGACCGCAGTGCGTAGCGTGGACAGACCGCAGTGCGTAGCGTGGACAGACCGCAGTGCGTAGCGTGGACAGACAGCAGTGCGTAGCGTGGACAGACAGCAGTGCGTAGCGTGGACAGACAGCAGTGCGTAGCGTGGACAGACTGCAGTGCGTAGCGTGGACAGACCGCAGTGCGTAGCGTGGACAGACCGCAGTGCGTAGCGTGGACAGACCGCAGTGCGTAGCGTGGACAGGTGTTAGAGACCTGTTCTCACAGTTCATTCTGAGCACTGCGTCATGCGGACCCAGCGGCCCAGTTGGCTCTCCTATCACAGCAGGGGATCAATAAGAGCAGGATGAGAGGAGGAGAGGAAACGCTGATAAGGCAGACTGTCTCTCTCTTTCTCTCCCTCTCTCTCTCTCTCTCTCTGCAGAGTTTAAAGAGCGCAGTGTTGGTGCTGATGCAGACTGCAGGCTGCATTTAAAGAGCGCAGTATTTGATGCAGGCTGCATTTAAAGAGCGCAGTGTTGGTGCTGTTGCAGGCTGCATTTAAAGAGCGCAGTGTTGGTGCTGTTGCAGGCTGCATTTAAAGAGCGCAGTGTTGGTGCTGATGCAGGCTGCATTTAAAGGGCGCAGTGTTGGTGCTGTTGCAGGCTGCATTTAAAGAGCGCAGTATTGGTGCTGTTGCAGGCTGCATTTAAAGAGCGCAGTATTGGTGAGGTTGCAGCAGATGAGACTCAGAAGTCCAGGGGGATCTTATTTCTCAGATCTGCAGTAAAACTCTCCTGCATCAATCTCACTTGCACTTACAATGGAGATGCGTATCCAAGCAGATACAAAGATAGAGAATTTGATGCTTTACTTGACCTATTGATAGATTATTACCTATTCATCTGATCTGTATATCTAGCCATTGATGTATATATATATACATATATAATATATACAGTACAGTATATATATATACAGTACCAGTCAAAGGTTAGAGTACACCTGCTAGGTTTATCTCATAATTGAGTTTTACACCATATATGTTTCTGTAAATACTTGAAAATGACAAAAAACACATGTAACAATAAACAAAAGGAACATCAAAGCAATGTTCAAGAAAAATGAATTGAAAATTGAATCTTGGATTCCACAAAATAGCCACCCTTTGCTGTGATAACAGCCTCAAAAACACAGGCCATTCGGTTAATAAGTTTCAGCAGGAAATCACCCAATATATCTTCCCAGCTCTCCTGCAGCAATTCCCAGAGGCACTTGTGGGTTGCTTTGCTTTGACTGTTCTGTCCAGTGTTCTGTCCATGTCCTGTTCAAGTTCTATGGGATTGATGTCTGGACACTGGGCTGATTAGCCCTAATCCAGGTCATCAGTTTGAGTTGTCCTTCTGTACAGTTCCTCCTTCACCAATTTAAGATAGTTCTTGCACAACAATTCAAGGTGTGTTTCGTTGTGGTCTTGGTCTTATCTTGCTGAAGAATGAAAAAGCGCCTGATTAGCCCTAATCCAGATGGAAGGTGTACATTCACCAAACTTCTGACTGGTACTGTATATATATATATATATATATAAGCTGTACAGTACTGCTGGAGTCTGCTACTTGGGATAATTTTGCTGCGTCACCTCAAATGCAACAGATTGTAAGACACTATTTTCACAACATGACACACCTTCTGTAACTGTAAACATTAGGGCCAGGCGCACAGAGAATTCCCGAGTCTGTTTCTCGTTATGATCGCTCTGTATAAGGCCGAGAAGGTGATTACGTAACGGCAGCCCCACCGCCGAGGTGCTCACCCAGTCTTAATATACACCACCGAGGAAGTCCTTATAATGTTCTCGGCTATAAGATACGTCAGTAGAGGGCTCATCGCTCCTCGTGTGTCTGAGCTTACTTTTAACATCCAGCTATTTAGAGCAGCGGGTCTTAAGGGACAGCAGCAGCGGGCCTCCTGAGCTGAGCTCACGTTCAGAAACCGCGCGCCACGCACCCGGCTGGAAAGGGCCTGCCACCTCCCGCGAAGACAAGACCATAAACGATCTGCAAAGGAAACAAGTTGTACACAAGCGGTCGTCTGGCTTGTAGCTTTTGATTGGCTGACATGAGGGGGAAAGCATGGATACACTTGATGACCGCGAGCTATGTTTGTCCACAAAGGGGGGCAGTGCTGTCCTCAGCCTCCCGAACTTACATACAGCGGGCTCCCCGCGACCCAACAAAAGGGGGCCCTGTGTGTCCTTTGGGCCGCGGGTGACGTAGCAGTGCGCAGCACAAAGACACCGGCCTTTAACCGACAGGGCCGCCCCCTCCCCCCCACTGTCAGAGCGTGAGAGGCTGAGGGGGCCAGCGGACTCCGCCTGATCAGGGAAATGCACTCGCACCGACCGTCCGTGAGGGATTCCATCTGCGAGCTCTCGCGAGAAACCTTCGACGTCAAATAAAAGGAACCCACGTCTAAGCCAAGAAGAGCTTCCGGTCACGAGACGCCAGCTTGCTCGACGTGCCTTCAACCGGGGAGTTTCATGGGCTGGTTCCACTGATCAGTTATTGCTTTATTGGCCGAATATCCAAATGAATTTGCATCGCATACGTCAATATCGAGTCGTTCTTATAACCGATAAGATAGCGCACTGAACATTAATTTGGGTATGCAAACAGTGGGGTGCAGTGCGGTGTGAAGCAGTTGGCCAGGCGGGTGGGTATTATGTAAATCGTACAACCCGCACAGATAACGCTGAGAAACTGAGACCTCGACAAAACACCATCGATTCTGGCACCTGCTGAGCAACAGAACACCACTCCCGGATTGGATGACAAAGTGTACTAAGGTGTCAGTCGCAGTACTGTTTGGCTTGTGCCTTTCATTGCGTTTGTAGAACCAGGCGCAGCAAATGTGCATTCCTTGTGGCGCAGGCTAAACACCAGACTCTCGCTGACAGAAATAATCCTCCATTTAACAGTCACAAGAGCCTGCTAGGGTGGTTTCCTTTCTTGTGAGCTGAATACTCTGTAAGCAGGAGTGACGTGTTGACTCTAGGCTGTGTATGGGGTTTGGCTGTGCTGCGGCTCTCCTCGCACTGGGTGATGCCAGGCTCCTGCTCTGACTCCAGGGCTCCCTCTGCTGGCTGCCACGCGGTCCTACAGGAAGACGTGCTCCATCAGCTTGGCGCCCTCGAGGCCGGGGGAGACGCGCACGGCGCCCTGCAGGGACATCAGGGCAGAGTCGATGGTGCGGGCCAGCCGGCCCCTTCCCCTGCAGTGCGCTGCGATCTCGCTCCAGCCCTCGGCGGTGCAGACAGCGTCGCTCAGGACGGCCTCCTCCAGGGCACCTGGCACAGGCAGGGAGCAGACTAGCGCTAAGAGCATGACGACCCTTTCCTGCACACAGACCCCAGCCCTGTGTGGTACACAGGGCTGCTTTAACAGCATTACATTTACATTTTAAGCATTTAGCAGACACTCTTATCCAGAGCGACTTACAAGATGTGCATTAATACATGGTAAGAACA